>JAQISU010000202.1:2470000-3070000 GCA_029339505.1 Unio delphinus | reverse complement strand
TGTGACCATCTAGTCAGATGACCAATATAAAAAAATCTCTTCATGAAACCCTATAGTGATGTGACCATCCAGTCAGATGACCAACATAAAAAATCTCTTCATGAAACCCTATAGTGATGTGACCATCCAGTCAGATGACCAATATAAAAAATCTCTTCATGAAACCCTATAGTGATGTGACCATCCAGTCAGATGACCAATATAAAAAAATCTCTTCATGAAACCCTATAGTGATGTGACCATCTAGTCAGATGACCAATATAAAAAAATCTCTTCATGAAACCCTACAGTGATGTGACCATCCAGTCAGATGACCAATATAAAAAATCTCTTCATGAAACCCTATAGTGATGTGACCATCCAGTCAGATGACCAATATAAAAAATCTCTTCATGATACCCTATAGTGATGTGACCATCCAGTCAGATGACCAATATAAAAAAATCTCTTCATAAAACCCTATAGTGATGTGACCATCCAGTCAGATGACCAATATAAAAAATCTCTTCATGAAACCCTATAGTGATGTGACCATCCAGTCAGATGACCAATATAAAAAATCTCTTCATGAAACCCTATAGTGATGTGACCATCCAGTCAGATGACCAATATTAAAAAAAATCTCTTCATGAAACCCTATATTGATGTGACCATCCAGTCAGATGACCAATATAAAAAATCTCTTCATGAAACCCTATAGTGATGTGACCATCCAGTCAGATGACCAATATAAAAAATCTCTTCATGAAACCCTATAGTGATGTGACCATCCAATCAGACGACCAATATAAAAAAATCTCTTCATAAAACCCTATAGTGATGTCACCATCCAGTCAGATGACCAATATAAAAAATCTCTTCATGAAACCCTATAGTGATGTGATCATCCAGTCAGATGACCAATATAAAAAATCTATTCATGAAACCCTATAGTGATGTTACCATCCAGTCAGATGACCAATATAAAAAAAAATCTCTTTATGAAACCTTATAGTGATGTGACTATCCAGTCTGATGATCATTTAGGATGACCAATTGGCAATTGCATTTAGGACCAAATCGACCTTAAAAAATCTTTTTTTGAAAACACTATGCTGATGTGACCATCCAGTCAGATGACCAATATAACAAAAAATCTCTTCATGAAACCCTATAGTGATGTGACCATCCAGTCAGATGACCAATATAAAAAATCTATTCATGAAACCCTATAGTGATGTTACCATCCAGTCAGATGACCAATATTAAAAAAATCTCTTTATGAAACCTTATAGTGATGTGACCATCCAGTTAGATGACCAATATAAAAAAAATCTCTTCATGAAACCCTATAGTGATGTGACCATCCAGTCAGATGACCAATATAAAAAATCTCTTCATGAAACCCTATAGTGATGCCACCATCCAGTCAGATGACCAATATAAAAAAATCTCTTCATGAAACCCTATAGTGATGTGACCATCCAGTCAGATAACCAATATAAAAAATCTCTTCATGAAACCCTATAGTGATGTTACCATCCAGTCAGATGACCAATATAAAAAAAAATCTCTTTATGAAACCTTATAGTGATATGACCATCCAGTCTGATGATCATTTAGGATGACCAATTGGCAATTGCATTTAGGACCAAATCGACCTTAAAAAATCTTTTTTTGAAAACACTATGCTGATGTGACCATCCAGTCAGGTGACCATTTAAACAGTACCATTTTCATTTAAGCCCATCTTGGGAAAAATGTGTTGTGTGTGTGTAAAGTTTCATGGCAATCATCCAAGTATTTCAGCAATAGAAAACTTGTGCTAATGAATGGACTAGGGATGATGGAGAACAGGCCATACCATAAGCTCTTCTTTTCTATGACTGGTAGGACAGATAAAAGGGGGATAATTCTTAAAATACTGACCTGCTAGTCACATTTTGTTACTGGACAAACTGTCCAGAAATGCAACAAAAGTAAGCCAAGTTTTAAAGATATCTCAAAGGGTCCAGGAGACATTGTTATACAGATGGACAGCTACTTCAACTATACTCCTAACCTTTCATTTGAAGCATTGAAGATTAACTGAGACAGGTGTAGAATTTATCATAATTTTCTTTGTGGCCAGAAGGACTAAGAAATTCACTAGTCCAGCTGAAACTTCAATAGTTATTCCCACAAAAGCTGACTAGTGACAACATAAACGTTAAGAAATTAGCCTACTGAAATTCGGAAACGAGTAAAACATATAGTTAAGAAGCCTTAGGTTTGTGCAGCTGTTCATGACCTAAAGGGGTCTTAAGCAGGTTTGTGAAGGGTCATCAAAACAAACTTTTTTAATGTTGATAAATAGCCTTGTTTAATGTTGATAAATAGCCTGAGGGTAAGTGGCTAGTTTAAGTTGCAGCAAGAAAAAAAGTTGTGAGCAATTAGGCAAGAGGACTACCACTTATTTCTAGCCATATAGAAATTACAAAGACTTAAAATGTATGGTTTTCTTGTAACATAACCTGCATAAGTGGAATTCACATAGAAGAGATGGGTAATGTCTGCTCATTACACACACAAAATGTACGTCATAAAAGGAAACAAATAACTCTAGATATCAATTTTATGTTACTAACTTACTTTGTAAGTCAGGTGAGGAATAAGAAGGCATTTTGTCACTAAAGATAAGGTCTGCATATACAATAAGACACTCTGTTACAACAGCCTGGATTCCAACTCCCTGCAAAGCCGCAGCTCCTCCACCAGACTCAAGCTCTTTGGACCTACAAGAAAAAAATTTATCTGTATTCATTTTAAAATGCTGTTTAACTGCTTTGAAGTTAAAATCTTCAGTTCTAGTCCTGTTTAAGTACACTGAAGCTAAAACCTGTTTAACTATAGTTTGTATAAAATCAGAGTTTTAAAACACATTAACAACTTTCAGAAGTTAAAATGCAACTATTAAGTGCTGAAAATAAACAATTATTAGTATTGCTGTTGTTGATCTTGACACTAATTGCAATGGTTAATTACAGGTCACCCCAAAACTCCATTTATTAAAGACCAAGCTTTAACCAATACATTTAATGGGATTAGTATTAACAGACTACCAGTATATTACTATTTATCTTCTTATTAATACAATTAAAAAAAATTAATAGATATTATCTATACCTGAGTAAATTGGGAGCCCATACAATCGCCAGGTTTTTGGAATGCATGCCCGTCTCATGGCCATGGGCTGCCACTCTGGCTAGGTGGTGCATTAGATAATGCAGTGTCCTAGAAATAAAAACAAATAATACTGTTTTATTCTTTGCATTGTAAACTGGAGACAGAATCTATCACAAGTATCAGACTTTCTTCTAAAATCCCACCCTCCATATTCTACCACCCTGGAGGTGCAATTAGAATCTGAAATCTTTGTCATCCACTCACCATGAAAAAAGACACAACTCTTGATAATGTTATTTAGAGTTTTAAAATAGCAACTCTGCATTATAAGTGAGGAAACCTTCCAACATGGCTGTATCTGGAAAGAACATTAAAATAAAGTGCTCTCTCTTTATAACACTAATCGTAGATACCTGAAAAATGACCCACATTATAATGAGGGAGACCCACACTAAGAATGTACAAGAACTACAATACTGTCAAAATATATAGAAGAAACGCAGAAACAAATTGTCACCAATTACAAGAAATTGTCATACCCACTTTTTACTAAGGGGTTTCACAGTGAGGAACCATCATCATCTCACCAAGAAATTAAGTGGGAGTTTGAGTTAGAAGAATGACTGGCTGATGGACAGATGGAAACACAGACAAAAATATGACTAAGAACAATTACAATATGTCATGAAAAGATCAGATTTAATCACTACATACATTTTACAGGGTTTGAGTATCTCTGCCTTTCTCCTTGTAGCACTTCAATTTTACATTCTATAGCCTTGTAGCACTTCAATTTTACATACATATAGGTTAATCTTCCTAAAGATTTTGTATTATTCCTCATTTTCATATTTTAAGAATTTTTCTTTAAATTGGCAACTGTTATATCTGATATAATATATATTTAATTGTCTGTTTTTCAGTTTTATCACTAGAGACAATGTTTTTCCAGAAAATCGGTTGGCCTGAATTTTTTGGTAAACAAGTAATGTTGACCTAGATCCTTGATTCAAGGTTAGTGGCAACCACATAAACCGGTTTTATTTTAATTTTAAAATGATTGGATGTTGTCAAGGTCAAGATGGCACTAGTGAATTAAGAAGTAAACAACTTTTTATTCTTCAAGTAAACTTGATTGATTTTCATCAGGGTCAAAAATAGGAGTACAAACAACCATGTGACTCCTTCCTCCCCCATCTTGATTTCACAATTTGGGGATATTTTCAAAACTGTGTATATTAATTAGAAAACGATATAATCTTTGTTTTAGTGACATATAGTTAGTTTTGGGCTTTTACATCTGACATTAAGTCATTTTGTTGTAGACAGTTTTTGAATCCATTTGAACTTATCTTCAATTTATTTGGATTTTAAAGGATTAATTTGTATTACTGGAAATATTTTATGTGCTCATACAAAATTCTTGGACAAAGCCATTTTATTAAAATTTTATTCGGATTTCCAACACTGGAGAGTTAAATTTTATGATTCTACATGGAACTATTGATAAACAACAAACAGACTTCAGCATACATCATTGTCTTCCATCTTGGATTTTCCAATAGGACTCAAACTTAAATCTATTTGAACATTTCATTACTAGAACTTTCGTAATTGAATTCGTGGATTATTCTTGATTATTTTTGGATTTGATTCTTAAAACTAAGCTTTCTTTCTGTATTTTTACAATCTTTTACCAGTGAAATAAATTATGTTAAATTTTACAAAGCTTGTTGTTTTCGCTATTTTGTGTTACTCTTTATTACAGCCTGAACACAATATACAGCCATTACTATGCTGAAGTGCGCGCGCACACACACACACACACACACACACACACACACACACACACACACACACACGTGTATACCAGCAAAAGTACAAGAAAAGCGATTTATCAACAATAGAAAGTATACTGGGTATGAGTCTGGCATGGAGTCAAAGAAATCCTATTGTTATGAGTCTAGGCTCTTACAAAAAAGTAATAGGCAAAATATGAAGACAACAACCTTTATAAAATTAAACAAATAATTTGTTTCTCTAGAATAATAAGTAAAAAATTAGATAAAATAACTTAAGGTTTAATGAATCAAATCCGAAAAATAATCCAAGAATTAAAAAAAAGTTCTCGTAATAAAAAGTCCTGAATGAAACTGAGTTCAAATCCCAAAAAAAATCCAAACTGGAAGATGATGAAGTCTGTTGTACCTTTAAAGTGCTGCAGTGTCAACAGTCTCTTTTTGAATCACACAAAATATTATTCCAAGTCTTTTAATTCTGTATAAATTTTGATAAATGTCCATGTCCAAAAATTCATTTTGAGCACTAGTATTTCAGGGAAAATAATCACATGAAATCCAATAATTAGAAGGAAAAACAATCACTGTCCAAACTGGTAACAACAACACATGTCAAACGTTTAAAGCTTACTCACTACTTCTATTATGTAAAGGGCTAACTTTAGATGCAAACAGATTCCTAGATGGGGGTCAAAAGTTCAACATTTCAGAAAATATGAAAGTTTAATGAAAATTACTGCATAGTCCAAGTATCACCTTGATTTAACTAAACAATTCTTCCTGTGATAAAGAATTTAAAATCTTTTTTTTTAAAAGTTGTTTACCAAAACTGCCACTGATTTTGAAACAAGGTCAGGAACTAGGTCAGCATTAGATATAATATCTCTGTTATTAATTGTTTATGTCAAAAATAAACAGTAAAATCAGTATGAACTGAACTCTATTCTACACAATATCAAATCCAGTATAAAAAGTTACATTACAATTGCATGTAGTAGAACTAAAAAATTTAAACTAACAAAAAAATAATTAAAGTAAATATACATAACACTCTTCATGAAGTTATATATCTTATATTATATATCTTTGGCAAGCAAAAGGTTAACTTAGAGACTGGATTTGTTGTCCTGGTGCCAACCTAACCTCAAGACATCTTCATACTGTGAAAATACTAAAATGTCATTGGATAACAAGATATTGACATCTTCATGCTGTGGAATGACTTATAACATTTCCAGTATGAAGATGTTATCATTCTGTTACCCAATTACTTTTTACCATTTCCACAGTATGAAGTTATGATTCTGTTATCCAATGGCTTTATATCATTTCCATGGTATGAAGTTGTCATGATGCTGTTATCCAATGGCTTTATAACATTTCTATGGTATGAAGTTGTCATGATTCTGTTATCCAATTATTTATTACCCCATAGTATGAAGTTGTCATGATTCTGTTATCCAATGGCTTTATATCATTTCAATGGTATGAAGTTGTCATGATTCTGTTATCCAATTACTTTTTACCATTTCCATGGTATGAAGTTGTTATGATTCTGTTATCCAATGGCTTTATATCATTTCCATGGTATGAAGTTGTCATGATTTTGTTATCCAATTACTTTTTACCATTTCCACAGTATGAAGTTGTTATGATTCTGTTATCCAATGGCTTTATATCATTTCCATGGTATGAAGTTGTCATGATTCTGTTATCCAATGGCTTTATATCATTTTCATGGTACGAAGTTGTCATGATTCTGTTATCCAATGGCTTTATATCATTTCAATGGTATGAAGTTGTCATGATTCTGTTATCCAATGGCTTTATATCATTTCCATAGTATGAAGTTGTCATGATTCTGTTATCCAATGGCTTTATATCATTTTCATGGTATGAAGTTGTCATGATTCTGTTATCCAATGACTTTATATCATTTTCATGGTATGAAGTTGTCATGATTTTGTATTTTATTTACATTTAACCAACAAAATAAAGTCTTCCAAACCTGAGCAATATGGAATAGCTCCGATCTGAAATACTGTAAAATTTTCAAATGGTATGGACCTTAGTTCTAACATCAAGTATGCAAAACAAAAATGTCATGGAGTTCTGCTCTTCTTGATTAAACAAGTCTGAATTCAAGTAAAACATTACATGGTAATTTATTACATCATTTCAACTCTTACTATATAGACAGCTAATTTGCAATGTTGAGGACAAATGCTCAATGTCATGTGACATATATCAACACACAAAAAATGCTGGTATTTATAGGTTTACATTCCTATCATACAATTACTTGCCAAATCTGGTCACCAAATGTACTCACCTGTAATGGGGTGGAGGTAGCTGCTGTACCACATCATGGATTCTGAGTAGTTTGTTGTCCTCATCCTTCACTGCATCCTGCAATATGGACAGTATTGTAAAAACAATATATGGCAAAATGTGTCTTTTCTTATTATATTCAGACTAGAAACAAGAGGTCCAGGTGAGCATGAAAACACTCAACTTTTTGACATCTGCCAAATGCAGAAAAGTTTGCAAAATATCTAGGTTAACTGGTTGATTTCCACTGAAATTTCTATAAATTCTGTTAAACATTTACAAAAAAGATTGTTTTAAGTTCCCCTGCTATATTCAGTCCCATGTGATGACCGGTTATTGGCATTTGTACAAAAATGTTTGATTGGATGGTTTTTTGAGAAGTCATATTAAAAGTCATCTCTATTTTTCAAGTAACCACAGCTTTATTAGACCACATATCTGGATCATTAAGCAAACTCAATATGGCTTCATAACCAGATTTGTTCAAATGCTGTTTTGTTTTGATGCTTTAACGCGATTTTTCAGCACAAGATAGGCTATACATGGCGGCCAGTATTAATGGTGGAGGAAGAACCAGGAAAACCCTGGAAAGAACCACCAACCCACGAGAAGCTAATGACAAGCTTTCTCACATACCCACATTGGCCGAATCCAAGACTCAAACCCAAGCAGACAGAGGTGAGATGGCAGTGATCCGTAACGGACAGCGCTTTAGACCACTCGGGACCCCTTCAAATGCTGTTCAGCAGTTTTAAGAGTACATAAAATTACTTTTATATTTGTTTTTTTTCATATTTGTAACAAATTCTAAAGGGGTTTCTGACAAGATCCTTTTTGTCAATCTTGGTCAAATAATGCTGAATACTTTTTAACAAAAAATGTTTAAAGGCATTTTGTTCATAGTAATGGGGCCACATATTAGGGCAGAATTGTATCATCTGAAATGTCTATACTGCCAGATGCTTTATATACAACTTTGATTCTGTTCAATGGCGTTTGTAAATTAAAATATTTTTCATTATTTTTTTAGTAATGGTGGTAATTGCAAATTCACCATTAGTGTGTGTGTGTGTGTGTGTGTGTGTGTGTGTGTGTGTGTGTGTGATGCTTTGCAGCAAGCTTTTTTTTCTGAATACCCTAATATGGCTTGAAAAACACCTGCTCTAAGTGCATTAACATGTTTTCTAAAAACAAAATTCAGTTATTGGTAGTAAAACTATGTCTAGGTCTGTCTGTCTAGCTGTCTATCTATCAATCAAATAACTGCCTGACGAATCCAAATTATGTTTTTTGCAACTTTCAGCCTTTTTTTTAACAAATTTTATTTGCCCTATCATTTGACAAATGGCTCTTAATCTGAATTTTTGGTAACATTCTTGATTGATCGAATTATACATTGAAGAGACAGAGAGGTTCAGAAAATTCCTCCAATATGTTTAAAATTCTTGTCATTATTTGAGTTTACAACATGTAAATCTGCAGCAAATCTCATCCGTGCTGGTGCCGCTAATTTCACTACTACTGTATCGCATTTCCAGTAATTTGGTTTTCATCTAAAAATGGTGTTGTAAGTTTTTGATAGTAAATACCCTTGAATGTGGGAAAATTCCCCAAAAGAAATGTCAGAAGATGAAAATGGAAATGTCAGGCCTTAAGATCAAATATCACATTCTTTAAGAAAAGAATGACAATTTAAAAAAATGGATGCAAAGAAAATCATAATAATATTACTAATAACACCTGGAAAATGATTGCTACAGTACAACAAAATTCATAATATTATCTGTAAAAAGATTTGGGGAAAGATTATTACAGTACAACACTATTCATAATATCAGTAATAATTAATAATAATTATTACAGTATAACAAAATTCATCTGTAACAAGATTTGGGAAATGATCACTGAAGTGCAACAAAATTTCATAATAATATCTGTATGAAGACATGGAAAATGATGGCTTCAGTAAAACAAAATTCAGCTAGAAAAAAATTATGTTGATAAATGTTCGTATTACACTGCTGATTTTAAAACAAAAAGCATCATGAAATTTTTTTAAAAATGCACAAAAATGCATAAATCCTATTTGTTTCATTCATCAATTTATAATTTCTAGCATGAATGATGCCAATTGTGCCCCCGTTTCCAAATGTCATCGTGTTCGCACTATAGACATAGTTGGTATATAGATTTCATGATTTACTGTAGCTAAAGTTGTCTACAACAAATCAATCCAACAAATTAAACTGCCATGAACTTACAGCAAATTTATCATAGAGCTGATATGTCAGAAGAGGGTTTGGCAACTCGCGGAAATACATCTTCAGGAGAGAGCTTATACTATGTATATCTTGTAGATAGGTCTCTGATGTCAGATCTGGAACCCGGTCCTCATCAAACGCTAGCCTGAAATGGAAATTGAACAGTTATGTATTTAAAAAAACATTCATTGAAAACTGGACAGTTATGTTTTTTATAACAATACTCACTGGAAATTGGACAGTTGTTTATTATACAAGAATTAGAAATTGAACAGTTACGTATTTTGCAATAATAATCATTGAAAATTGGACAGTTATGTGTTATACAATAATTATCGTATATTGGACAGTTATTATAGGTTACTGAATTTGTATGGGGAAAATATGAGGTTTTCTCGGATGGATACACTGCACAACCCTGGGAGCTCAGTATATCCATCCGACAAAACAAGTTCATATTTTCCCATACAAATGCAGTAAACATTTTATTATATGAACATTTTCTTATTCTACCTAAAGCTTAATTATATAAACAAAACTACACCACAAGAAAAAAATTAACTAAATTTATCCTGTAATCCAAACTAAATACACAAGCACAGATTCATCAGTAACAATATTAATGTGCACATTACTCTGCCCAGAGAAATTTGAACTTAGTCGTACGTTTGACATCACTTTTAAAAGAAAATGGGGTTTTGGTCTACTTAAAATTAAAATTTATATTCATAATGTGAATGGATGCGCACTGCAACAACTTTCCATTTGGTCTGAAATTAATTGATATTTTTGTAGATTCTACTAAATTATGTGATTATGGACTGGATTTATCTGTAATATCTGATCTGCACAGCAAGGGAGAAATGTACTGACTCATCTCCACGTGTGTTTCTGTTCTGTCATTGAATGTCTGGAATCATAATGTTGGAAAATTAGAACTATTTCAAATGTAATTATCAAAAAGATGCCATGGAATATGATGTTCATTTCATTTTGAGTGCAGTAAAGAGGATGTTACTGTGAATGGAAAGTAGCTGAAATTAAAGTAAAATTTCAAAACGTGTAATCATGCTTTGGAACCCTTGACATGGCTCATGTAATTCTTATTTACAGAACTATAAAAGGAAATTCAGGATGTAAAGCTGTAAGTATATTTTCTGCCATTCTTATTACCAGCTAAAGAAATTTTATGCCTTGTCACTTGCATGTTATTTGTAAGGACCCCAGTATTTGTATGACCTGTCTGGCATTTATTGCTAGCTTAAATCTAAAACATTGTACGAAAAAGTTACTGCAGAATATTACAAAGCAGCTTTTATGTGGCAGTCCACAAAACAGCTGCTTAAGTTCATTCAGAAACAACTTTAAGTAACCAATTCATAAAGCGTCTACTACATGAGTGTACATGATTTTAAAAAAAAAGTAGTTCCCAATACGCTATTGGCATATGTGTTGTGCATGTGAGTGCGATATGAAGGTGTGCAATATCGTAAACTATTGCATGATTCTGACAGTGTAAAGTTAATGGAGACAAAAATGAGCATACAATAATGTATTTTACAACAAATTGAACAGTTATATATCAATGGAAAATGGAGTTATGTATCAATGGAAAATGGAGTTATGTATCAATGGAAAATGGAGTTATGTATCAATGGAAATTGGACAGTTATGTATCAATGGAAAATGGAGTTATGTATCAATGGAAAATGGAGTTATGTATCAATGGAAATTGGACAGTTATATATCAATGGAAAATGGAGTTATGTATCAATGGAAAATGGAGTTATGTATCAATGGAAATTGGACAGTTATGTATCAATGGAAAATGGAGTTATGTATCAATGGAAAATGGAGTTATGTATCAATGGAAATTTGGACAGTTATGTATCAATGGAAATTTGGACAGTTATGTATCAATGTATCAATGGAAATTGGACAGTTATGTATCAATGGAAAATGGAGTTATGTATCAATGGAAAATGGAGTTATGTATCAATGGAAAATGGAGTTATGTATCAATGAAAAATGGAGTTATGTATCAATGGAAAATGGAGTTATGTATCAATGGAAAATGGAGTTATGTATCAATGGAAAATGGAGTTATGTATCAATGGAAACTGGACAGTTATGTATCAATGTATCAATGGAAAATGGAGTTATGTATCATTGAAAATTGAACAGTTATATATCAATGGAAAATGGAGTTATGTATCAATGGAAATTGGACAGTTATGTATCAATGGAAACTGGACAGTTATGTATCAATGGAAATTTGGACAGTTATGTATCAATGTATCATTGAAAATTGAACAGTTATGTATCAATGGAAAATGGACAGTTATGTATCAATGGAAACTGGACAGTTATGTATCAATGGAAAATGGAGTTATGTATCAATGGAAATTGGACAGTTATGTATCAATGGAAAATGGACAGTTATGTATCAATGTATCATTGAAAATTGAACAGTTATGTATCAATGGAAAATGGAGTTATGTATCAATGGAAATTGGACAGTTATGTATCAATGGAAACTGGACAGTTATGTATCAATGGAAATTTGGACAGTTATGTATCAATGTATCATTGAAAATTGAACAGTTATGTATCAATGGAAAATGGACAGTTATGTATCAATGGAAACTGGACAGTTATGTATCAATGGAAATTTGGACAGTTATGTATCAATGTATCAATGGAAATTGGACAGTTATGTATCAATGGAAACTGGACAGTTATGTATCAATGGAAAATGGGCAGTTATATATCAATGGAAAATGGAGTTATGTATCAATGGAAATTGGGCAGTTATATATCAATGGAAAATGGAGTTATGTATCAATGGAAACTGGACAGTTATGTATCAATGAAAATTGGGCAGTTATATATCAATGGAAAATGGAGTTATGTATCAATGGAAACTGGACAGTTATGTATCAATGGAAATTTGGACAGTTATGTATCAATGGAAAATGGAGTTATGTATCAATGGAAATTTGGACAGTTATGTATCAATGGAAATTTGGACAGTTATGTATCAATGTATCAATGGAAATTGGACAGTTATGTATCAATGGAAACTGGACAGTTATGTATCAATGGAAACTGGACAGTTATGTATCAATGGAAATTTGGACAGTTATGTATTATACAATAATCATTTGGTAGTACAAGGTCACATCATGTATATAAAAATAAAACAGATTTAGGTTTAAAAACAACATATGACCCTCTCCTCTGCAGCCCAGAATAAAAGCAATTCAATCTACAAAAACCAAGAAATTCCTGTCAAATATGCAAAATTCATTTTAAATAATGCCAAATTCTAAGCAAGAACTCTACATTTGTATACTTATAATTGAACACTCGCATCTATTTCAGAGTTACAGATTTGCAAAATACTTAAAAAATGGCTATTGCTTCCATGGATCAATGAGAAGATTCTCACATTTCATATTGAACTGTAAGAAAACATGACAATACCGAAAATTTCATTCACCTGGTTTCTATCTTAATACTTCTATCTTCATACTAACAAAGTATGCACTCAAAAATTACTCCCACAGAAATTACTCCCAAAAATTACTCCCACAGAAATTACATCCCAAAGAGTCTTGAAAAAGACTGTTTACAAAATTGCATGAAATCAGTGAAATGGCATTAAAATAAAACCATGTAATCTAAATTTGTAATAAAAATGAAATTTCACTTGTGGTTTCTTTTCTACTGTTAGTGCTAACAATCTAGAACTTAATAGGCACAGCTGGTGAGTGATTGGGGCAAAACTCCCCCCCCTTGCCATCCATATAGCAAAAAAAACTATTTTTTCTTAGATACTGTACCTTAAGTTTCTGTATATTGGTCTAAAACTTAATTAGTACTGTACTGTACCTTAGTTTCTGTATATTGGTTTAAAACTTAATTAGTGCTGTACTGTACCTTAGTTTCTGTATATTGGTCTAAAACTTAATTAGTGCTGTACCTTAGTTTCTGTATATTGGTCTAAAACTTAATAAGTGCTGTACCTTAGTTTCTGTATATTGGTCTAAAACTTAATTAGTGCTGTACCTTAGTTTCTGTATATTGGTCTAAAACTTAATTAGTACTGTACCTTAGTTTCTGTATATTGGTCTAAAACTTAATTAGTACTGTACCTTAGTTTCTGTATGTTGGATGTTATTCCTGATAGCCTGTAAATACCATCAACAATCCCATTGCTCTCTATCACCTCTGAACAAGATTTAAGTACCAAAGGAACTGAAATAAATAAACTGAGCGATGTAAGTGACCCAACAAGTTAAAGGAAAGACCAAAGCAGGCTGGAATTTTCCTATGCTACAATTAACCTTACTGAATATAGGACAGCCATTTTTTATGCTATAATTACCAATATATTACAATATTACAATTCACTTTTTGTATGTGTAGATTTATAATTGGTAAAATTTAATTTTTTCTTTCTTAAGTTTGCCTTCAAATGTCAACATGCCATACACTGAAATTGAAAATATAAAGTCTGGTTAGCATTATTAATCATGTTATTTATGAATCTAACATTGGTCAACAATTCTTCATGAAATCATGAAAAACTTGCATAGCAGAAACATTCCCAGAAAATGATTCACAACGAAAACTAAAATGTTTTGCAAAACATGTCTTGCCTGAGAGCTACTTTTTAATGTAAGTTGTATGACCATCACACACTTTCTTAAAACTGATACTGCTATTTGTGCTACCAGTGACACCTAAGTAAACCATGTAATGCAAAAACACAAGCAAACATGCAATTTGTACAAATCTGAGCATACCGTCATGTCCAGAATTTAACAAGTGCTCTCCCAAATCACAACCAAATACACGCTCCTTGACAATGCCGGTCTGCTTCAACTGGTTCCGTGGTGGACGGTTGTTGAAAAATGTCCTCAGGAAGGACAGCAATTTACCATGCTTTCTCATCACTGAAAATTGACAAAGATGTATCATATATACTTGTGTATAAGCTGGACCCAATTTACAAAATGTAGACCCACTTCTGCCATCACAAAATGTATTGGCAAATCAGGGTCTTATAACAGATTGCATAGATTCACATCTGCCATCACACAATGTATTGGCAAATCAGGGTCTTATAACAGATTGCATAGACTCACATATGCCATCACACAATGTATTGGCAAATCAGGGTCTTATAACAGATTGCATAGACTCACATCTGCCATCACAAAATGTATTGGCAAATCAGGGTCTTATAACAGATTGCATAGACTCACATCTGTAACCACACAATGTATTGGCAAATCAGGGTCTTATAACAGATTGCATAGACTCACATCTGCCATCACAAAATGTATTGGCAAATCAGGGTCTTATAACAGTTTGCATAGACTCACATCTGCCACCACACAATGTATTGGCAAATCAGGGTCTTATAACAGATTGCATAGACTCAATCTGCCATCACACAATGTATTGGCAAATCAGGGTCTTATAACAGATTGCATAGACTCACATCTGCCATCACACAATGTACTGGCAGTCAAGGTCATTTAGCAACTTGCATAGATCCACATTTGTAAGATTAATTAATAATTGTACATCAAGTTCTATGCAGTAAGCAGTTGGATTCAACTTCTACAGAAGTATATATGGTACAGTTAACATCTATTGTAGCACTACCTGGGAAATGTGAATTTTGTCAGACTTTCTGGGAAATGTAAATTTTGTCACTTTTTGGGAAATGTGTATTTTTCAGACTT
Organism: Unio delphinus; assembly: GCA_029339505.1. Taxonomy (NCBI): domain Eukaryota; kingdom Metazoa; phylum Mollusca; class Bivalvia; order Unionida; family Unionidae; genus Unio; species Unio delphinus. The sequence goes on along the minus strand of JAQISU010000202.1, from coordinate 3,054,706 downwards.
CCTGGGAAATGTGGATTTTGTCTTACTTACTGAGAAAAGTGGATTTTGTCAGCTTTTCTAAGATATGTGGAATTTGTATAGAAAATGATCAAACAGCAGAAAACTGAGGACGTTGTACTGGTCCATGACTGAAAAATCCACTTGATTGGAAACTGGATGATCTATATTACTGTAATATCTTAAATTGTTAAGTGCTGCACCACAATTAGGTTTTTATCCATCACTGATTACATAAATAATATAATGAGGTACTCCAATAAACTTAAAAATAAAAGTATATGTCCAGTCATTTTAAGAAAATTCAAAACAGAATACTTTCAGGAAATAAAATTTGAGGAGCAAACTGCAGAACTTTTAAGATATTTTCTTCTGAGAGATAGGCCAATATTTACCTGCAAAAGATCTCAAAAAATAATCAGATGGATGGCTTTACATAATTTACAAAATAAGATTATTTTCTTCCATTCCTTTATATGTAAAGGTAACCATGTTAAAAGCATACAAAAGTTTTAAACAGTTCAAATACAAATGACAAATTGTCATGGATATAAATATTTACTGCTTATCTGACAAGAACTGGATATGCCCTGTATATTCAGTATATACCCTATGCATCAATAATGAGGGCATTTTTAGAAAAACTAAGATTAGCGCTTACTGAAGCGTCATATGTACTCAGTTGTAAGTCAGATCCAACTGAAAATTGATAGACCCTGACCTGTGTGTACATAATTTGCCAGCAGGTCATAGTCTATCTTGTTGTAATGATTATTCTAACAAACTGCATAGACCCAGATCTGCTGATGCATTATGGGACTATAGAGTTGGCAGTTGGGTCAAATTTGTAAACAAGTATATACACTATTCCTACTACAAAAAGGAAATAAAATTATTAAAATAAAAAATTAAAGACACTCAAACACTAAGTTTTCTCCTGGTTGTGGAAGGACTGATGTAAAACTGAACGCTACAAAGAGTTTCCACAAATAGGCCAAAACAGAAATTATTCAAAAGATTTTGTTTACATGTGAGCTGGCCTCCATAAACTGAATGCTACATTGAGTTTCCACAAATAGGCCTAAACATAAATTGTTAAAAAGATTTTGTATACATGTGAGCTGGCCTCCACAAACTGAATGCTACAATGAGTTTCCACAAATAGTCCAAAACTGAAATTATTCAAAAGATTTTGTATACATGTGAGCTGGCCTCCACAAACTGAACACAACAATGAGTTTCCACAAATAGTCCTAAACTGAAATTATTAAAAAGATTTTGTAAAAAGTGAGCTGGCCTCCACAAACTGAACACAACAATGAGTTTCCACAAATAGTCCTAAACTGAAATTATTAAAAAGATTTTGTAAAAAGTGAGTTGGCCTCCAGTATAGGCTTTTTGTGATACATGTACAGTGAACCTTGATTTTAAAGTAAGTTGGAAACAACTGAATTTTACCGAGTCCCAAAATATTTACTTCTTTTTCATTACAATCTTTGTTCTTTAATAACGATTAAATTCTGCAAAAATTAAAACTTGGAAATGACCATCTGAAACTTGACCAACATGTACATTAGCTAGCAAGTACTGAATCAATACACGAGTCAGATGCATTATTGTAATTTATTATCCAAACCTCTGATACAACTTAACATTTGATTATGCCATTGAGAAGAAAAAGCAGACATTCCTGTACAATAGCATCATCATATTCTGTCAAACTATACGAAATGTTAAAGTAGAAAACAACATGAGTGTTTGTGATGTAAGCATCAGATTTACATAAGACAGTAGAAGTCAGCTCTACATTAAGACTATAGAAGTCAGACCTTGATCAGAGAGTAAAAGACAGATCTACATTAGACAACAGTCAGATTTACTTTAGACAGAATATGTTGAATCTACATTAAGACAGTAGAAGTCATATGTACACGAGACAGTGGAAATCAGATCTACTTATGACAGTAGAACTCAGATCTACATTAAAACAGTAAAAGTCAGACCTACATCAGACAGTAAACATCAGATCCACAACAGACAGCAGAAGTCAGATCAGCATCAGAGAGTAAAAGTCAGATCTACATTAAGACAGTAATAATCAGATATACATAAAACAGTAGAAATCAGTCCTACATAAGACCGTAGAAGTCACATCTACATAAGACAGTAGGTCATATCTACATCAGACAGTAGAAGTCAGATCCACAACAGACAGTAGAAGTCAGCTCTACATCAGACAGTAGAAGTCAGCTCTACATAAGACAGTAGAAGTCAGCTCTACATAAGACAGTAGAAGTCAGCTCTACATAAGACAGTAGAAGTCAGATCTACATAATACAGTAGAAGTCAGATCTACATAAGACAGTATAAGTCAGATCTACATAAGACAGTAGAAGTCAGCTCTACATAAGACAGTAGAAGTCAGCTCTACATAAGACAGTAGAAGTCAGATCCACATAAGACAGTAGAAGTCAGATCTACATAATACAGTAGAAGTCAGATCTACATTAGACAGTAGAAGACAGATCTACATAAGAGAGTAGAAGTCAGATATACATTAGAGAGTAGAAGTCAGATATACATAAGAGAGTAGAAGTCAGATATACATAAGAGAGTAGAAGTCAGATCTACATAAAAGAGTAGAAGTCAGATATACATAAGAGAGTAGAAGTCAGATATACATAAGAGAGTAGAAGTCAGATATACATAAGAGAGTAGAAGTCAGCTCTACATAAGACAGTAGAAGTCAGCTCTACATAAGACAGTAGAAGTCAGATATACATAAGACAGTAGAAGTCAGCTCTACATAAGACAGTAGAAGTCAGCTCTACATAAGACAGTAGAAGTCAGATCCACATAAGACAGTAGAAGTCAGATCTACATAATACAGTAGAAGACAGATCTACATAAGAGAGTAGAAGTCAGATATACATAAGAGAGTAGAAGTCAGATATACATAAGAGAGTAGAAGTCAGATATACATAAGAGAGTAGAAGTCAGATATACATAAGAGAGTAGAAGTCAGATATACATAAGAGAGTAGAAGTCAGATATACATAAGAGAGTAGAAGTCAGATATACATAAGAGAGTAGAAGTCAGATCTACATTAGACAGTAGAAGTCAGATCTACATAAGAGAGTAGAAGTCAGATCTACATAAGAGAGTAGAAGTCAGATATACATAAGAGAGTAGAAGTCAGATCTACATTAGACAGTAGAAGTCAGATATACATAAGAGAGTAGAAGTCAGATCTACATAAGAAAGTAGAAGTCAGATCTACATTAGACAGTAGAAGACAGATCTACATAAGACAGTAGAAGTCAGATCTACATAAGACAGTAGAAGTCAGATCTACATAAGACAGTAGAAGTCAGCTCTACATAAGACAGTAGAAGTCAGATCTACATTAGAGAGTAGAAGTCAGCTCTACATAATACAGTAGAAGTCAGATCTACATTAGACAGTAGAAGTCAGATCTACATTAGACAGTAGAAGACAGATCTACATAAGAGAGTAGAAGTCAATGCTAAACATAAAGAATAACTGAAATCTTACATGCTCTCTTACTAGGTGGAGTCTCTGGAATTCTTGTTGCAACTGAAGCAGGAACTTTATCCCCTATAACTTCAACACAATGGTGGGGAAAAAATCCAACCTGTAAGGAATATTAAATCAACCTATATTTCATGGCAAATGGTAAAACAATATTACGAGTACTGATTCAACCTTTAGTTCATACTAATTGTAAAACAATATTGTAAAGGGTAGTAATTTAACCAATAATTCACACTAATGGTTAAACAATATTGTAAAGAGTACTGATTCAACCTTTAATTCATTTTAATGGTAAAACAACATTGTCAAGAGTAGTATTTCAACCAATATTTCATACTAAGAGTAAAGCAGTATTGTAAAGATTACTGATTCAATCTTAAATTTATACTAAGAGTAAAGCGATATTGCAAAGAGTACTGATTCAACCTTTAATTCATACTAATGGTAAAACAAAATTTAAAGAGAGTAACTCAACCAAAAATGTATAGCAATGGTAAAACAATATTGTAGTCTGGTTTACGGTCTGTAGAATATGACCACCTGCATCACTTATAAGAATTGGTAACCAGACTGGACCTATTGTAATGATCTTCTAACAAACACTCTTGTAAACTGTTGTGGCTTCAAATAATTAAATGAAGGTGAGTGGTATTAATCTTTTCTTGCAATGTGTTAAAGCATAGCAATGTTGTTTTAGAACATCAGCAGTGTTAATTTATTTTGAGACATGGTCATTCATAAATGACAAGTGGTCACTCACAGCAGAGGTCACTTAAGACAGATTTTACTTTATCGATAAAACAATATTGTCAATTAAACTTTATCGATAAAACAATATTGTCAATTACAATTTATTACTACATTAAGGTGCATAGCACTAAAAATATTGGAATAATAAATCCAGGAACAAACAACTTGCATCTGACTGCTACAAATATTTGTCATTACATATCCTTCATATAAACATGTTTATATGACATCAGTAAATTAACACTGATAAATCATGGCAACATTCACAGTTTTTAATCCAAATTCCAAATGATCACATATTCCAATTCTATACAATGTTCTCAGAATTCATACAGTTTCATGGATATGAAACTAATGATTTGTTGTTTTTGTTGATTGCAAAAAATGTCTTTTTCTTTGTACCTAAATTATAAAATACATGAACTGGATAGAGGGTTTATTGCTTTCATACCATTATCATTGTTCATCTGGATCAATGAACCAGTAGTCTGTTATCAACCATGAAATCCACGAATATTGGTACCCGATAAATACTGGTACCCTATAAATACATGTATTAGTATCCTATGAACAGTAGCGAATTTTACAATATAACATTACAACCAAACATAGAAGCAACAACAACTTTTTGTTATTTTTTATTTAAGCATGTATTTCTAGGAGATGGGAAAACATAGAGGTTCTTATTTCAAGTTGATTTAAATTATATTTAAGTCCATGAGACCTGAGAATGCAACTTACAGACACAGGTCACTGCTTAATAAAAATGATATTTTGACATGGGCATGCAGGTAAACGGGGGTTTCTTTGTCGATTTAACAATATCATATATATCTGTGTATTGCACTCCCAGCTAGAAAAATGCACAGAAAACAGCCAGTGTATTGTCAATATATATAATTTTGATCTGCCTGCACATTAGATGATAACTGGGTTGACTGTTTATTAATTACACTGGTGACAAGGCATTAGGCATGCAATTAAAACCTATTGTTCATTAAACACAGCATCATAATTGATATCCGTGTCTGTAACTCAGTGAATTTTCATTCCATGCAGCATCACAAATGATATCCGTGTCTGTAGCTGAGTGAATTTTTATTCCATGCAGCATCACAAATGATATCTGGCCGAGTGGTCTAAAGCGCTGTCCGTTACGGACCACTGCCATCTCACCTCTGTCTGCGTGTGTTCGAGTCTAAGATTCGGCAAATGTAGTTATGTGAGAAAGCTTGCCAGTAGCTTCTCGTGGGTCGGTGGTTCTTTCCGGGGTTTGTCCGGTTTCTTCCTCCACCATTAATACTGGCCGCCATGTATAGCCTATATTGTGCTGAAAAAATGGCGTTAAACCATAAAAAAAAAAAAAAAAAAAAAAAATTATATCTGTGTCTGTAGCTGAGTGAATTTTTATTCCATGCAGCATCACAAATGATATCTGTCTGTAGCTGAGTGAATTTTTATTCCATGCAGCATCACAAATGATATCCATGGCTGTAGCTGAGTGAATTTTCATTCCATGCAGCATCACAAATGATATCCATGGCTGTGGCTCAGTGAATTTTCATTCCACACAGCATCACAAATGATATCCGTGTCTGTAGCTGAGTGAATTTTCATTCCATGCAGCATCACAAATGATATCCGTGTCTGTAGCTGAGTGAATTTTCATTCCATGCAGCATCACAAATGATATCCATGGCTGTGGCTCATTGAATTTTCATTCCACACAGCATCATGAACGATATTCATGTCTGTAGCTGAGTGATATTTCAGGTTAGCATCATTAAATGTGGCTAAAATTAATTAATTAGTTTCATACATGTTGTATTTCAAAACATATTCCAATATACACAGCACAATACATCTAATTAAATACATGCTAACACTCAAAACTTTTCCATGCTGCCATGGTCGGAATAGTCTTTTTTGTTTTTTAGTTAGTAGAAAGGTTTCCTATTCACTCATAATGTAGTTTCCTCATCTGATTTCTTTACAGTATCAAATATGGACTCTCCCAGCACTCAGGACAAACATGGCAGATTACATGTACAAAATATGGACACCCAGCACTCAGGACAAACATGGCAGATTACATACAGCACTCAGGACAAACATGGCAGATTACATGTACAAAATATGGACTCCCAGCACTCAGGACAAACAATGGCAGATTACATGTACAAAATATGGACTCCCAGCACTCCGGACAAACATGGTAGATTACATGTACAAACCATGTACTACCAGCACTCAGGACAAACATGGCAGATTACATGTACAAAATATGGATTCCCAGCACTCAGGACAAACATGGCAGATTACATGTACAAAATATGGACTCGCAGCACTCAGGACAAACATGGCATATTACATGTACATAAGCAAATATTTTTCAGCATGTTTTAAATGAATGGTGTTTGTTTGTCATTAAGGCACAATGAATTTTGTTCTTCTAGCAATATGCTGATATGAAAATTCAATCAGTAACAAAATATGCATTGTTATTATGGTCTATTTCATATTTCTGTAATATTTGTTTTTATTCCAAGTCCATATTTCGAGGATAATATTCTAAGACTTAAAGCAAGATTATATGGGTTGGCTGTTCTGGAAACTCAGCCACATACCAAGCATGTGCTTACATCTAACCAAGAAATATTATGAGATATACTGGTACGCAAAGATTTCTAGACAATCACAAGTTTTGCAATATAAGGGATTAGGGGAAAAAGGATAGCTCAGACTTAGCACCCAGTGCAACTGAAAAAGACAGTTTTTTATATTCTTTATTCTTATCATATAATCGAGCAATTCGGTCATTTACTGTTATAGACCAACAACATGCCTTACTCCTTGTTTGGTTCATTAAATTCTTCATCTGTGGTTTCTATTATTTGCATATACCACTGCTGGACTGATGAATGTGGAGTTGCAACTTTAGCTTATATCAAACCCTGTTGCCCCTCTATCAAAACTTTAACCTAAACTTACCTCAAACCCTCTTTTGCCCCTCAATCAAAACTCTAATCTAAACTTACCTCAAACCCTCTTTTGCCCCTCTATCAAAACTATAACCTAAACTTACTTCAAACCCTTTTTTGCCCTTCTGTCAGAACTGTAACATAAACTTACCTCAAACCCTCTTTTGCCCCTCCACCAGATTGTGTCCTCTGAGGGAGGCATATCTATCACAGACACAATATCTCCGACCTATCAAGGACAAAGAAACAGTTTGAAATTCATCTTGTTACACTGTTTCATAGCAAGAAAAAATTATTTTTGATTTCTGAATTTTTCTCATTTTTTAATGTTTTACAAAATTATGTGCTTTGCAGACAAGCAGCCTGTATTTAGTACTTTTTTTTCTCCACAGGTCACTAAAATTGATAACTTTTTAATCAGGATCATGAGATCTTGATAGATTCTAATGAAATGTAAATTTAAATCCCTGAATTGAAATTTGAGGCAATTTTAAAAAATTTGATGACATATTTTGTTATTACCACAAAATATAAACTTAAAATACCAGACCGAGTCTTCATCATTGTGCCATTTGCAACATTTACAGTAGTATATTGACCAACAATGGCTTACTGACCAAAAATAACTTACTGACCAAAAAAACTTACAAACCAATAATAGTTCAGGTCGTATTCAATTATATAACTCTATTTCATTAAGCATTTATACAGTCACCAAGAACAATCATTTCAGGCATTCATGAAACAACTAGAATCTCTCTCAACTGCAGTTTTTATTGATCCAATTAGACTATACTTACAATCTATCTCAATCACATAGTTTGTGTTGATCCAATCTGAATATACTTAATAACCTGTCCCAATCACATTGTTTGTGATGATTCAATCTGAATATAGACCACTCTCTCAATCACTTATGCCCTGATAACTCACAAAATTGCTCATAATGCAAGGTCAGTTGTGGATCCCATGTTTTTTTATACAAGTACCAATAATTTGAACCCTATTTGTGATCAAAATTGTGATCAAATTAAAATGTAAATAGTAAATGAAACCATGTTATATCGCTCATGTTTTTTTCGAAAATGTTTGATATGACCTGGAAATCTGAATCAACATTATGAAAGTATCAACTTTTAATAAGAAGTCATGTATTTTGTTAAAATAACATTTACAATTACATTTTTGGTATACCATAAATAACAGTATGCAACAAAATTTTGATCAATGAAAATGGCACTATATGCCTACTTGAGGTAGCGTGTCTGTGAGTATGTTTGTGATTTGGATATTTTACATAGCTTTAAAAAAAAATAGTCATATTGTTACAATGTCTGCAGTTTATAGTGATGTCTAGCATACCGCAGACATGTAGCATGATGTCCCATCCAGTCACATTACCCTGATATCAGAATGACCAGTCCTAACACTAGCTTCTTAATGCTGAGCACCAAGCAAGGCAGATGTTAGTACCATTTTTGGTATAAAATGGCCGGAGATCAAAGCCATGACATCCCACACCCAAGGCAGCATTATAATAAATAAATACCTATTAAATAAGTTTCTTTTATCAAATGAAATGTGTGTTTTAGTTATATCTTTTAGTTCGGTTTAAATACAAAGTGAAATGTTGTATTCAAACATGAAATATGTCAATCAACGATAACAGCTATGAACGCAAGCATTTATGTGAAAACCTAAGTGGCAACGATGTTTTGATACCTAATTTGTGTTAGGTACTTGTTGCAATCAGATTGGTATTTGTTGAATTGTTGCACTGAATTAAAAGACCTTGTATTCCATGTTAATTAGTTTTTTGTGTCAAATAAGGGGGTTGAATAAATGAAAAGTTAAAAGGCACGTAAATCCTACCTGCATACAAGCTAGCAGCCTTGGTCAAGTTACAGGTCGTTGAACAATGTTACAATTTATTTTTTTTAGAGAACGTAATATAATTAAACTACATTAAATTAGCATACTCATTCACAACTGTCATCAAAGATAGCAAGACAACCAATGAATGTTTGATGATATAAAATTCTGTTTCGCAAATATATTTTATTAATGAAAAACTAGTTTCACAGTTTGTGGTTAATTTGCAATTACTGAATTAGCACTTGTAGATTTCCTTACAGATGAGAAGTTTCACTATTACTGGCACTGAAATCATGGCATCAAATCAATTCAATAATACGAAATTGGACTTTCGACAATGATGGCTGTTTCACAAAAATTGTGTTCCATTTTTGTTGGGGTTGGATTTGTTTAGGTTTTTTTCTTCTTTTAAAAAAGAAATATTGTTTGATTGTGAATTTTAATCAATAAGTAGCCCGTTTCCCTGATTAGCAGTGATATAATGCACATTCTTTTTGTGTACATGTGACGATGGTTGAAACCAATTTGAATATTATTTGCAATCTTTCAGTGGTTGGGCATCTTGAAAATAAAGGTCATTTTTACATAAAAACAAGTAAACTGGTTAGAAAAATTGCTTTATTGCCAATTATTCCTAACATGGCTTGAAAACGAGCATTCAGTCATTAAACAGACCAGTTCCCCCAGCCCCCACCCTTTACAGTTATCTCTATGTCCAACGAGGATGGCTTAATTTCATATTGTGATGGAGGTACCTCGATAACCCTTGCTTACAGTGCTATCAATGTTTCTGGACTGCATGTGTTATCAAGGGAGATCTGTACTTACAATCTGTCTCAATCACAGTTTGTGATGATCCAATTAGATTTCAACCTATCTCAACTGCATAGTTTGTGCTGATCCAATAGACTATGCTTACAACCTATCTCAACTGCATAGTTTGTGCTGACCCAATAGACTATGCTTACAACCTATCTCAACTGCATAGTTTGTGTTAATTCAATGGACTATGCTTACAAGAATACACTTACAATGCTTAAAATTCAGTGTTTTGTGTAATGTAAAGGCATTTACAAATTTCTTTATATTTTTAGGCAGCATAAGTGTTGTGTGTGTGTGAGTTAATGGGTGGCTACAATGTGTGTGTGTGTGTGTGTATGAGAGAGAGAGAGAGAGAGAGAGAGAGAGAGAGAGAGAGAGAGAGAGAGACAGACAGACAGACAGACAGACAGACAGTGTGTGGGTGTGCGAGTGAGTGTGGTGTGAATGGGTAGGGTGTAAAATGTGTAAAATATCGAAACATTCCTCCAGAATAAAACTGCATTGAAAATATTACTACACAACTGCCTAAACATCAGCCACATAAAACAACATCTTTAGCATACATCCCATGGAATAATTTTTATACTAGAGTTTGACAAAAATTGGCTGTTTTATTGGAGATGTAACAAATGTAATATTTGATGGACAGTCCACACACGATGGACATGAAAAACAAAGGACCCTACCATAAATTCACATGACATGGATGAACAAATGAATTGACCAACCTGGATATCTTTTTCTGATTTTCGGGGGGGGTGGGGGTGGGGTGTTACATTTTTTTGGCCTGAATGAACCATACGTGTCTAGAACATGGTCAACACTGGGTTGGCTCTATTTGTGATCTGGAAGGATTTTCATTAGACAAATAAATCAGTCTCAGTGGTTGAAAATATTCTCTCAATCCATGAAACCAGGACTTGTCAAGTCAAATTAAGTCCATCTCCATGGATACCAGTTTATATATAATGAAATGATAAAGATTTGCTTTCATTTTCATTGCCTCAAAGATCTGCCTGGTTAGATTTCTGAAAAAAACTGATGATATTTAATACAAAACAATCCTTCTGTTTTACTAGCTTTACTTAATGGAAGTCCAATTTAGAAAAAGAGAGATTATGATGGCATATTTTATCGGTCCATAAGTTAAAATAAAATTTCAGCCCCTGGAGACTGTAATGTGATCTCAAGCTATTTTTCTTACCTCAAGTGAGATTTCATCTGCAGCTTGTGCATTGTAACGTTTCACTGCATGAGCTGCAGCTATTGCTGGTGTGTTGATCCCTGAGTCATCCAAAGCCACCAAACGGTTCCCTCTGTTATCAATCTGCAAACACAGATGATGATCATAAATAATTAACTGGATGTTACATCACAAAGTATGAAACAAGTTTTCAGGGGCCCTTTCTTTGCTTCTTTTTTCTAATCTATACAGTTTAATTGATGCATCTAAATTGGATATGAAAGTAATGTTGCCCATGTTTCTCCCAAAGGTTCTACCACAAAACTAGAGCAGGGGCCCCGAGTGGCCGAGTGGTCTAAAGCGCTGTCCGTTACGGACCACTGCCATCTCACCTCTGTCTGCGTGGGTTCGAGTCTAAGATTCGGCTAATGTAGTTAAGTGAGAAAGCTTGCCAGTAGCTTCTCGTGGGTCGGTGGTTCTTTCCGGGGTTTTTCCGGTTTCTTCCTCCACCACTAATACTGGCCGCCATGTATAGCCTATATATTGTGCTGAAAAATGGCGTTAAACCATAAAAAACAAACAAAACAAAACTAGAGCAAAAAGCAATGCAACAGAAGTCATGAGTGCATCGCAAAGTGCCCTACTTTCTACTATTTGGTTGGCTTGATCTTCAAATAACTTCTGCTTGAAAACAATGTTTGGAGAAGATCCACATTCAGGGCCGATAACTCTTCTAAAGGATGCAGAATGCTGGAATTTTCATTCACGGTCACATCATTATAAAGATACATAAAAACTTTAGCTGAAAAAGACTATTCCTCAGTAAAATTATGCTGCTGAAGCAAAGAGAGAAAAAAGGGCAATCAGGGGCAATAACTCTTTCAAATGATTATCTGGAACCTTTGAAATCAAACCCATTCATTGTCTCATTAACATATAGCTGCATGTCAGATTTGGCTGAAATCCAACAAAGTTAATTTGTTCTGCTCAAACCAAAAATCAGAAGGATGATTAACAATCTTTACATGATGTCATGGACAAAATCCATGAAAGGCACATCTAGACTTTAAGACAATGCACACGTAAACTGTATTAGAATATAATGAATACTTCCTGAGCTCTTACAAAAATCTACTGTAGTGGAGACTTAGTACGAAAATAAATAAGGCAATAATTCTGTTAAAATTGTGCCTGCAAACGACACATCTACATGTAATATTCATTTCTTACTGAAAATTTCATTCAGTAATGTTTATGCATTGCAAAGTTATACTGGTCACAAGCAACATGTGACGATATGATATTAACTGTCAAGGGTGATAACTCTATAAGGAATTGGTGAAACAAAAAATGCATGTTTAGGAATATGAGACAACATACACACCATTTGCATCAGACCATGTTAAATGGCTCCTGAGTTATGGTGGTTACATTCATTGGTTGTAGTACAGATGTAATATTCATGGGATAATAACAAAAGAGGGCCAAATTCGCCACTAAACACCGGTTTCCTCGATCCCCGTGACTAATCACCAGCTTTTGAAAATGTTAGTTATCGATACCACTTCGCCAACGATGATGAGTTTCAGGCACAGTGCAGTGCAGCCGCAGAAGAACTCGCGGAAGTGGCGGAAAAATCAAGCCTTACAGATGCTATCTTGGAAGAGTAGGCACAGGAGTTAGCCATCACTGTCCAGGAATTCTGAGATTACATAGACATCGACAAAGTCGTCGTTACTGATGGCGTGATCACCGATGAAGACATTGTATCAAGTGTGCAGTTAGCACAGGCAAGCACATCTGCATTTGGAAATGACAAAGAAGATGAAGAATATGAGGACGAAGATTTGGAACCAATTCCCTCTGCCAGTGAAGTGGTAAAAATGCTACGGAAAATTTGATGGTAAGGTTCTTTTGTAGGAGACGAAACTGTTTTAGACAGCATAAATAATATTGAAGCATTTGTTTTCAAGCTGACTGTTAAAGGCAAAAAGCAACAAAGCATATTAGACTTTGTAAAGAAACCACAGTAACCACGTGTACAATACTTTTCAGAGCTGTGTCAGAGCGAAATGACTCACGAATTTAATTTTGACATTGGTTAGCTTTTTTTAAAAACAATCTACACCCAGCACATTTTTTTGTGATTTTGTGAGCGATCTTTGTGTTTGCAATGTTGGAGAATATAATGAAAGGTTTGTATCGAGAATCGACAGTGGTTTTTATTGTATACTGGTAAATCTCTGCTGTTAGTTGGTGCACATATGCCTTTTGATGTTAGCAAACATGTATGTACATTTTTATAGCATGCCGATCGCTTCATCAATCAAATCGTGGCAACGCTGTACATTCTCACTTATTAACGCACATCATCAACATTTAGAAATTTCAAGAACATGTTAATATATTGCCGCCATATTGGTTATCGGTTATCTTGACTCTTTTTGGCAAACCCATAGGCTGGTGACATAACCGGGTTCAACTGAATATTTAAGTAAAATTTATTAAATAACTCTAGCAGTTGAGTATAGAACTATATTTAAGTAAAATTTATTAAATACCTCTAGCATCTGAGTAGAGAACTATATTTAAGTAAAATTTATTAAATACCTCTAGCATCTGAGTAGAGAACTATATTTAAGTAAAATTTATTAAATACCTCTAGCATCTGAGTAGAGAACTATATTTAAGTAAAATTTATTAAATACCTCTAGCATCTGAGTATAGAACAACACCACTCCCTAGATAACTCGCGCACAACGGGGTCCAAAAACATGGACCGCACTATAAACGAGGGCGCAAGTTACCAAGAGACCTATAAAAAAAACTAATAAAGAGATCGAGATCGACAGAAAGAGGCGAAAGAGGAGGGGGTGCATTGTTAAATACTCGTTTTATAATCATGCTGAAAATAACTGTGAATAAATTTCTTTATAAAGGTGTTGTTCATTTTTCTTTATAAATTACCTTTAATTTCTGGATAAAGTATCTTGAAAAGATCGTAAAAACAAATATTATTCCACGAGGTATCAGTACTCTTAACATGTGTATCACTAAACACATTGTGCATTACGTCACTGCTTTTTGTGTTGATTTGGATACATTCTAGTTTTATTGTTTGTTCAAAATGAATCAAGATTTCTTTTATCAAAAAAGATACCATTCATATCGAAAAACGTCGAAACTTGTGTTGCTCTAAAAAAAAAATCTGCTATCACGAGATTGAGAGGGTGAGAGAGAGAGAGAGAAAGAGAGAGAGGGAGGGAGGGAGGGAGGGAGGGATGGATGGATGGAAAGATGGATGGATAGATAGATAGATAGATAGATAGATAGATAGATAGATAGATAGATAGATAGATAGATAGATAGATAGATAGATAGATAGATAGATAGATAGATAGATAGATAGAGTAAAATGTAAAAAAATAACTTCACAAAGATAAACCATTACCAACCATGAATTTAATGGGTCTAAACGTCAGACATGTAAAAAAAAAAAAAAATATTTAAATCATCTGATAGCATAGATCAGCCTCGTCACAATTATAAACTTGGTCATCTGTATATCCATCACGGGTCAGTATCTCTCGGAGTTGGTTGGGAAAACTAGATGCGGCCGCCTGATTTGCTGAGTGTATCTCTCCCGACAACGAATTTTGTTTTATTCCATGTCAGCGCTGGAATCTCCAAAGCCATCCATGGCTTGCCATGAAATCTGAATCAGTATCCATAGTTTTGGCCATTTTCTCTGCCTGGGCCTTGAGAATTGTTCCCAAAATCAGAACACCTTGTTCACATTGTGGTATGAACAAGGTGTACACACCATCATCTAATTCTGTGTCGTTTGAAGTGCATGCCCGTTTCTGTTTAAATCCATCATTAGAATCAACTTCATGCAAATAATCCCGAAATTTCTGTTCATCCTTGAACCAACCTCTGAGTGTCAATGTCAACTCGGCAAGTTTAAGTTCACTACAAACTTTTGATCTTGATTCACCATTACGAACCCTCTCTATGATAGTAAGCTTTTCATTCACCGAGTACGCCTTTAACTTGATTCCCTTGCTCTCCATGATCACATTTACAAATGATTAGGATATATTACTGATTAATATATACTTTAATGACCATAAGTACATACTATTTGAAACCATGTTCGATTAGTCCAATTAAATTGATTGATGTTGAGACACGATATTGACCACAAGAGTTTATGTATGTAGGATTTGCATTCCTTTGAACTTTTGTATTGCACGTCTTTTACCTGATTTGATACAAAAGATCAACTTAACAAGATAAAACAAAGTAGGTCTATTTTAATTGATTTTTACAATGCAACACACACTACCCCAAGTCGTCGATCAAAACACAGCTGGCACTTAATTAGGTTCTCACATATGTGCTCGCGGGCATCGATGTGACGGTTAATCGACTTTTGATGTTTGAAAAGAAGAGAATCTGCAACGATTATACTGCTTACACTGCAACACAATGAAAAATTAAAACACTAATTTCCCCTTACAAGACATATTTAATTAGTGTTCATTTCATTCAGTGTTGCCACCTGTTAGCATTTACTATAATTCATTGATCGCTGATTTGCCGGATACATATACAGTATTACTATTTACAGTGAACTGAGAAAATATTTTTCCGTCAAAATCTAACAAGATATGTGATTCCTTATTAAAACCTGAAAATTTCACAATGATGATTACTTTTTGGGCCTTTTTTAAAAATATTTTCTTGTAAAAAAAAAACGGGATCCATGCCGGACACCGCGTTATAAGCAGGTTCACGAGTTATCAGGGCGTGAGTTATTGAGGGAGTGGTGTATATTTAAGTAAATTATATTAAATACCTCTAGCCAGTTGAGCACAGAGCCACAGTTAAGCATACTTCCAGCCAAAGTGGAAAATCTCTGAAGGTAGTCCGATAGCAGGTCTTCCACTTCCTGAAAATTTAAACAATTAAACACTGAGAAGGAGAGAATGGGATTGATGTGTCCATAGTAATGCAGAATCCACAGAGCTGTATTATGGGCCAGTAAAATTCTGTCAGATGATAAGACCATTTTAAATCACTTAATGCAGACTCGCTTTGGAGGAAAAGCCTACAAACCATACTTTATCTTCCATGTTTGAAAAGTAAGAGTACAGCTACTTTCCACACCCTGTGTCAGTTATCCAAGAAAAGGCAAAAGTGCTTTTAGCTCAGCAATGTCACTGACACTAAGTACAGACAGGAAGGATAAATCAACACCATGGGGGTGGGGTGGGACTATTTTAGAGTGATTTAAATCTAAGCCTTCCAAATTGTTACAAAAGTGAACTCTTTCTTCTTGCCTTTGTTTAGCAGGAGCAAAACAATCTAGTCCCAAATATTATTTCTCCTTTTTTATGTTTTTTTACCTAATGAATATCAAAAATGCATCCATAATACCCAATTTCCAGTTTGAGTACAAGCCATGTTTTTGTGCACATGAACAGTCCTTAATTCACTAATTTGGCACATTACCATTGGATGAACATGACTTTGTTCACCATGGTCAGACCAATTTCCATTTAAATGCATTCCATATTTGGCAGTTCATAAAGAAAACTGACAACCAGTCAATTGTTTTCAAGTCTGCATTAGCAATGATACATGCATTCCTAAGCTATAAGGGAAAATATAATTTTTCTTTAGTTTAAGCTGATTCAGCAAAGGTACACAATAAATTGTGCATTACAAGCAAAATGAGGATCAACCCTGGTAAAGAACAGATAACTTAAATATCTTTCTTGTAAGGACTACAGCAATTAGAGATATTGAAGATAATCTCATAGTTTGGGAAGCTAAAATGCCAATCTCTGCTGAATAAGAATAATCTTCTGACAATGAATATTCCATTTTAATCCCGACTTGTAGCCAAACTAAAACTACATAATGCAAAATCTGCATGTTTGCATGGACCCTGAAAATCTGGAAATGAAGCCACCCAATTTTCTGGAATGTGAGGTTAAGTACCATAGGTCTAAACATTTTTGGAGGGCCCAGGCTAAAATGTCCATAACGTCACCCTTGCCAATTAACCTTTTGATTAACTCCCTCATATATTCCCACAAAGTGCTTTAAAATGGATATTTTGATCTGGAAGTAAAAATTGTTACCTGCGATATGAGAGTTTAAGACATTTCTATCCTTCTTTTTCTGCAAATGCCAGCAAAACATACACAATCATTTTTACCTAAACATTCACGATATTTGTGTGTGTGCATGTGTGTGTGTATATGAGAGATGAACTAGTTAAAGATACTATAAGAAAACACGACTGCTTCAACACATTTAATAAATTAATTGAGTAAAAATACTTTTAATGTTCATTTCAAAATAACAAGAAGCAAATTCTAAACATGTAAAAATAAGCAATTTTAGCTATCAAACGCAAATCACAATGTACAAAAAAGTGCAAACAAATTGGCAGTAAAAGTTAACAAAATAATCATATTCAATTAAGTGTTTCTAAAATTTTCAGTTAAATCAAGTTAAAAATTAAAAATATGATGTGGCAGCCATACTGGAAGTCAGATTGGACCAAGTGGACATGACAGACATCTGAAACAATCAAACATTCAGGAGGTGTAACAAAAACAAAAATTTCAGGAAGGCCACTGTGCAGCAGCCATATTGGATGTCAGACATACAATGTTCATTTAAGACCAATTGGACATCTCAATGAGAATTTTGATGAAAACCCTAGTTCAATATAGCTTGAGGAATTGCAATAAGATTTTCAAAATGGCTGCCATGGCAGACATACTGAACATCACATCCGCACCATCTACATTTCAGACCATCTAGGTATTATGAGAAGTCTTTCAGTAATATGATATGATCAGCTATATCGATGGAGTTGTGACAAGATTTTCAAGATGGTTGCCTTGGTAACCATTTTCACCAAGTAGCAACTAGACATTATAAGAAGAAAAAAACATGTTGATATAACCATCCATTGAGGATGAAATAACAACATTTTCAAGATCTGACCTCAGATCAGACGAATTTTCATTTAGGACCAAGTAGAAATCATAAGATGTTTTTTTTATTGAAAACCCCACATTGACATGACCATCCATTGAGGAGTAGCAATAACAATATTTTTAAGATAGTCACTGTTGTGGCCATATTGGATGTGCGAACAGCGCCATTTTACTTATTACCAACTAGACAAAAGGTCAATATGTATTTAGTTTCAAGGTAATCCCCCATGTAATGAAAGCTAAAGGATGAACATCAAATGACAGGACTGACCATGGACAACATCCCATCCTGTCCCATCCCATAAGTTCTTCAGGTTTATGACCAGCAAAGCTAAAAATGAAACCATTTAAGAAAGCTATAACCAACATGACAAGAATCCTAAATTTAAGTAGTGAAATGTCCAATTATGCTTTGTTCATTAAAATTTAAATTTCTGATACGATGAAAGAATAAATCCATTAGGAAAGTGAATTTAAACCATGTTCAAATGAAAATGTGTGCAACAAGCATCAGAAAGCCCAGACTTGATAAATGAAGATGGGCGATGATTTAAGTTAATAATACAAGTCATACATATCTAATTTAAATCTGCTTACTGCATACCTGTTGGGATAAATTGGATAATTGCTGTGTACCATGTTTTGTACATTGCACTAGATTTAAGTCTCAAGAAAGAAGACCTTTCAGTCTTGACACAGATATTATGTAGTTATGTGTCCTTGTAATGTAAATGCATCTGGTCACCCCAAAAAGTTTGTTTATAATTGGTTTCTACCTTTGTTGTATAAATTAACATGGATTATACTTTTTTCCTTCTATCACTTTAATTTCTCTGATAAAAAGCCTATTTCCAAACTGTGCAAAACTTAAAAATGCCTCAGCTCATAAAGTCAATACTTGACCATTCTTATGCAACCTTTAAAAAAAAAAATTAAAAAAAATAGTCATGATTAGAATGTTCTGCTGATGCAAGATAATAGGATCTGTGAAGACTTTGTGGTTAATAACAATAATAATGAGGACTTTGTACAGCACCTAATCTTTAGAAGCTCTAAGCGCTTTACAACATCTATAATGATATGACTACAAAAAAAACACCATGAAATTGGAAAACAAAAACTGCTGAAAATATTTAAGGTATGAAACATCATTAAGTCTTTAAGTTTGTTCTTGCAGTCGATAGAGTTTTAAGATCACTCTTGAAAGTGATCACTTTGTCTAATTTCAATGGGCAATTCATTCCATGTTGCTGGGCCCTGGTATGCCCAGCAACATGGTATTCTAAACTAAACCAGATGTCTCTAATGGCTGCTAAAGCAACCAGAACTATTGGTAGGATGCACATTAAAAGTCATCTCAACATAATTAGATCTGTGAGGTTGATGAATCTGGGTGGGGAAAACAAAGTCAGGAGCAGACTGGCATCATGGGCACCATAACTCCTGTAAATAATCATGTGGAATGTTTAAAAACAACAAATCCCTCGAGAACTCATCAACAAGTAACATAACATTTATACGTATGAGGTTGATCAACTAGGGCCATAACTGTTCAAAACAGAGTAGATATGAATTTGAATGACATGGGACATAACTCTTCCAAGATAGTGGAGATAAAACAGAAACTATAACTGATGCATAAGAATAGATTGAGAAGTTCCAGAGTTACACCAGTTACCAGCAACATCCCATGTAATAATTTAACATTGTCATGGGCCATAACTCTATCCAGAATAAAGTTTCCAAGGCAAAACTAGTACAAAGCACATCTAGGTATAAGAGACACTGTACACGTCAAATTAGCAACAGAATCCACTGAACGGCTCCACCTACCTAATGACATCAAATTGTGAAGAACAGTCGCAAGAAGTTGCAACAAACATAAGCAGACAGACATACTGACTAATGGTAGACAGACAAGAGAATGGGAAAGGGAAAAGTGGGTACAGTAAAGCAACCATATCTTGATATCTGAATCAATCTTTTAAAAACTAGAAATGTCTTTATGGGGCAGGCATGCCCCACACAATTCCTGAAAAATGAGACAAAAAGGTTGAACAAGGTGTGATGGTAACTCAGACAGATATGGCACAAACAACTGTTGTGATGGGGCATACAAAATCAACAATTGTGATCTCCCTGTTGGAAAAACAACCATAATGCATAAACAGTGGACACCCAACTGAGAGGCCATCTTGCCTCACATCAAAATAGTAAATTTTATTAGTCTGACCCTATCAAATGAGGCAACCAATTTTATCAGACCAGCACTTTACTGCAAAAGGGGTGTCTAGAGTGTGAGGTGTGGATCACTGTACAATCAAGGTCTCAGTTTTTATATATAATTTCACTATTCTTATATATGGTGATAGTTCACAATTCCTACATTAGGTGGGAGTTCACTATTCTTATATATGGTGAGAGTTCACAATTTTTATATATGGTGGGAGTTCACCATTCTTACATCATTTGAGAGTTCACTTTCCTTATATATGGTAACAATTACTATTCTTACAAATGGTGAGAGTTCACTATTCTTAACTAACATTGGAGTTCACTATTTTTGGTGGGAGTTCACTATTACAGCATGGAGTTCACTATCATTATATCAGGTGGGAGTTCACTATTCTTATATTAGGTGGGAGTTCACTATTCCTACATTAGGTGGGAATTCAGTATTCTTACATCAGGTGGGAGTTCACTATCCCTCATCTTGTTCAGGTTAGGCAAGTGGCTGAATTTCCTGTCAAAAATACACCGATGAAGCTGCTTGTCCAGCATACAGAAATTTTCTAATGTTCGCCGCACAATCCATATTTTGTCATTAGCATGGACCCTGACATGAAGAGAGTGGTGGATGGAGTCTGCACCATTGTGGTGATAGTTCTCATAGTCATCTAATGCTAGAGATACCTGAAATAATAATAATAATAATAATAATAATAATAATAATAATAATAATAATAATAATAATAATAAAATAATAATAATGATGATGATGATAAAAACAGTTACCATCATTAAGCTAACAAGTCTGACAAGTTGATGGGGCAAGAGGACATTAATTTTTTATATGGGAGGATTGGATTTATGTGGTACTGGATGTTCTTCAAACATAACGTGGTTGGATAATATATCTGATGAAAATTAACAAGCTTCTGACAATTGGTATTAGCAAAACAAAAACAAGAGTCCCCTGAGTGGACTGCTGTTCTACCTACCAAAATATTTTCCAGAAACTGAAGCCACTACCGATTCTCCATTTAAACTGCTGAGTGTTGAAAATATCCTTCAGTAACAACCTTTCCATTTAGGACCATCTACATATCATTGTAGTAGTGTTTAATACCATTTTTCAGCACACAATAGGCTATATATGGCGGCCAGTATTATTGGTGGAGGAAGAACCCGGGAAAACCTCCGGAAAGAACTACCAACCTCCGAGAAGCTACTGGCAAGCTTTCTCACATAACTACATTAGCTGAATCTAAGACTCGAATCTCTAGGTATCAGAAGAAGTGCACGAATAAAAACATCATACTGATATGACAATCCATTTTGAAGGAATAGACACAACAATATTATCAGGATGGCCAACGTGTTGTCCATATTGAAGGTCAGTCTGCATAATTTTCATTAAGGACAGCTTGATGCCAAAAAAAATCTACTGATCAAAATCCAATGTCAAAATTACTTTCCATTTAAGAGAAACTTTGTAAAGATTTTCAAACTGGCCACCATAGTGGCCATCATAGACATCACATCAATAACATTTTAATTTAGTACCAACAATAAGGAACCCCTGGTTGATATGACTTTTCACTTTGAAGTAGTAACAAGATTATCAAGCTGACAGCCATGATGGCAAAATGGATACCATATTGAGGCCATTCCGATGTCGGACCCACTAGGCATCACAATAAGAGTTTTGGTGAAAGTACAATGTCAATATGACCACCCAAAAAGTAGTGATACTGAGATTTTCAAGATGGCCATTGTGACAGCCATATTGGAGCTCAGATTGACACCATTATCATTTATGACTAAAAGAGACATAATAGAAAATTATTCAATAAAAACATATTGATACAACTATCAATTCAGGAGGAGTGGTGGTAAGATTATTAAGATCAGATTAATGCCATTTGTTGCATCAGATCAAACGTTCAAGAAGCAAAATCTAGACTTTCAAGATGGCAGCTGTGATGACCATACTGGACATAATCAGATTAGTGTCATTTGTTAAATCCGATCTTACATTCATGAGAAGTAGCAAAAGCTAGATTTTCAAGATGGCAGCTCTGATGAATTTACATCAGTTTGATCATAACCAACCTCATTTAGGACCAAAGAGACATCATAGAATGTCTTGTGATAAAAACCCAATGTCAATACAGTATAACCTGTCTTGAGAGACCACTGCTATGAGAGACCACCTGTTTTGGGAGACCATAATATTAATGCAGATTTATTGATTATATAGTGTTATGACCTGTTATGAGAGACTACCTGTCTTGAGAGACCATTATTTGTTGGCAGAAGGGTTGGTCTTTCAAGACAGGTTCTACTGTAACACTTTCTGTCCAAGAAGGCAAGATTTTAAGATGGCTACTGTTGTGACTGTATCAGATGAACCAAATATCATAAAAAACCTTTCAGTGAAAAACTCATTTTGATATGACCAACAGGAGGTGTAGCAAAGATAAGATTTTCAAGATGGCTGCAATGGTGGCCATACTGATGTCTGGACAGCACCAATTTCATTTGGGAAGACCATGAGATGAATGTGAGACCACAAAATTTCATGGCAATCCTCCAAGAAATTGAAGAGGAGTTGCAATAACAAATATTTGCCGACAGATGGACTATCTGACAGTGAATAAGATATCATCCCATCTAACACCAACAGACTATTAAAGCCTAACAAAGCCTGAGATTTATCATCAGGCTACAGACATCTACCCAAAAGCCAAATACAAGGGCAATACTTGGCCAAGAAATATGGGTTAGCAACACACTCCCCAACTTCAAAGGTTTTTCTTATCTATTTACTTTTAATTTTTGATGCTGCTATAATGGCATCATGTTGGATGGTAAATTGGCTTAATTTATGTAATAATCATGATAAAGAGGGTCCAATACTGCTAACTAGTCTGTGAGAAGATGATTAACTCACTGGAAATTCTTGTCATTTTTTGGTGAAAATAGGAAACATATTTTGGGGGTTACTTCTGAATGGATCTAACCACACATTTTATGTAACTGGATGCTCTGTTGTATAAAAGCCATTGTTTCCTAGTGTCCATTTTTGACCATGCATGGGCTGAAGGATGAAAATTTCATACAATTTTATTTTAAGAACTAGACACATAATTGTCTTCTATTGGCCCCATTTTACTCCATATCTGAAACTTGCAAAGGTTCATCGGTTCAAACCAGATTAAGACCTAATGTCAAAAGGTCTAAAAGCTAGACACAAACTCTGGTTCATAAACTGATAATTTTCAGCCTGAATAAAATTGGGTCACAAACAAATTTCTGCTGTACTTATTCATACGAGTAGAAAATCTACATTATTTCACTTCAGTAACAAAAACAATGTGTTTCTGGCTGGCCAACCATCTCTGTTTTTCATTGCAGACCACAACACTCCCACATCCCTGGGGTGAAAGTTCAAAGTAGCAATTGTTGACAAAACACATGACAGATGTACCCATACACAAGATCATAAGCTCACTTGCTTCTTATACCTAGGTAAACTCTGAAATTTTTGGCAAAAAAAAGAGCTCACAGTTACGGATCATTGCCATCTCACCGCTGTCTGCATGGGTTCAAGTCTTGGATTCAGCTAATCTGGTTATGTGAGAAAGCTTGCCAGTAGCTTTTCGTGGCACGGTGGCTTTTTCTGGGGTTTTCCCAGGTTCTTCCTCCACCATTTGTACTGGCCACCATGTATAGCCTATTCTGTGCTGAAAAAGGTCTTTACAATCTAAATAACTGATTTCTTTATGTAGATACGTACACCTCTAGCTTGATAAATTACAAACCCACTTACAATGCAGGGTATGGCATGGATACCCTTTTTTACTAGAAAATACAAACAAAAACAAAACAAATTTTAAAAAATGTTCCCTGTTTGTTGACTGTCAAGTAAATTGTAATCAGAACTGCTAATGAAACCTTGATATATCACTTGTTTTATCATCAAAAGCTGGGCCCCCGAGTGGCGGAGTGATCTAAAGCGCTTTCCATTACAGATCACTGCCATCTCACCTCTGTCTGC
Source organism: Unio delphinus (assembly GCA_029339505.1). Lineage (NCBI taxonomy): Eukaryota > Metazoa > Mollusca > Bivalvia > Unionida > Unionidae > Unio > Unio delphinus. The sequence goes on along the minus strand of JAQISU010000202.1, from coordinate 3,030,237 downwards.
ATGGGTTCGAGTCTAAGATTCGGCTAATGTAGTTATGTGAGAAAGCTTGCAAGTAGCTTCTCATGGTTCGGTGGTTATTTCCGGAGATTTTCCTGGGTTCTTCCTCCACCAATAATACTGGCCGCCATGTATAGCCTATCGTGTGCTGAGAAATGGCATTAAATCCTAAAACAAACAGACAAACAAAATCATCAAAAGCGGTAGTTCATAGCCAGAAATTTGATTCAATCTCATAACTTTCAACTTTTTATTGGAATATTTTGTTAAGTTTTCTTTCCAAAACAGCATTTTAAGTAAATATAAATATCTGATTAAATTTTGAATAATGAAAATGACACTAATTCTTACCTTTGGTAATACTTAACTAAATAAGTACCAGTTAAATAAGTTTTGCAAGTGAAATGTCTGTTTCAGTTCTATCTTGTTTATTTGGCACCCAATCCTGAAAATGTCAATCTATCATCATGTTCCCTTTTAAAATATTCATTTTACAACACTGATAATTAATATGTTTGTCAAGTTTTACAAAACTTTCTGGTTTTGCTTCTTTCAGTTACTTAGTGTATGACGACAGAGTTGTAACACAACTTGTATCAGGTGTCGTCACGGTGATGTTATAAGAAGTTTCAATGTATTTAAATACTGTCAACTTACTTGCAGGGAACCCAGCTCTACAAAGTCATAGTGGAAATGAGCACAGTCTTCTAGCTTTGGAAATCGTATACTGCCATCTGACAAGCTGAAATATAGGAAGGTAATTTCTCTTAAATACAGTGAAAAAATAAATAATCACAGGGTTCAAATCTAGTCTGCTAACCTAAGGCAGATAAGATTTCTGTCAGACATGTCATAATTTCAGCAGTTGCACGGTGGTTTTTTCTGGGGTTTTCCCAGGTTCTTCCTCCACCATTTGTATTGGCCACCATGTATAGCCTATTCTGTGCTGAAAAAGGTCTTTACAATCTAAATGACTGATTTCTTTATGTAGATACGTACACCTCTAACTTGATAAATTACAAACCCACTTACAATGCAGGGTATGGCATGGATACCCTTGCTGAAGGCTTGTAAAGTTTCAGTTGTTGACAGTCAGCATTTATGGAAATCACTAATGAAGACTGAGGAGAACTAGTACATTTTTCAATGAAACTGGCATTAAATGCTAGGCCATGACTATTGAATTTAGCTTATGTATAACATCCATCAAACAGTACATAGTGGAGACCTAGATCTATTTACACTGCTTAATCTACTGATATTTACTAATAACCAGTCTATACTTTGTTCCATTATTACTTACCAGCAACCAGTCTATACACTTTGTTCTACTATGGAGCATTCTACAGACATCATGAACTTCTGAGAGAGTAACAGGTGTAAGCTGAAGTTGTTTACATTTGCAACAAACACAATGGAGAGAATGTTGATATACATCTCCATTACATTCCTGTACTGTGACTGAAATTTCTGTGAATATTGTACTTGTGGAAATTGTACATGATCTAAGCATACAGCTAACTAAAATGATTGCTCCCTTGTGCTAAAAAATCAGCCTGAATTGTCTAAAGTACACAATCTTTAGTACCTATTAAAAAAATGAAGATACCAGCATTGCTTTTGGTTTCAAAATAAGGCTGATATGCTTAATCTTTCTGTGAAACGTAGATGCTCACATCAACCACTGTAAAAAAAAAAAAGGCAGAAAACTTAAGTGGTACAGTCATGTCACAAGATCATCTGGACTGGAAAAACAATCTTGCAAGGTACATTGTGAGGGTGCACAAGAGGCAGACAGGAAATGAGGTTGGAAGACAGCATTAAGGTATGGACAGGCATGGGATTTGGAGACTCCCAAATGGCAGTAGATAACAGGGAAAGATGGAGAAAACTGGCTGTAAAGTCAACTGTGGTGACCCAACGACCTCTTGGATTAAACACTCGATGATGATGAAATAGGGAAAATTAATATAAATGTCAAAATCGAAGCCTATGCAGAATACAAAAATGTAAAGTGCCCCCAAAGTACTTACAAGCAACCTGTCGATGCATTGTTTCATGCAACAATGTCCACACTGTTCTTCTGGTTTCTTTAAAGCAATCAGTCTATGCCATTTGTTCAAGCAACAGTGTCTACACTATTTGTTGTGCTAGGTGCTTTAAACCAATCAGTCTATGCCATTTGTTCCATTGAAGCTTTAAAGCAACTAGTATACAAAGTTTGTTCTACTTTCAAGTAATCAGTCAAAACTACGTTTTCTTTAACTGGTACTTAAAAGAAAGCAGTCAGCATTATTTGTTCTAAGCGGTTTCAAGCAACCAGTCTACACTGTTTATTCCACAAAGCAACTAGTGTATGACCTTATCTGCTAGTGCATTATGCCATAGTGATGTTATCATATACTGCCATGGCAATGAACTGTTGTCAGATTCAGTGAGACAGATATTGGTCAAAATATAAAAATCAGCAATATCATATCAATTCAAGACACACACACACACACCAGCTCGTATAAACCCAGTTCCAATTCAGTACAACAGATACAAATACAAAGTACCACATTTACTGTAATCATCTACATTCTTGGTACATTTCAATTAATACATTTTCATGAACTGTATACACAGGAACAGTCTACACCTAGTGGTCATGGAAAACAAACAAGAGTCCCTGGAATGGATATGGCGCTTAAATAGGATTTCTAGAAATTCACGATACAACCATTCCTTCTTTTTATCTGCTGCACTGACACCATCTTTTATATTCAACAGTAAGATTCTTAGTATGCCTTTATGGCAGCAGAACTAGATACAAGGCCTTTATTTCAGCAATATTGGATGTAAGGCCTTTAGGGTGGCAATACTGGATATAAGGCCTTTAGGGTGGCAATACAGGATGTAATGCCTTTAGGGTGGCAATACAGGATGTAATGCCTTTAGGGTGGCAATACTGGATATAAGGCCTTTAGGGTGGCAATACTGGATATAAGGCCTTTAGGGTGGCAATACAGGATGTAATGCCTTTAGGGTGGCAATAATGGATGTAATGCCTTTAGTGCAGCAATGCTAAATGTAAGACTTTTTATAAACATCATAACAAGCCTTTTAGTGTGTGTGTTGTGTGTGTGGTTGGAATTTTTAACATGGCTTTAACAATTTTTCAGTCATATCACTACGATGTCTGCAGTGAGGCAGTTTATAGTGATGTCTAACACTGGGGTATCATTTACATTTAGGTTAAATGATACATCATAACATGCCTTTTAGTGAAAACCTTACTGGTATGTTGACATGACTATCCAGTCAGGTGTCATGGTTATAACAAAGTTTTAACACATTAACCCCTAATGCCTAGTTGTGTTAGAAAAATTGTTGTCCATTGGTTAGTTTACTCACGCATGAGCAAAAGGGGAAAGGTTGGAGCTTTTTTAATTTTCTTAATGGACCCATCATTTTTTTTAATTGAGACAGCTCTTTATTCCAAATGCCCACCTATTCCTACTTTTTGCACAGGTTCACATGTCTGTGTGCATTTTAGATCGGTCTGCCTTAGATTTGAGGCCAAAAGGTCTAAAATCTGGACGCAAATTATATTTCCAATAACAGGCAATATTTTGGGTTTAAAAAAATGGGTCAAAACAATTAGGTTTTCCATCTGTATTTTGTAGATTATTTGGTATCATTGTAGAGCTAAATCTGTCTACCTTTCTATAATACAACCCACTTTAGTGTATCACACATGACCTTGACGCTACAGAGCGTGGCAGTAGGTGATTACCCCCTGCCCCTAAACGTGGTGACAGGGGTGGCCATATTAGACAGCCTGGCAGCACCATTTTCATTTGAACCAACAAAACGTCAGAAGAAGTATTACGTTAAAAACCCAATGCCTATATGATATTCCTTTTAGGAGAAGTATTACGTTAAAAACCCAATGCCTATATGATATTCCTTTTAGGAGAAGTATTACATTAAAAACCCAATGCCTATATGATATTCCTTTTAGGAGAAGTATTACGTTAAAAACCCAATGCCTATATGATATTCCTTTTAGGAGAAGTATTACGTTAAAAACCCAATGCCTATATGATATTCCTTGTAGGAGAAGTATTACGTTAAAAACCCAATGCCTATATGATATTCCTTTTAGGAGAAGTATTACGTTAAAAACCCAATGCCTATATGATATTCCTTTTAGGAGAAGTATTACGTTAAAAACCCAATGCCTATATGATATTCCTTTTAGGAGCAGTAGTAATTTAAAAAAAATTCAAGATGGTTGTCATTGTGGCCATATTTGATGTCTAATGTACGATGTTTTCATTCAGAACAAGCTAGACCTCATACAAAATTCTTAAGTGAAAACTTCATTTTGATATTACCTTCCATTCAAGAGTTGTTGACATGAATTTTCATTCAGCAGTTGCAATATAAATATTTCAAGATGTCTGCTGTACTGGGTCAGATTGGCACCATATTCATTTAGGACAAACTAGAAATCATCCGAAGTCTTTTAGTTAAAAAAAAAACATTTTGATAAGAGACCATCTATTCAAAATAAGTATAGTAACAAGATTTTCATGACAGTTGCTGTGGTGGCCATGCTGGAAATCTGAGCTGCTATAATCTCATTTATGACAAACTAAACCTTGCCAATTTTCTGAGTAGTTTAGCAAGATTAGTAATAATAACAAACTTATAGTAATGGATGGATGGACATCAGATGATGGAAGACAGAAAACAAACTATCCCAACCATAAGAGCTACAAATTTCAATATTCAGATTAATTTTAAGCTGAAATTTGATTTCTTCAGAACCTTTGATTCTTCTTCTGCCATGATGATGTTCGTCAAGATAAAGACTGAAAAGGCATGGCATTCTTCTGCATTTGGTGCCTTGTGTATTCCGTTCTTAATTTTTGTTATGCAGCACACATTTTTCATAAAGGTATAATCCTAACAGGTCACCTTATATTTCAAGATCTTTCCATACATGTGTCAATCTATGTAAATGAATCACAACAGGCATCACAATATCATTAGGTACCCTTCACAAATAAATCACAGATATCATCATTAGGTACCCTTCACAAATAAATCACAGATATCATCATTAGGTACCCTTCACAAATGAATCAGAAACAGGCATTACAATATCATTAGGTCCCTTCACAAATAAATCACAGATATCATCATTAGGTACCCTTCACAAATGAATCAGAAACAGGCATTACAATATCATTAGGTCCCTTCACAAGTGAATCAAAAACAGGCATTACAACATCATTAGGTACCCTTCACAAATGAATCAGAAACAGGCATCACAACATCATTTGGTCCCTTCACAAGTGAATCACAAACAGGAATCACAGCATCATTAGGTTCCTTCACAAGTGAATCACAAACATACATCATCATTAGGTCCTTTCACAAGTGAATCACAAACAGGAATCACATCATCATTAGGTCCCTTCACAAGTGAATCACAAACACGGATCACAACATCATTTCTAAGGTCCCCTTTACAAGTGAATCACAAACAGGCATCATAATTAGGTACCCTTCACAAATGAATCACAAACAGGCATCACAACTCCATTAGGTACCCTTCACATATGATCACAAACAGGCATCACAACATCATTATGTCACTTCAGAAATGAATCACAAACTGGCATTACAACATCACTATGTCATTTCAGAAATGAATCACAAACAGGCATCACAACATCATTAGGTACCCTTCACAAATAAATCACAAAAAGGCATCACAACATCATTAGGTACCCTTCACAAATAAATCACAAACAGGTATCATCATTAGGTACCCTTCACAAATTAATCACAAACAGGCACCACAACATCATTAGGTACCCATCACAAACGAATCAAAAACAGGCATGGTCTAGATATACCAGTATTCTAGTTTTTCTTACATAAAATTGTATTTGATTGGAAAATTGGAATTTGAAAGAATCAAATGTAATGGCATAATCTGTAAATTACAAATAGGAATGATTCTTCTAAAATTGGCATCGTTTAACATCTCCGACATCACATTTGTATCATTGTCTTATGAAGATAACAAATATATACACTAATCAAAACATGTACATTTTAATTTTAAAAAAAGACATTAAAATGTATTTATTTACCACAACATATAAAGGTTGCAACTTACCAGACAAAATGAGAAATTAAAGTTTTCCTGTTTGAATCATCAATGCAAATCTTGAAAAAATGCATTTAATAAATTTACTCAGGACTTTACATCCTCTGTAACTTTTTAAACTTATCAAAATTAAATCAATTTTGTGATTTCAATCTCACAAGGTTTATAAGAATAGACACAGGTCATAAGTGAAAGTTGGAAATTGTATTTCTTGTAAACAATGAAAATTTTGTTTCCTGTAAATCCTGTATGAAAATACTCCTTGATTTATTGTAAGTACAGTTACAATATACTCCTTGATATGTTGCAAGTCCTGTTACAATTCACTCCTTGATATTTTGCAAGTCATGTTACAATTCACTCCTTGATATGCTGGAAGTCCTGCTACAATATGATCTTTGATATGTATAAGAGCACATTACTCCCAGCAATGATAATATCAAAATGATAATAAAATCCAAACTTTGTGAATTCAATCAATAAATCCAAGAATGAGTCGGTGAGAGACCTTAAAACTCACTCTTTATAATGGTGACATAATGGGAGGAAATAGCACTCAGGATGTAGGTTCTCATCAGGCGATGACAAGTTTAACATGTATACTGCCTAAAGTTAACATGCACTGTATAACAGGGTAAGGACAAATTCTATAAAAATAACACAGGTCATATTTTTAATAGGTTACAGGCACATTATATCTGGATCTATGGAAGTAGTTACAGCATTCACTTCCAGCATCTGCCTATCCATGTTAGTCTGAGATTTCACCAAGTACAAACACATGGCTGCCACAGCATAAAGGTCTGAAAAACTTTTTAAAAAAACCAATGGCTTCTAAAGCAGATCTGGTGTACTGGGTGGAGGAGAGGTAATGGTCATTTTGGACTAGAGTGGACCAGTGCTGTTCTTATTAATTGATTTGATCTTTACTGGTCACTTTCAGTAAAATGACAAATCATTGATTATGATTTTTGTAACCAACAATGGTGGGAATTTATTTCATCTAGACTTCAATTGGTACACGGGAACTGATTCCACCATAGATCTGAGTACTATTTAGCACATATTACATATTTCTGCAATAAATTTTTCAACACCTTCAAGGGGAGGGGGTGTACAAGCAAAAATAACTGCAATTATGATCAAAGTTCATGAAAAGAAAAAACAAGAATGATCTATAAATTATTGTCCTTCACCAAAATAATGTGATCTTACTACAATCATGTCTAATCCAAAATGTTGCAAAACAAACCAGTGGATAAATGGCAACCGTATTAATTTAACTGACATGGATTAAATTGTCCTCACATAATGTTAAAGTAAATAAATAACTGGATAAATTTAAGTTGGATGAACCAAATTTGACTGCTCAGGATTTTCTCCAACTGAATGGGGTTATAAAAACACCAGTGTGTACCCTAGTTTTGTGTGTATGAATTGAGCTATATAAGAACCAGTGTGTACCCTATTTTTGTGTGTGAACTGGGCCATATAAGAACCAGTGTGTACCCTAGTTTTGTGTATGAATTGGGCTATATAAGACCAGTGTATACTCTATTTCTGTGTGTGAATTGGGCTATATAAGAACCAGTGTGTACCCTAGTTTTGTGTGTATGAATTGGGCTATATAAGACCAGTGTATACTCTATTTCTGTGAGTGAACTGGGCTTTATAAGAACCAGTGTGTACCCTAGTTTTGTGTGTATGAATTGGGCTATACAAGACCAGTGTGTACTCTATTTCTGTGTGTGAACTGGGCTATATAAGAACCAGTGTGTACCCTAGTTTTGTGTGTATGAATTGGGCTATATAAGACCAGTGTATACTCTATTTCTGTGTGTGAATTAGGCTATATAAGAGAATAATTCTTTATTTCAGACTACATAGTCCATACCTCTAATTAAAATATATAGATATAAAGTAAAAACATTGTAAACATAAAAGAACATATATATCATACATACAAGTATATAGATATATCTACAATTAACTGCATCCTGCAATGTTAAGAATGAAGTTAAGTAGCATATTTAAAGGGTACATGTAATTTGTTCCATCTACTAAAAATATGAGAATTTCAATGAATGTCATAGTTCCAAAGAGATTTCCATATACAGTTCTTACTATGAGATATTCTTGCCATGTAATGTCTCAATACTTCATCAAACCTGAATATATTATAATTTACAAGCATGTTAGAGGCACTGTTCCAACTTGGAAGGCTTAATAGAAAATGAAGACTAGTATTATAACAAATGAAACCAATTAAAACCAATAACTTGTTTTATTTTGATACATTCACTAGAGTTTGACCACAGAGGAAGACAATAAATATTGCAGCAACAAGATTTGATCAATCTAATTTTGATATTTAATGAACAATTCTTAAATTTACATAGAAGCATGCTTGTTTGAGTACACAAATCGGAAGGTTTTACAATTTTATTATCTGACTGATTGGAATTCAAAATATGACCCAATTATGTATAACTGTTGACATACATAAGAGCATTGCTGTTAAGATGTACAGGGGGAGGAGATGGTAATTTGAAAGAAACTGGCTGAATGACCATGCATGCTAATTTTTTTGTATAATAGATACAGTATCAGTCTCTAATGCATATTGTTCACATATTTTTTAATAATTTCCTAACACCTGTGATAGAAAGACTTATCAACAACATATCATCAGTAAAACAAAATTTTTAAGAAACAACACATTTGGTTATTTATGTAAGAACCAGTGAGTACTCTATTTGTGTGTGAATGAGACTATAAAAGAACCAAGAATGTTCTTTTTTTTGAGCATGAATAGAGCAACATAATAACCACATATTATTCTATTTTTGTGTGTATGAATGGGGCTACATAATAACCATAGTATTATATTTTTGTGTGTGAATGAGGCTACACAAGAATAGAGCATTCTGTGTGTGTGTGTGTGTGTGTGTAAATAGGGCTACATAAGAACCACTGATTATTCTATTGTTGTATGTGAATGGAGCTACACAAGAATAGAGTATTCTATTTGTGTATACATATGTGTGTGTGTGTGTGTGTGTGTGTGTGTGTGTGTGTGTGTGAATTGGGCTACATAAGAGCCACTGAGTATTATATTTTTGTATGTATGAATGGGGCTACATAAGAACCACAGAGTATTCAATATTTGTAGGTGTGAATGGGGCCACATAGGAATAACTGAATATTCTATTTTTTTTTGTCTGTGTGATTGGGGCCACATAAAAATCAGAGTATTCAATTTCTGTGAGTAGTCTTGTCTCTAATTACTACAGCCATGTACACTTCCTTGCAAAATCTGAGGAAATAATACTAGGCAAAAACCCTGCTTTATCAAGCCCCACAATCCATTGTTTTCACTATCACTTGTACAATCAACTGTTTCCTATATAATGAACCTTTGATGATAGCTTAATGTTTACCACAAATTTCCTTCCCTTTTTGTACATTATCTGTAAATCTGTAACAAATGAACTCATCAGAGAATCTGTTCTGATAGTTTGTATCCCTTTCAGCCAATCCTTTTTTCCTTTGGAGGATATTAAATAAATCTACACAAGTAATAAAAGGATGCATGTATTAATCAGACATATCTAATCAATTCTCATAGACTTTATACATTTTATTTTAAAAAAGTGCATTTTACTATCATTGAATGAAAAGAACAGTAACAGAAAATTAGATTTTTTAACATCTGACAAAACAAAACTCTACTCACACTTAAGACATGCATGTATGTATGTATGTATGTATGTATGTATGTATGTATGTATGTATGTATGTATGTATGTATGTATGTATGTATGTATGTATGTATGTATGTATGTATGTATGTATGTATGTATGTATGTATGTATGTATGTATGTATGTATGTATGTGTGTGTGTGTGTGTGTGTGTGTGTGTGTGTATGTATGTATGTATGTATGTATGTATGTATGTATGTATGTATGTATGTATGATTGTATGTATGTATGTATGTATGTATGTATGTATGTATGTATGTATGTATGCATGCATGCATGCATGCATGCATGTATGTATGGATGTGTGTGTGTGTGTGTGTGTGTGTGTGTGTGTGTGTGTGTGTGTGTGTGTGTGTGTAGTATGGATGGATGGATGGATGGATGTTACTGTTGTAAGGTTTAACGCCATTTTTCAGCACATGATAAGCTATACATGGTGACAAGTATTAATGATGCAGGAAGAACCCAGGAAAACCCAGGAAAGAACTGCTGTCCCACGAAAAGCTACTGGCAAGCTTTCTCACATACCCATACTGGCCAAATCTGAAACTTGAACACATGCAGACAGAGGTGAGATGACAGTGATCTATAATGGAGAGCGCTTTGGACCACTCTGGGCAACTGTGTGTGTGATAAATGGATGGATTGGTGCATGTGTGTGTGTGTGTGTGTGTGTGTGTGTGTGTGCATGCGTGTTTGTGTGTGTGTGTGTGTGTTATATGGCATCTCAGCACATCAGTGGCTATATGGTGCCAACAAAAAATAAAGTTTCAAATTATGTAAACTGATATTGACAGAAGAGAAATTTGCAACATCATTCTGGTGACCCCACAAAAAATTAATACTGTCTTCCATTACAACTGACAGAGGCTCATTTACTGAGTGGGGGTGGGAGTAATGCTTACAATTTCCCATGAGATGTTAAAGACTGATGATTAAACAGCAAAATAGGTACATGAGAAGGCATTTTCCTATCCGAGTTTCTTCAATTTTAAGTCTGGTTTTTAATAAAGAAACTCTGGCTTAGTCAGCAATGCAAGCTGACCTACTTTTTTAACCCCAAATCTTGACCTTGTGAAGCCATCATGTGAACACTTTTACATATAAAATTTTAAAAAACCACAAATATGTTTTTTCACAAGTGGATGTCCACCAATGTTTCTGTCAGCAAAAGCAAAGTCCAAAGTCGCAAATGATGATAAAACTTTTAAAGCTGTGAATGGGTACCCTGGTACTTGGTACCTGCCCATTGATAATAACCCAGGTAATAAAATTACCCAGGTAATAAAATAGGCAAATGGGTACACATTAAAAATGTTTTAAAAAACATGTTTCCAAATTGAGACTAAAGATGTCAGGAGCAAGTGAGACACAGAATGATTACAGTTTGAGACTCATGTTCAGTGACTATTGGCTGCTGTGAATTTATCAATCATTAGACCTCCATCTAATTTACTTATTTCCTGTTTATAGTAACTGTACAATGAACAGTTCCACGAACACAGACGGGTTTCTTATTTTGATTCAAACATATGTGATGCATTGATCTAAACTAAAACAAAATGGCACCAGATATTGAAGTGACTCATGGATGTTATATATTTGTTATACGAGAGGTTTGTTAAACTTAAAAACATGTTGCACCAGGAAAAGGACAAATGAATAGCATTTTAAAAAGTTTGAAAGAGGAATTCGACAGTGATGTAATACGGCATTTATCGTTTGTGGACTTCATGATCATCCAGTGAAAGCTAGACCAGCTGAGCGAGTGTTATGCATCAATAATTAATCAATCTGTTTTGTGTCTATGTTCTTGTAGTAACTACAAATCCACATAGATTTAGCTGATTTCAGACAAGAATTTTAGCTTAAGATCCATTTAAGTAAGAAAAATAAGTGTACGTTTTACATAAAGTTGTCTGTAATGATGGCATGTAACATACAGTTTGATCTTGCGATGCTCAGATAACACTTTTTTACCACTTATATCATTAATAATTATCCTTCTACCTCTCTGGGAGTTGGCAATTATGAACCTACAACCAATTAGTTCAGGTTTAATTAATTAGTTTAATACATGAACACGAGTACCCACTGTATGGATCAACAGGTACATGGTAGAAGTTTCCTAACATTTTGACAGCTTTAAATACTTATATATATATGATTCCAAAAGCCAATTAAATTTTTGTATACTGGACTGTCTTGAATAGATTCCATGAATCAGGCAACAAAACCTGACTACCTAGCTTGGTGAATTTCTAACAGGAACTTTAGGAGGTGATGTGAAAATAGAGACTGAAGAATAAAAACATAGCTAAAACTTTCATCATGTTTTAATCTTTGCTCCTTTAACTGCATGAAACATTTTTTAATGCAGACAAACTCCAAGTAGACTGGAGTAATTTTGTAATTTGGAATAACTAGACTTTAATTTGAGGTAATTTGACTGAATTCCTTTTCTGTGCTCAAAACATTTTGTGATCACTGCAGAACTGGTCAACATGCAGATGGGTACACACCAATCTAAACATGTGGAATGGACTGACTGGTACACACCACAGACTAAACATGTGGAATGGACTGGTACACATCAGTCTAAACATGTGGAATGGACTGACTGGTACACACCACAGACTAAACATGTGGAATGGACTGGTACACATCAGTCTAAACATGTGGAATGGACTGACTGGTACACACCACAGACTAAACATGTGGAATGGACTGGTACACACCAGTCTAAACATGTGAACAGATACAATGCAAACTGGTAAACAACAACCTAAACATACAGGCAGGTACAGAACACTGTCTACATGTACAGACAAATACACAGCACAGTTAAAACATAAAGACAGGAAACAACAGTCTTAATGTGTAGAGAGGTATACAGCACAGTCTAGCCATGCAGACTGGTATACAGCACTTTAAACATTTAGACCGGAACATGGTAGAAAGATACATAACAGACTAAACATATGGACAGGTACACAGTCATCAAACTATGCAGACTGGCATATAGCTCTCTAAACATGTAGACAGGAATACAGCAAATAGATGTGCAGCACAGTCTAAATGTCTTATTCAGATTGGGCATAATTTGAAAACAATAAGTGTTGAAAGGGTTTAGGTATTATGTTAGTGAACTGACCTGGATATTCTACGAATCCTCATACTCTCACGTGGTGAGTCCAGGCTATCAAGACTGTCATACATTTGTGTAATCCCATGCTGAAAGAGAAACAAAGGAATACAATACAATATTCTGATAAAATAATTTTGTTTGTAAAAGACATATTATTGATCTTACCAGTTTTTAATCTTCACCCTGAAGTGTTATCCTCTTGGTGAGGTCATTAGTGTACTGCCCCTTGAGAAAATGTCAGTTTGGTATGTGTATTCATTTTATTAAAAGGAAGTGATGTCAATAATTTTAGGTGATATCAATAATTTTAAGTGATATCAATAGCTGATATAGGTGATAGGTAATGTCAAAAAATACATTGTGTCCATGTGTGATTTGGATTTTAATCAGCTTTAAGTAGCTTAAACATTTTTTCAGTCATATCGCCATGATGTCCGACAATTTAGATTGATGTCTAGCACTGGGGCATCATGATGCAGACATGTGGTATCATGTCCCACCTAGTCAAATTATCCAGACATAAACCTAACCAGTTCTAGCACTAACCACTTAATGCTTAGCACCATGTGAGGCAGCTGCTGGCACCATTTTTATCAATCTTTGGTATGACTTGGCCGGGGTTCTAACAAAAAGTGCAGATATTTTCATAGAGTGGGGATCACAATAATTTCCAAACTGTACATAGGGGTTGGCCTCAATTCTATGTCAGTTGCAAGTACAAATATGTACTGGAGAGGCTAAGTTACATCATACAATGCTTACCTGTCACTCCTGTACACCTTTTACTTCCATTTGATGTGAATACATACACCCTCAGAGTAGAGAACTGTAAATATGACACAGTCCACTTCACTGTTGTGCAACTTATACTTCCCTCTGATGTGAATACATAATCCCTCAGAGTGGAGAACTGTAAATATGACACAGTCCACTTCACTATTGTGCACCAATTACTTCCATTTGATGTGAATACATACTCCCTCAGAGTGGAACTGAGACACAGTCAACTTGTCCATCTTGCATGCTCATGTTCAGAACAATCATCTTGTTCACAGAAGATAATTATGCCAGAACATCAAACCAGCGTGGGAAGAAGGCATTTGGGCATAGTATTAAGTACTGCATAATAAAAATTGATAATACCACCCACACACCCCAAATCTGCATTTTAACAACAGCAATATCTTAGCCATTTCTACTGCCTTGCTGAATATGTCACAGGTGGGTAGTCTGATGTACAAAAGCTGATTAAAATAAAGTGCTGCGTAAAATGGAAAGTACTTCCCATTTGAAGGAGATTTCCTCTTCCCTGAATGTTGTTGTCTCTCCAAGTCAATGCTGTGCCACACTATGGGTGTCAGAAGCAAAGTGGATGTGCTTTGCTATGCTAAAGAATGGCGGTATAAAATGGTAATATGTATAGGCTGGTGATTTCCTTCAAAGAAGAATAATTGAATAAGGTCCTTGTGGCAGTGATGGCTTGAACCTCCATGCTTTTAATTTCACAAAGAAGGCCCTGCTCAGTAAGGGACTTTAAAGCTCTTGATGATGGAAGCCAAACATCAATGGAGCCCTTCAAAAGAAGATGACATTGTCATCCTTTCCTTTTCCCTTGGAAACATTGAGATAGAACATTGTGACCTCACAGGTTGATTATTCTATTCCTAACTCAGATGTGATTAAGACAGGGAATCTCTCTGATTAGTTCATTTAGAAATAAATCTTGGTTGCCAAAGAAGTGCAACAGAATCAGAACTTCCGATAACTTGAGACTGCCAGTGTGGACGACAAGACATGAGGCTCACTACATATTCTCACAGATAGCAAAATGAGCAAAAACACACTTGAGTGCAAGGTCCGAGAAGGAAATCTCATTCAGTGGTTCACTAGAGTTTTAGTCAAAGACTATAAAACACAAAGAGAGATTCCATCTAGGTGTAAAGCATGGGAGACATGTCTAAGCCTCTCAAAATACTATTAAGATTGGCAAAGGGTGAATCCAAATGAGCTGCCTTACCTGAGGGAATTTAAATGATCAAAATGGCACCAATATATATCGTGATAGTCAATACTGAATATTATTTGTTCTTCTAAAGTAGAAAATATGAAACTTCAAGTGAGCAATGGGACTCACAGAGAGAACACAAGTATCAACAAGTTGTTACTGGAACAGTCATAGAAGATGTGTAGAAAGAGCCACTTCTCTTGGGTAAGAACCTTGGTTGATTTATCAGCAAGTTTAGAAGATTGTTGAACCATGATCATTGGGTCTATGACGATGTTATGATTTGGAAAAATTTGACAAACAGACAATCCCTCCAAAACCTAAGCATATCCACTGACCATGGCCTCTGGTCAGAAGCTTGAGAGATGTATGTGGTCAGCTGTTGAATCTAGTCACAAACAAATCTACCAGATGCTTTCACAGTATAAAAATGGATTCTGTTATTAAGTGGTGTAGAGATCGTTCCATGAGGACTATTTCACTGTCTGCTAATAACATGGTTCCCACACTTTTCTAAATATAAATTTCCAGATTTTTTTCCAGGATGAAATTAATTTTTTTAAAGGTTAAACTATGACCAATGCTAAATGGAATTAAAAAACATTTTGGATTATAAAACATGCATTTTCCAAATCTGAAAATGTTTCTCTTTTTAAGACTCTCCAAAACATGTAAGAAAAGATGATCGTGAACAAAACCACCAAATGAGTCACACGAAACAAATCTGACTATATTCCTATAAATGGTATTTAAAGCCATTTCAATGTACAGAATACAAATTCTAACTTTACTTTGCTGATCTACATTATGCTGATTTGGGGGAACAACATAATGAGCATAAATTATTTTGTTTCCTTTCAAACCTTTAATTCTAAAGAATTCTAGAGCAGTATATATGTATGTTATACAAGATACAGTATGAAAATCCCCAATAAATGCAACATATTAGAATCTTATCTTGTAACAAAAAAACTTTAAACCTGAATTTATGTGTACAATTAAAAGATTTTTCAACCAATCTAAACTACAATTTGGTTGAAGATTCCATCATTTAAAAAGATTTACAATAAGGTTGATTTAAATTTTCATAAATGACCTTAAAAATTATACATTGTTGCATGAACAAGGACTGAATGTTCTGTAAAATCAACTTGTCTTCTTGCAGGTCAATAAATAAGTCCACAAACCTGTATTGATTCATGGGCTCTTATCATTTCTTAATATATAATAAATGGGACAATTTACAATATCTCCTGTGTTCTATTCTAGATCTGAAACCAATGCTTCAAACTACATGTCACTGTGTAATAGTTTCACACCAAAACTTCAGCTCCAAGATTCAAAATTTTTCTAATCCAGGTTTCCTCCGAATATTCCAACCACATTTTTCACATTTAGATATTTAGGATGAAGTGTGAGTTGGAATCTGCTGTCACTGTAAGATAGCTTACCAGTGGATATGTCAAATTTAAACTATGTTAAATTGACTCATACCTGCATGAAATCAATAGGAAAATTACTTATTTTCTCAAATATGGCAAGTATTATAATCGTTTATGTCTTTAATCTGCTGAGAGACTAGACGAAACTCTGCATAGTTGAAATGTAACCCAGTACTTGCCATTTGCATTAATAGTCACATGACTTCACAAATCTCAAATGGCATCGAAGTCTAGTAATCATGTGATATCGACAACAAACTTTGTAATGTTGTTGTACAAAATTTCAATTATATTAAACGAAAGTCTGATACATTTAGTAAAAACGAAAAAGAACACAATTCACAACATATTTATTTTGATAACAACAAGAAGAAACCTGGCCAATCTGATTCATCAAGCAGAGTAGTCTGGTACCCTGCTTCATATGTATCATTCATGAGAGAGCACATGTCAACTTAGTAGTATTCTTGGAATAAATATAGAGAATTTTGTATTCTTTTGATTTTGCATTTTTTATTACAACCAGTCTATGGCGTTCATTTAATTTTTTTTGTGTACAATATTTGAAAATTATGGTTGTGAGATTCTGTGCGCTCGTGCAACTTGCTAGTACCAGTTCAAATTTCATCAATGTATTAGTTTTATCCTCTTTCAACAGATTATAGTCAACAAAAAGAATCAAATCCACTGAGCATCTGGATTGTCTCAACAAACAGATTTATGGCATGCACCCAAATGATCCATACTGCAACTTTCTAATATTCTGGTTAGAACTTGGGCGTCAAAGTTGTGGGGAACAATTTTAAGGTTTTTCCCGACTTTTGTCAATATTTGTAAACTCAAAAGACTTTTCACAGTCTGGAAAAAATTATCATTTCTCCTGACCTTTTCCCAATAGCAATGGAACCCTATAATAAATGTAGATTATTTCTGATAAGAATGTGGCAAACTCAGGGTGTGATGTCCTTCCTGGTTACCCAGCAGAGGAGGTTCTAGATCTCCATGCAAAAAGGAGAAGAATGTGTGCCTCTCTGAAATTTGAGATATACTCCTCCCTGAAATTAGAGATATACTCCTCCCTGAAATTAGAGATATACTCCTCCCTGAAATTAGAGATATACTCCTCCCTATATTAGAGATATACTATGACATACAAATTGTTGAAGGAGACCATCACAACTCAACCCCATCTAATGTTGATGAACCTTTGCAATGCTAGAAATACAAGGTTCATTTCTAGATTGCTGATGTGGCAGGACAATTCAAACCAAGTACACTGACCCTGGAGGGTCAAACCCTCTGATTTTAAGCAGAATCTGATGAACAGATAGAAATTGGGTAACTTAGTTATAAACTTGTCCCAGATGACAAGCTAGGTTTTGTGTGTCTAGAGGATTATGATGAGCTTGGTTATGTGTGTCCAGAGAACTATGATGAGCTAGTTTTGTGTATCTAGAGGACCAGGATAAGTTAAGTTTTGTGTGTCTTGAGGACTTTAATGAGCAAAGTTTTGTGTGTCTTGAGGACTTTAATGTCAGAGGCGTAGCTAGGGTGTTTGGCGCCCGGGGACAATATTCATTCCCCCCCCCCCACCTCAACTCTGAAACCCATTATTTTCATCAATAAAATCACCATTACCCGTTACAACCTATTTCAAAGCCCATTTTGGCGCCCCAACTAGTATGGCGCCCGGGGACATATGTACCCCCCTGCCCCCCCCAGCTACGCCTCTGGTGTGTCTTGAGGACTTTAAGGAGCTAAGTTTTGTGTGTCTAGAAGACTAGGATAAGCTAAGTTGTGTGTGTCTTGAGGACTAGGATGAGCTAAGTTGTGTGTGTCTAGAGGACTTAAATGAGCCAAGTTTTGTGTGTCTTGAGGACTTTAATGAGCTACGTTTTGTGTGTCTTGAGGACTTTAATGAGCTAAGTTTTGTGTCTTGAGGACTTTAATGAGCTACATTTTGTGTGTCTAGAGGACTATGATGAGCTAAGTTGTGTGTATCTAGAGGACTATGATGAACTAAGTTGTGTGTGTCTAGAGGACTATGATAAGCTAAGTTTTGTGTGTCTAAAGGACTATGATAAGCTAAGTTTTGTGTGTCTTGAGGACTTTAATGAGCTAAGTTTTGTGTGTCTTGAGGACTTTAATGAGCTATGTTTTGTGTGTCTAGAGGACTATGATGAGCTAGGTTTTGTGTGTCTAGAGGACTATGATGAGCTAGGTTTTGTGTGTCTAGAGGACTATGATGAGCTAAGTTGTGTGTGTCTAAAGGACTATGATAAGCTAAGTTTTGTGTGTCTAGAGGACTATGATAAGCTAAGTTTTGTGTGTCTTGAGGACTTTAATGAGCTAAGTTTTGTGTGTCTTGAGGACTTTAATGAGCTATGTTTTGTGTGTCTAGAGGACTATGATGAGCCAAGTTGTGTGTGTCTAGAGGACTATGATGAGCTAGGTTTTGTGTGTCTAGAGGACTATGATGAGCTAGGTTTTGTGTGTCTAGAGGACTATGATGAGCTAAGTTGTGTGTGTCTAGAGGACTATGATAAGCTAAGTTTTGTGTGTCTAGAGGACTATGATAAGCTAAGTTTTGTGTGTCTTGAGGACTTTAATGAGCTAAGTTTTGTGTGTCTTGAGGACTATGATGAGCTAAGTTGTGTGTGTCTAGAGGACTATGATGAGCTAGATTTTGTGTGTCTAGAGGACTATGATGAGCTAGGTTTTGTGTGTCTTGAGGACTATGATGAGCTAGGTTTTGTGTGTCTTGAGGACTTCAATGAGCTAAGTTTTGTGTGTCTAGAGGACTATGATGAGCTAGGTTTTGTGTGTCTAGAGGACTAGGATAAGCTAAGTTGTGTGTGTCTAGAGGACTATGATAAGCTAAGTTTTGTGTGGATGGAAAGAGCCTTCAGCACCTCTGCTGGTAGAACACTAGACATCAGTAGTGGTAATCGTCCTTTCATACAAATCTTGATGGTCTATTTACTAGTGAAATGACAGAGCAAGTCCAAATCATACCATACATGTGTAATTTATTGTTTCAGTTAACTGCTGTTAAATGTAATCATCATCACTCAATTCTTTTCAATACAAAGTGCATACAGTAGGTATTGTGTTGATGAAATAATCTGAACACGCCATTACAAACCACATTTTCAAACGTTTTAGTAAAACATTCATCATCTGAATAATTTCTTTCCATGAATAGATTTGATCTTTAAAATGCAAAAATGAATCCAATTCAACAACACAAATGTCATTTTCATGTCTCTTTTACTACAACACCTGCATTGCACAAATCGATGAACATCTGATAGAAACATTACTTCAACTTACTTACATTTTCATCAATTCAAGTTTCCCTAGGTATCTTATCATGCATGTAATATAGTCGGTTCAATTATTATGTTACTTGGTTGATGCTTTTAATGGAAATTTCAGCACTTTATTGATTATAACATGCTAAGAAAGTGTGAGCTAAAAGCCTTTCCCATGGAAACATTAAATACAGCCAATACAGGCTGGCCACGGTTGGTTGTTGTTGTTGTACGGCTTAACACCATTTTTCAGCACACGATAGGCTATACATGGCGGCCAGTATTCATGGTGGAGGAAGAACACAGGAAAATCCCTGGAAAGAACCACCGACCCACGAGAAGGCCTGGGTTGGTATCTAACCAGCAACCAATAGATTATGCATCGAACACTCAACCAACTGATCTATCATAATTGCAATCAGTCAGTGTTAAGTCATTGATACAGTCAATAGTAATATTGTAACTTGGTATAAAATAATAATCTATGAATCTATGATGTATCAACTCGAGATATTCCTACCTTGTTATGGTGCCGTGTTCCTGAACCTTCAGACCTAATAGTTGCCTGGCTTCCCTTTCTGTATGGTATTTCATCCTCATCCAGTTGCACATTTCTGAAAACAAGTCAAAATTGTCCATCAAGATACTTCTCACATCAATATATAGAAAACAAGTCAAAATTGTCCATCAAGATACTTCTCACATTAATATATAGAAAACAAGTCAAAATTGTCCATCAAGATACTTCTCACATCAATATATAGAAAACAAGTCAAAATTGTCCATCAAGATACTTCTCACATTAATATATAGAAAACAAGTCAAAATTGTCCATCAAGATACTTCTCACATCAATATATAGAAAACAAGTCAAAATTGTCCATCAAGATACTTCTCACATTAATATATAGAAAACAAGTCAAAATTGTCCATCAAGATACTTCTCACATCAATATATAGAAAACAAGTCAAAATTGTCCATCAAGATACTTCTCACATCAATATATAGAAAACAATCTCGCATGCATATACACTGGCTGTGTGGCATGATGTCAAAGATAATCATATCAATGTACTGTGACATAATGTTGTACATGAGCATATAATGGCATCATTACTGTGACATAATGTTGTACATGAACATGTAACAGCATCATCACTGTGACATAATATTGTACACATAATGTTGCACATGAGCATGCAACAGCATCATCACTGTGACTTAATTTCATACATGAGCATGTAACAGCACCATGACTGTGACATAATGTGTTGTACATGAACATGTAACAGCATTATCAGTGATATAATGTTGCACACATAATGTCGCACATGAGCATGTAACAGCATCATCACTGTGACTTAATTTCATACATGAGCATGTAACAGCACTATGACTGTGACATAATGTGTTGTACATGAACATGTAACAGCATTATCACTGTGACATAATGTTGTACATGAAAATGTAACAGCATCATCACTGTGACATAATGTTGTACACATAATGTCGCACATGAGCATGTAACAGCACCATCACTGTGACTTAATTTCATACATGAGCATGTAACAGCACTATGACTGTGACATAATGTGTTATACATGAACATGTAACAGCATTAGCACTGTGACAATGCTGTACATGAGCATGTAACAACATCATCACTGTGACATAATGTTGTACACATAATGTTGCACATGAGCATGTAACAGCATCATCTCTATGACTTAATTTCATACATGAGTATATAATGACACCATCACTGTGACATAATGTCCTACATGATCATGTAACGATATCATCACTGTGACATAATGTCATATGTGAGCATGTAATGGCATCATAACTATGATATAATGTCGAAAATGAGTATGTAATGTCACCATAACTCTTACATACCATCCTACAAGAGTAATGACATCATCAATGTAACATAATGTAACATTTTACAGGAGTACATTATCACTGTTACATAAATAACACCTTGTCTGAACATATATTTGAATCAACCATGAGACATAATATAACATCCTGCATGAACAAAAAGCTGCAAACTCGATGTGACATAAAATCTGGCTTGTGTATATACCAGTAGTTACAGCATCAGTATGATATAATGTAACATCTTGTTGCATATAGTTGTGTCAGCATATAGTTGTGTCGTCACTGTGACATAAATTAATATCTCGCTGCATATAGCTGTTTCATCACTGACATAATAAAACATCTTGCATAAGCACATTGTCATATGGCATTTTAGCATTCAGTGTGATTATATACTCAAGCAAAATCTGTGTTCATTATATGCTTGCCAATGCCACTTGCTGCTTCTGAGATGACATTAGCAGCAGAGAGGGTGAATCCTACAACGTTTTTAGACAAAATTTGATTGAAATCCTAAAACGAGCCGTCTTATAATCTTATTTTAACCAAAAAAAAGGCGAACCCTACAACGTTTTCAGACAAAAAATTGATTGAAATCTACATACGAAATCATTTTAACTAAAAAAATGAAAACGATTTTTTAATTAATTTTGGTCGCAACTTGTTGTCATCTACCCTCTCTGCTGCTTAGTGATTTCATCACTGGGTTAATAAAAATAATAAAATGATTTTAACCGAATATTTGATCCAGTCCGATACGATATCGTGTCCGAGGATCATGTAGATTTATTGTTGCGAATCCGTGCGGAGTCGACTGAGCATAACTAAAGAAATCTCGAAATTGATTGAAGTCCATATCAGAACACCATGTCTGCCAAATATTTCGTAGCGTATGAGTATCAACTCCGTTGAATACAGACAATAAATTACAGTTATCTCTGATGACTTTTGGAACCTGAGTGTAGCGTTGAGTGACATATATCACGTCAGTGTTTTTATGCCTGCCTCTGGAAAAGATCCTAGCAGGATTTTTTTGTTTATCTAACATTATATCGTCGTATACGACTAAATTGTTAATATCTCCATCAATATCATCAATGCTCGGTGCTTCATCGATATCGGTTATAAACTCAATAATACCCTCTCCGGATTTTTCTACCGCGCTGTCGTTAAAATCTTTTAGCACTTCATAACATCGTTGATCATCTACGCTAGGGGCAATTAAATACAACTTATCCCACTTCATCCATCTCATTATT
This sequence comes from Unio delphinus, assembly GCA_029339505.1. NCBI lineage: Eukaryota > Metazoa > Mollusca > Bivalvia > Unionida > Unionidae > Unio > Unio delphinus. The sequence continues at coordinate 3,007,252 of JAQISU010000202.1, read as the reverse complement.
AAATTGAGCAACAATTGCGTTTTACCGGATCCAGATGGCCCGATTATAATCATCCGGATAGAGTTTGGTAGCGCTGCATGATGCTTAATTGGTTCTCTTGTTTTCGTCGCTGAAAAATCAATTATATCCATATTTCTATACATAAATTATGGATCTATATTGTGTGAAGTGTAAAACGCGTACTGGCACAGATGATGTGACGACGATTACAACTAAAAATAACCGATCAGCGCTTTCTGGTAAATGCGTGCAATGTGGTACAAAGAAATTTAGATTTGTGTCTATGAAATCTGATTTTAAAAAAAACGAGGAGGTGATATCGCAGCCAAATTAGCAAAACTCCCTGGAACCCCATGGGCAAAGTACCCCGGAGAAAAGCACCTCCCAGGATATAGCTACTGTGGACCGGGAACCAGACTTGATATCAGACTCAATAATCAAAATCAACCCAACCCCGGTGAAGAACCAATAAACGCCATTGATAAGGCCTGTCACCTTCATGATGTTGCTTATAAAAGCAGCAATCTGCAACACAGGCATCTAGCAGATGTGAAATTAATTCATGCGTTAAATGCTATTCCTGATAAATCCTTCAAAGAAAAATTGGCTTCATTTTTAATAAAATCGGCTATGAAAAGTAAATTGATGTTAGGTGCCGGTAATTAATAATATGGAATCAATTTATTATTCTCCGAGGGGATACTGGAGGGGTAACGCTGCAATCAATAAACTCGCTAGAGCTGCAAAAGTGAAAAAAACCACTGCGGCTAATTGGTTATCCAAACAGGCACTATGGCAAATTTATCTACCACCGCCTAAACAAATTCAATTCTCGCATTTTGATGTGACCGCTCCTAATGAAGTTCATCAGGCTGATATATTATTTCTGCCACATGATCGTGGTTACAAATATGCGTTAACCGTAGTTGATGTTGCGAGTCGATACAAAGAAGCAGAACCGCTGAAAACAAAATCGGCCACTGAAGTCGCTTCTGCATTTGAAAGGATTTATCGACGAGGTCCTCTGCACTGGCCAAATCTGTTACAAGTTGATCCTGGCAAGGAATTTCAGGGTGCAGTGTTATCTACAATGAAACATCATAATGTCACCATACGACGAGGGCATACTGCGCTACATCGCGATCAGGCCATTGTAGAACGATTTAATCGGACGATTGCTGAGCGGTTATTTGGATATCAATACGCAAAAGAATTCATTCAAGAAAAGCGATCCAGTGAATGGGTTAAAAGATTACCATCTGTGATTACTGCACTGAATAACGAGATTACTAGAACAATCAACATGAAACCTATCAACGCGATTAAAAAGAAGTCAATACCCGTACAACCACAAAAAGATTTCCCTAGAAACGCTAGCGTTTCCCAACCAATTCTTGGTAGTAATGTCATTGTGAGGTACTTATACGAACCAGGAGAGCTTGAAGGGGGTAGAAAAAGGGCTACTGATCCTATTTGGAGCGTCACTACGCATAAGATATCTAGTATAACACGATCAACTGGTAGACCAGCAATCTATAAACTGGATTCAACTGCTCCTCAGCGAGGATTTACTCGACAACAACTACAAGTGATTCCCGAGGATACTCAATTGCCACCGCATGGTCTTAACTAGCACCGTTGCGTCTATTACACTCAAGACAAGTCAACATCACATTATTTCTGACATGACCGAGATTGTTATTTTTTCTGTCTACGGTGAATTGGCGAGGATCCTTATCCAAATACTGCCAACGCATTATACAATTGCAACTCGCGCAGTGATTATTCTGTTGTTTCTTCAAAGTGATTATTAGTTCAGCATCAATATCAAATTCTCGTTGTTTTTTTTTGTCCTGTTGCTTGTAACCGGAGAGTTTTTTTATTAATGATGCTAACATCAATATCATCCATTGTTGTGTCATTATCATCACCAATGATTTCATCATCGAGGACAACTCTCCGAAGTTGATTTATTTTTCGTACTCTGGATACTGCGAGATAGACTAAATTTGACCATTCGATGCGATTATCTACCATCCAAACAATTGTATCCGATATAGTCAATCCCTGTGAAGAATGTATCGTCGCTGCGTATCCTAGCGTCCACGGGGATTTATTAGCACGCAATGCATCTTCAACGACGTTGATATCAACCAGCACAATATCATTTAATACCAGAATTTGTTTTTCATTCTGTCCTGGAATATCAACTTCGATATTCTGTTTTCGTGTATCCGAAGGCCTATAACAAAGGGGTACTGGAAGCGTTGCAAATTTTTCTTTATGTAATTCAAATAACTTCATCTGAAGTGTGTCCCTGACTATTTTTCTACTTGCAATTATCAAATCATTTGGTCTCCATGTTTCCCAGAAATCATTCATTGGAGTTTCTGAAATCACTTCACGCGCTATTTCGCATTGGATTCTATCCGGTTGTAATCTAATTAGCGCTTTGAACTCGCGTAATCGTTCATCAAGTGATCTATAATCAGTGGTGATTTCTTCATAGTAGTCTACAAAACCCTTTAGCCATTCATGTGGAGATGCACCGACAAATGGTGGTGGTTGGCCTTGATCCCCGCACATGACGACTTTTGTGTTTTTGGTTAACAACCACTCAAGAAATGTTTTTAATACATCTAATGACACTGTGCATATTTCATCCCAGATTATGATTTCAGGAATGAATTTATTACCCATTCGATCAGGAGTCCATTTGTCACCCTTCCATCGAAAGAAGCTGTGATAAGTGCAAGCATTTACCCCTCGCTGTATCATCTCTCTGGCGAGTCTGTGAGTCGGTGTTAGCACAATCATGTTAGTAGAAATACAAGTATTTCCACCACCACGAAATAATTCAATTGCACGAGTTGTCTTTCCTGACCCACCACAACCGTTTAAATAAACTGTCTTGTATCTACATATTGGATCAGATACCGGTGGTGCATTAGAAAATTCTGATTGAATTTCAATACGGTTACAACAAAGATATTTATCATCCATGGCAACGTCTGCGGATTCACAATACTCATGTAGCATCTCCTTTTTAAATCGCCAACGCCCCCACGCTTCCTCCGGATCTGTGAATGCCGCTACAGCTGATTTGTACTTATTGTGTATATACATCGAATCAGTGGCTACTCTAACCGCGGTATTAGGAAATCTATTTATCATCGAAAATAGATTAATGCAAGCATAGGCTAGCATTGAACTTCTCAAATGTGTGTACTGGGAATTATATCCATCACAGTAGGTAACAACCGTACCTAATTTCTCACCATTGGATAGAAAAGCATCCTTACGGGATACAAGTTTTCCCTGTTTCATTAAATCCGCTACAATAAAATCGTATTCAGCGACATCTATGATCAACCGCGAAGAATATTTTGCGTTATCGTATCGTCCACCCTGGGTAAATTTACCGATTATTCTTCTTCCGAGATCTTTTGCTTGTTCTTTTTTAATTTCAAATAACTTCTTAGACCAATTTATGATTTCTTCTTCACTGAAATCTGGAAACTGTTTTCGTAGTTCGTTGATTATTCTATCTAGATCGGGTTGTGGTAGCCAAACTTCTTTCTGAGCTCGATAGCATATAATAGCCTCGGAAACAATCAACGATATTAGCATACCACAATCAATCATATATCTCAATAGCACTATTGGCATCCAGGTCTTTTCAGATACGTGTCTACCGAGCCAAACATAACTACACGGATGTAACCCTGTAGATAATTCAAATGATATCACACGAGCGAATCCGGTTAAATCAAAATCAGGCAATGGTCCATTAATCGCAACACGAGTCATTTCATGCGTGGGGTGTCCAAATCGTTTGAAGTACTCAGCGCATTCCCCATATCCGAGAAAACTTCCGGGATAACACGCGGATATATCAATTGAAATCATACCGTCACGATGGTATTTTGTATTCCACAGTCCTCCATGACCGAATTCGACGCAACTCAATTTAACATCCTCGAGAAAATCATTTCGTGTTGGACGCCATGAGTTTTTTTCTCTTGCGAAGTGAGCTACCACTGATGGAATAGTAAAACTATCCGTGAGTAGTTTTTCATGGGAATTCTCCGGTGAAAAATCACTAGCGATTTTTCTCATTCTGTTATCTAATTCTTCAACGCGATATAATTCACCATTTGGTTTTACAAATTGATCGAATTCTTCATCACTTCTAAGTAACCACACTGACACAGGATCATCCTTACACAACGCATGAATAGCATCGAATAATTTCTCTTCATAGAAAACATCCCCGACGAACTCCTTAGGGATATATTTCACGGTTCGTTCTCGTGGAAATATTGTTACCGCAGGTGTCCACGCGTGTTTGTTATGATCAATAATCTGTATTGGTGCTCCATTTTTGTTATATTTCGGTTCGTATAAAACCTCTCCCGTTATCGTCATAACTGTTATTGGGAATCGTAATGATGTTTCTAATTTAGCTATATCAGAAATCTTTGCACCATGCTGTTTCACTGTCAGTTCCCACTCGGTTATTTTCCTACGTCGCAGATCAGTTAGTTTATTTCCTCGGGATGCATTTGTGAAGTGTTCTATTATTCGTTCTGCTACACAATTAAGCCCTGACGAATATTTCATAGGAGCTAGTTTTGCGATATCGGGTTTATCATTTAACGGATATATCCCATAAACCATTGCTGTTACGGGATAAGATCTTTCGTAGTATGGTTTATCAATGCCGGTTAGAATCCCTGGTTTGGAATCTCTACTCACAATGACAGCTTTTTTATTCTTGAGGATTGGTTCAAATTTATCCTTAATAATCCATTTGCCTTCGACTTCGATAATGAATTTGATTCGGAAAAAATGCCGTTTTTCCCCAACACGTGAAATTATCACTGCTGCTTTTTCATCATTCATGGTAGCATCAACAACACCATCAATTCGAAATGTTGACCAACAATAAGATGCTCCATCACGCTTAAATTCATTAAAACAGTCTCTGATTTTACTAATCATGGCTTTATCAAGAATTGTATTCTTTGGTGTATTAGAAACTATATCGAGATTGAATTGAGCATCTTTCCAGGGGTAATCTCTCTTGGACGTTTTTTTTGGTTTATCGAGATTAAATCTAGGATTGATTTTCAATAATCTCTTAAACTCTTTCATGTTTCCGTCTATTGGACGTTTTTTGGGTTTATCGAGATTAAATCTAGGATTGATTTTGTTACGTTTTTTGGGTCTATCGAGATTAAATCTAGGATTGATTTTTAATAATCTCTTAAACTCTTTCATGTTTCCGTCTATTGGACGTTTTTTGGTTTTTTTTGGTCTATCGAGATTAAATCTAGGATTGATTTTTAATAATCTCTTAAACTCTTTCATGTTTCCGTCTATTGGACGTTTGTTACGTTTTTTGGGTTTATCGAGATTAAATCTAGGATTGATTTTTAATAATCTCTTAAACTCTTTCATGTTTCCGTCTATTGGACGTTTGTTACGTTTTTTGGGTTTATCGAGATTAAATCTAGGATTGATTTTTAATAATCTCTTAAACTCCTTATCAGCATTTTTCGAAGGCGTTCTCCCTAATTCCTTCATGCTATAATTAAAACAAGCATTTAAATGAAAGATTTTTATATAATGAATCACTGCAAGTGGCTTATGATTGGATCAGTAATCCCGTGTAACAAATCATGCAGAAATGAGTTCTGTGGGTATCATATGCAAAGCTTTCGTCGTGGAAGCCTTGGTCCGTTACCGTGCATACGATGTGGGGTTGGGGTTAGGGGGAAATCACGGTTGTGTTTGAATTGCGGTGGTAAGCGATACAGGGAATTGAAGCGTTATTATGATAAAAGAATAAAAAATGGACAATCAATCAGAAATTTTGACCCTGAAAAAGTCCCTGACACTGACACTGTCACTGACAAAATCATAAGAACCCCTCAAGACTACATCGAAAGATTCATCATTAAACCAAACAATGAATTAGACAAACAATAGTATTATGTATACGAATGAACCAAGAATTCAGACAGCATCCCTTGATTTTAAATTATGAAGCATCCAGTGATGGTACTGTCAGACACTGCATTTTGAAGAAAACGGTCGGTTTTGTGACTAATCAAGGGTATTTGATGTTTAGCGCTGGAAAGAAGAAATATCACAATCATCGTTTCATATTTGAATGTTTTAATGGATTGATCGAGGATGGTCTTGTTATCGATCACAAGGATTCTAATCGAAAGAACAATTCTTTATCAAATCTGCAAGCTATCACACAGAGTGAGAATTCCAAACGAGGAAGGACTGGCACTTGTTCAAAAAAAGCGAAACCCGTAAAATCTTTGAATACAATAACTAACGAAGAAAAAATATTTCAATCAATATATGAAGCCGGCAAGTATTTCAATATTTGTGGATCCTCAGTACGAAAAGTTGCAGAGGGGATTTATCGATCGGCGATTTCAAAAAAGACAGGACAGAAAGTTAAATTTAGTTACGTCTAATGCGTCATATTTTTCATTTAGAAATATATCATTATTATAGAATAATGAATTCTGAAAACATGAATAGCATCATATCCGAGATTTCAAAATTGAAAGGTTGGGATATTGAACTATCAGATGGGTTAAATCCTGATCAAATCATGTCTGATTTTCAGGATATAGAATACGGAGTTAACAACAATAAATATATGCTACCAAAGAAGTATGCGCTCATCAAAAGAATTCAGAATTCTATTAAGGACTCTCTCGCATTTTCCAGTGACGTAAGTGTGTTCGCTCCGTTGTATACCATCGTAGAACGAATACGAAATGAATTGGGGTACGAATACGAATTGAAAAAGGAGGTTAATTCTAAAGTTAGAAACCTACGGGCGTTAATTCAAGAAAATGAACAATTTTGATTGACCGACCATTTATCATTATTTGATTGACCGACTATTTATCATTATTTGATTGCCCGACCATTAATCATTTTTTTTTAGCCGACCCTCAAGGGATGTCAAAAATCATCCGATGGTGTTAGGTCAGATTGAAAAAGTGTTTTGCAATTGAAAAATTGTTTCTGATTTCAAATAATGGTCAATGAAGCATTAACAACCCGATTGGCTCGTGAACGACTGGATGCAATCAGGAGATTTGTACCAATTCGTGACTCTGTAAGAAATAAACTGCAACAACGACAGAGTTTACAAACTGATTTTGCTGCGGGATCCGAAGAATTGTTTAAACCAGTAACCACAGCAACGTACGGGGTAGAGCGTGCTATACGGGGGAATGATCCCGAGACGGGGAAATCTGTTATCGGTGAACTTGAAAAAATAGCAGCGAAAACTGAACAAACAAAACAGACTGTACAAAAAATGGAATCAAAAAGAACAGTAGATGATTTACGCGTGAGATTTAACGAGGAAGGGTTAGCAGCAATTGATAAGACTGATCCACCAGAAATTCCTGCGCTTGTTGTTATGACTTATGAAAACAGAAAAAAAATGTTGAAACCAGAACATCATAAATATGTTAAGAATTTCACTCATTGGGCTGATATATTCTACAAAATCAAAACTAAAAAAAGTCAAATTAAGACAGATAGTGCATCATACATTGAATATATCAATGCGGTGGATATAGTGTATAAACAATATGAAAAACAAAAACCGCAAAAGCGACAGCAACCTGCAAAGAAAATATCTTTTTCACCTAAAAAACAACAACTACCACCTGCTGATGATTTTCTTGATTATTTATTACAAGAAGCCGATTTAGAAAAACAGGATGAAGCAACTGGTTATAGCGGAAGTGGATTGCAAGATTCCAGTGGACCCCAAAGTGGGGTATGTCCTGGTAGTGTTATCAATGATATATCACGATTAGAAGTTCTTGTAGGAGGGTTCCGAGCTGGAAATAACTCACCGGAAATAATTAATGAAGCATCTGATATCTGTAGACGATTATTTCAGGGTGGTATCATGGATATCAGCACATATCGAGATTTCATTGGCGAGTTAGTGGAAAGTGGGTATCACAGTGATTAATCACCGAGACTGAATAAAAACGCTAGCGTTTCCAATTGAAAAATGGTTTCTGATTTCAAATAATGATCATACACTACAATCATGATAAACCAACCCCCGTCTACGTAGTTAATTCACGGTTTCCAGTTTATAGAGCATACTACGGAGATGGTTTAGGCAATACCATTGCAGGGTTATTTGCGAGAATGGCTCCAAAAGTGATGCCGTTAGCTAAACAACTAGGAATGAAAGCAATTGAAGTTATTCGTGATAAGGGTATTGGTGCTGTTGGAGATCTTGCTGGAAAAGCGTTTTCAACTGCGAAGAATAAAATAACATCATTAGTGAAATCACGAAAAAAGAAACCGTTACCGTCTACAGCGGAATGCCTGCAAGTGTTAGTAGAATTATAAATAACGCAGTAGATGAAAAACTAGCGTCGATGGTAAATCAAGGGGACCAAAGCAATATTGCAAATATGATAGCAGGAAGCGGCTTTAAAAAACTACGTCGATGAAAATCCTACGGATTTTTACGATTTAGACTCTGATAAATAGAATAAAATGTTCAAAAAATCACATGATCCGGCGTTTGATATAGACGCCCCAGTTGGCAAGGATGATTCTGTACGCGATTATCAATATTACGCTTATCATGCAATAGACGCAAATAGTCGATCGCGAATTGAACTTCAAGTCCATGATACCAGTAAATATTTTTTGCCCTGTGAAGCGTTTATCGAAATCGAAGGAGAGATTATAAGAACAAATGATACAGAGTATCCAGCTGGTACTCAAGTCGGTTTTGTCAATAATGGTATTATGGCGTTATTTGAGAGTGCTAGATATCTCATTGATGGAAAAGAAATTGAGTCCATAGATCGTGACGTTGATGTGGCTACAACAATAATCGGGTTAGCGAGATATTCCGATGATTATACAAGATCAGCAGGACCCTCTATGATGTTTGCAAAGGATGTTAAAAATACCGCTGGAGGAAATCAATTTATTATAAGACGACCACAGAATAATGCTGGTGCTGCTAATGTTGATGTCGAGAATATGATTATAAACAACGATCCTAACTTCAATCTAGGAGCTGCAACACGTATTTCAATGTTGCAAGGAGCGCGTAAATCATTTTCATGCGCGATTCCACTGCATCACATATTTGGATTCTGTAGAAACGTCAGAAAAGTTATTTATGGGGCGAAGCATACAGTATCGCTTGTACGAAAGAGTGATGATAATGACGCAATCTGGAGGATTCCAGCAGATGCTGCAAATCCCAATGCTGATGCCGGTAAAGTCAATTTAACAAAAATATCATTGTGGATGCCAGTGTTGACTCCAGCAATCACCGCAGAAGAACGATTACTATCATTTATGGACCAAGGAGGAAAGTCGTTGTTGAGTTGGTTAACCGTGAGTACAGATGTTAAACAATCAAATCTCAACGGGTTATTCACGTGGAATCTAGCATCAAAACAAGGTGTTGCTGCGCCACGTCATATATTCGTAGCGTTACAGGATAACACACGAGTTGGCGATCAACGTTTCAGTCATATGATATTTGATCAGTTAGGTGTGAAAGACATCTCACTGAGAATAAATGGCCAACAGGAACCATCCGAGGATATACAACTTAATTACACAGAAAATCATATTGCACGCGTGTATCATCGTCTGTTGTCATTTATGGCACGTGATCAAAATGTCGATACTGGTTTGCAAATATCACAATATGATTTTAAAAATCTGTATCCGATCTATTACTTCTCACTGGAACATCTCGATTTAACAAGACAGTCCGTCGTTGATATACACTTTAGAGCTAATGTGACTCGTGGTGCTATTGCTAATTATAGAGCGGTTGCTGTCATTCTCAGCGACAAATCAATGCTACTCGAAGGTGTTGGAGGAAGAATGAGAGTGGTAGATGCACCAGTAGAAAACATGTAATTGAAATTGTAAACGATTTAGAATCAATCTATTATGTATAATGTCATATAGTGTTATTAGTGTTACGTTAACTCCCGGTCAATTAAAAAAATTGCAATCGGTATCAGCTAAAAAATGTGGAACCACAATCACGTTGAAACCTAATCAAATGACTGGTGGTGCAAATAAATTATCGCTGACAACTCGTCAGGTGAAACATTTCAATGATGCACTTGCAGCCAAAAAAGGTGTTCAGATTACTCTTTCTGCGGCTGCTATCAAAAATATGATTAAAACAGGCGGTATATTTCCGTTGTTAGCTGCGATTCCAGCATTGATTGCAGCAGCAGCCCCAGCGGTGGCTAAAGCAGCGGCGTTAGGAGCCGTTGGTACTGCAGCAGGAATGGCACTAAAGAAAGCAACTGGGAAAGGATATAAAAAAAAGGGACGATCCGTTCACGGATTGGGTCTAAGACTACCAGGAACCCCGTATTCGTGGTACAGCGGAAAGGGTCTAAGACTACCAGGAACGATTTATTAATTGAGGAACCTATGGTTCCCATGTCCAATTTTGATTTAATGGATGCGGCTAAAAAACTCGCGATTAAAAACTTCAGAGGTGTCTTTATGAAAGATCAATTACCACATCAACCAAACAGCGTTGAAACCGGAATCATTAATTTAGATAACAGCACCGGACCTGGAACTCACTGGGTTGCATACGCTATTGATCCACGTGGGATTGTCTATTTTGATTCATATGGATTAGCCCCGCCAAAAGAGTTTATGCGGTATATAAAAACCCTTCCAATGAAGACTTGGTATTCTACGCTACCAACACAACAAATGAATGACCCACCAATATGTGGCAGCGAAGTATTAAATGTCCTTGACGCTATTTCTAACTCCTTGAGTAACCCAAGCGGAAAACCACCACATGTTGTCGTGAATGAATACACTAGCAATCGCTGGAAATCGAAACGATTTTAGAGAGAGAAAGAGTTTTACAATAACATGATTGATATTTGGGGGAGATCTTTGAAACCCAAACCCGATGACACTGCACCACTTGATTCTGTCAAGGATATAAAAAAAATAATTGAAGATGAAATCGCTGAGACGTTGAACTTAACAAATGTTGATCCTAATGAAATAGTTGTATTTCAAGACAAACAGGGTAAATTGAAATCCAGTGATGTGTCATTGAATGACATTTTGATACGGCAGCGCGACGCCGCTGAAAACTCTATTGCGCTGTATTCCAACGACGGACGACTTAAACCAGGCGCACTTGTGTCTACGATCACCGACGCGATTGCTACCAACGAACGTGAGCTGAATGATTTTATACGAGGTTATAATGCTTTTCGCAAAAATGTCGTACATAAATTTTTTGGAACCCCGCTTGTGGTTGGCATGACTCTCGCTGAAATTAAAGACTTGTTGAATTCATTCTTCGCTAACAAGGAAGCTGGAAGGATGATGACTGCTTCAGAAATCAAGGCAAATTATCTCGAGATTTTTAAAGTAAGCGAAGATCAAAAACTCACAAACGACATTGTTGGTAGGTTCTTTGGAACCCCGCTTGTGGCTGGCATGACTCTCGCTGAAATCAGTGAGTTTATCGGCAAGCACACTCACAATGCCTACATCGCTAATAATTTCTTTGGTGTCCCGGCTACATCTACAATGACTCTCAAAGATATTAATATGTTTATGGTGAGACAAACAACACTTAATACCATCGTGGATAAATTTTTAGGGAGAACACCTGTGTCTGAAACCACATCGTTGACAGGCATGACTCTCGCGGAAATTAAAAGCGCTATTGACAAACAAAAGCACACCAGCGATATTGTTAATAAGTTCTTTGAGGGCAGTAGCCTCCAAGATATCACGACGAAATTTTCTAACATCGACAACCATATTAAAACCCAAGCAGAGCTTAAAGTTGAAGACCTTCTGGTTTCATTATTCTTCTCTAACAGGGAGGAGAGTGGAAAAACAATAGATCCTACCAAAATCAGGGTAAATTATCTCGATATTTTCGACGATCTTTTTAACCTGAAAAGAATATCTGAAAAGGTAAAGATTCCACATCACTACACGGGCGTTAAAAATATCGTGTATACGGTTAATCATGGAACCATGGATTGGATAAGAGACGGTTATACTACATTATCCATCGGTATCTTGGGTCTCCCCGGCATAGTGGGCCCTGACTACAAGCCAACATGGGTCGATGGTATCTACAGGCTAACGTGGATCTCTATCGATCAATTTAATATGATCGCGGACGGTAAAACCTACTCTGGTGGCACCGCGACGTTAATTATGGATGGTCGCAAAAAAAACTTTAATGTCGTCGCGGTTGATAGCTCCACCATTAGATCAAAAATAGCCTGGTGTTTAGAACTCGTAGCTCATTTTTCCGACTGAAGTACTAGCAATTCCCGCTAACGATGACAAATAATTGAAAACACTAGCGGATTTAAAATAACAACAATGACTTTGTCATCGACGCAATGTCGCTATGATCAGGTCAGAGAATTTCAGAATAGACTCAAAACCCTCACTGAGGAGTATCAAATAAAAATAAAAAAATACCGACGAAGAATCACCGCAATTGATGTTACTATCTACTCGGTGTCAAGCGTTCTCACTGGTGCCGGAATAATACTTGCATCGGTTACAATGATTGCCCCGGTCGTAGTTCCAATTTGCATTTCTGCGGTGGCTACAATCGGGGGTATATTAACCGGGATAGCAAAAAAGATATCATCATGCAGCCAGAGTAAACTGCAGAATTACTTACTTCAATTTCATATTGCATCAACCGCATACTCGCAATTATCATTGATGATATCGTCGTCACTCGATAATACGATTATATCAGATAGTGAATTCTCAGCGATGGTCAGTATTTTTGATTCCGCGATATCGAAATTAGAGCGACAACATGAGTATAATAACAATGACAACACCGATGGAATCAGAAAACACGAACCCAAAAAACAAAATGATCTCAATAATATCAACATTACCAGATTGTGAATTCTCAGTGATGGTCAGTATTTATGATTCCTCGATACCAAAATTAGAAATAAATCATGAGTATAATGACGACACAGCAGGAATTACTTCAACAAATAGTGGAGAACACGAAACCAGTACAAACGAGTATGATATCAATTACATCAACGGAACCCGAGTTTAGTGTGAATTTCCCCTCTCCGGTTCCTGTGAGTGAAATCGCGCTTGCAAAACTACGAGTATATCACAGTTGGCCTAATATCAGATCAAAACCATTTGGTGGTCAACAACCGAATAACTCTTTAGTGTTTGCAAATAAGAATAAACCCGACGGAACTCCAGACTGGAACGTCGTTTCGATACCAACAGGGTCATACCAAATCGAACAAATCAATAATGAATTCGCGCGTAGAATAAAATCGATTACTGGAAAAGAATCAAAAATCGCTATAACAGTTCATGAGCCGACACTATCATCCGCAATTGAGATAAGCACAGAAGGATACGTCGTAGATATCTATCAAAGTTCTATTAGAACCGTACTAGGATGGCCTGAAAAACCACCTGAAAAATCCACCACCGACTTAACCACGGATGTACAATCATATCATGAAATCAATCCCAGTTATCAAGATAATTTATCTGATATAAGAAAAGGAAGAATCGCCGATAGATTTATATTCACCAACAAAGACACATTGCAATGGGATTTTATCATTAAAAGAACAACCGACTCATCTGTTACTATTTCATTTACGCTAACTGACGTCCGTGGTTATTTTAATGAGATTAAACAATTATATGACACACAACTAGAACAACTACGGAAAACAAGATCGCAAAAACACGTTGAAATAATAAATCAGCTTATATCGGACATGAAATATATCTATGAACTAATTATTCAAACAATAATTAATGACAACAGCGACAATAAACAACGATTCCTAACCGATTACAATATCACAGAAGACAATCTGCGTAATTTCAAGTTTCCGAAATACAACGCTGATGAATTAGCAAAAATTGTTAAAACCGATATCAAAGCACTACAAAAATCAGACTCAACTGTCCTCCTCAAACATAATAATGATCCAGATGATGGTGGTAGGCATATCGCTCCGTTCAACGTGAATATTTCAACGGTGATTGCACTTAATTTAGTGTGTGATGTTATCGAAGGAAGCTATCAAATTAATCTCGAACGATCAAATCAAGCTCAGCAAGGATATATTCTTTATTCATTTGCACCAACAGCTCCTCCAGGATTCCTAATTATTGAAAACCCAATTAATCCTGTCTATATGCGATGCCATAATAATTCATTAACCAGAATTAATTTCAAACTCACCGACCAGTCAAATAATCTGATTGATTTACAAGAAGAGGTGTTAGCGATTAGTCTGTTTGTGAAATCATAAATGATTTTCGTCCTAAAGACTTGATCAAATATTCGGTTAAAATCATTTTATTATTTTTGTTAACCCAGAACTGAAAACTTTAGCAGCAGAGAGGGTAGATGACAACAAGTTGCGACCAAAATTAATTAAAAAATCGTTTTCATTTTTTTAGTTAAAATGATTTCGTATGTAGATTTCAATCAATTTTTTGTCTGAAAACGTTGTAGGGTTCGCCTTTTTTTTGGTTAAAATAAGATTATAAGACGGCTCGTTTTAGGATTTCAATCAAATTTTGTCTAAAAATGTTGTAGGATTCACCCTCTCTGCTGCTACATTTTATATTATTCAACCAGAAATAAATATTTCATATTTAATGTGAGATTCTTTATCTAAATCAAGAATGAATCCATGTTATTAAAACATCTGAGTGAAGTTATTTATTAAACTATAAGTATATCCCCTTTCAAGCCTTATCTGTGTATCTGACTGCAGCATCAAAATTTGTACCACTTCAGCACCTCTGTGTGGAATAGATATGTCATATATTCTAAAATACATTAACCACCTACTTTTCACAACACTATGCTATCATTCTGTAAGACATTTACCAAACTTTTCTAACGATTAGCCCATACATGATGATCAACTTTGTAAAACCTGATTGTGATCAAAAGTTTATTACGTGGCTCAGCTCTGCTTTGACTAGTCTTCAATAAAACAAACTGTGATGAACACAATATCTACATATCATTAGCTTCAATTTAATCACTACAAGAAAAATATGGTGGACATGAATAACGTTCTTTGATAAATGTTGGTATCTAACTTGTATGAGGATTATTAAGGGCATATTGTCAAATTCATGAGTTTTCTTTTATCGTTGATCAGTAGTGTAAAAGAAAGTTTTTGTAAATATGAAGCATAAATTTTACAGGGATTGGGGTTAACAACAAATATGTCATGTTTTATAACAAAAAAATATTATAAATCATGATTATTTAACGGATTTACAACAATTTAGGCATATGTGATCTTTATTATATTTATGCGTTCATTGGTGATATTTTTCTAATAAAATATGCTGCTTTTACATAATATTTCCTAATTATTTCAAATTATTTTACTCTGACAGCATACTACTGATGGTTTTTGTATTTCTCAAATGTCATAGTAACAGGATGTTCTGTTTAGAGCACCTCCCACTAGAGGTTATCTCCGACTAACCAACACTGTGGTGATCCTGTTGATCGGAAATTAAAATTATTCACTCTAATAAATGCAATACATGTTGATTAATGATGCAGTAAGATAAAGAAAAATTGCGTGAAGCATTTGGGGTGTGTTTCCTTAGAGTAGCAACACTGTAATAGGTTGTACCAACCTAAATGAAACAAAAAAAGAACATTCTTTTCTATGATATCAAAGTACAAGCAATATAAAGATCTCAGATTATTTCTAAAAACCCTTGTTTGTAAATATCAGCCTTAAAAGCTGTCATTTATTTGTATCCCTAGAAGTAATAATTTTACTCAGGGTAACAATCCCAGGCTTGTAGCATTTTAGTAACAGCCAACATGGCCAAAATCAGAACCATAGTGCATGCAACAGTAATTTCTAATGTTAGCCACTACAACTGAGGCCATTCATGAAATACATGCAACCTGTTCTTACAGTACCAGTTGATTCACATGTATCCTAACTTGTTGAAAGAAGATATCATATTAATATGGTAAGTTTGCCATTTAATAAACACATTATCACTCAACTGCACTTGTTTAGTAGGTTAATACAGCTACAAATGGGGCAAAAATCACATGTTAGGCAAAGTTTATTCTTTTCACTGCATGATTTACTCGTATGGAAAATGTATGTCTCAAAGTACAGATAGTGACTGAATCTAAAATGAAACCAACACTTGGGTATAGCTGATACACACCAATTCAAATTTTAAAAACTGTCCCTTGAAAGTACTGGTACTCAATTGGACAAAGAGAATTCCCAGAATTCAAGCTAAGGCGATTTACTCATTTTAACTGCTGAGTGGTAAAACCATATCTAATATTCTTCAGCAATAACAAGAATTTCAAAAGAGCTGCTGTGGTGGACATATTGATGCTGGATTGACACCGATTTCAAACAGGACAAAGTAGAAATAATTATTAGTATTTAAGTAAAACACTGTGTTGAGATAACCATCCATGTTGAAGGATTAGTGATAATAACATTTTCAAGATGACAACCATTGTGGCTATACTGGACCCCAGACTGGAACTTTTTTTCATTTGGAATCAACTATACATCAAATTTCAGCCTATAGAAATACTATGTCAAAGTTTCAGTTGAATATAACATCAAATGTTGAAGATATTTTACTTCAAATCTTTAAATACAACGTTTTGTACAATATATAAACACAAAATGTTTACAGCATTGAAACATGCTTATCGCATATATGACTCGCAATGAAGTACTCCAACCATATTGTACTCAACTTTCACAGATATGCAGTATCTAATATACAAGATATGTGACTTTTAAAAACTTTAAAACTTTTTCCATTTTTCAAAACAATATGACATGCCTTCTTTGAGATAGGCACAATGGAAACTCCTTGCAAAGCAAGGCATAAACCTACGATGGAAACTCCGAGCAAAACAAGGTATAAACCAACAATGGAAACTCCTAGCAAAAGAAGTCATAAACCTAAGATGGAAACTCCTAGCAAAGCTAGACATAAACCTACAATGGAAACTCCTAGCAAATCAAGTCATAAACCTAAGATGGAAACTCCTAGCAAAGCAAGGCATAAACCTAAGATGGAAACTCCTAGCAAAGCAAGTCATAAACCTAAGATGGAAACTCCTAGCAAAGCTAGACATAAACCTACAATGGAAACTCCTAGCAAAGCAAGTCATAAACCTAAGATAGAAACTCCTAGCAAAGCAAGGCATAAGCCTCAGATGGAAACTCCTAGCAAAGCAAGTCATAAACCTAAGATGGAAACCCCTAGCAAAGCAAGGCATAAACCTAAGATGGAAACTCCTAGCAAAGAAAGGCATAAACCAAAGATAGAAACTCTTAGCAATGCAAGGCATAAACCTAAGATGGAAACTCCTAGCAAAGCAAGGCATAAACCAAATATAGAAACTCCTAGCAATGCAAGGCATAAACCAAAGATGGAAACTCCCAGCAAAGCAAGGCATAAACCTAAGATGGAAACTCCTAGCAAAGCAAGTCATAAACCTAAGATGGAAACCCCTAGCAAAGCAAGGCATAAACCTAAGATGGAAACTCCTAGCAAAACAAGGCATAAACCAACAATGGAAACTCCTAGCAAAACAAGTCATAAACCTAAGATGGAAACTCCTAGCAAAGCTAGACATAAACCTACAATGGAAACTCCTAGCAAAGCAAGTCATAAACCTAAGATGGAAACTCTTAGCAAAGCATGTCATAAACCTAAGATGGAAACTCCTTGCAAACCTAGACATAAACCTACAATGGAAACTCCTAGCAAAGCAAGTCATAAACCTAAGAGAGAAACTCCTAGCAAAGCAAGGCATAAACCTAAGATGGAAACTCCTAGCAAAGCAAGTCATACACCTAAGATGGAAACCCCTAGCAAAGCAAGGCATAAACCTAAGATGGAAACTCCTAGCAATGCAAGGCATAAACCTAAGATGGAAACTCCTAGCAAAGCAAGGCATACACCAAATATAGAAACTCCTAGCAATGCAAGGCATAAACCAAAGATGGAAACTCCCAGCAAAGCAAGGCATAAATCTAAGATGGAAACTCCTAGCAAAGCAAGGCATAAACCTTTTATCTGATTGCAGCAACTGGTGTAGAAATTGTGTGTCCCTCATGTTTATCTCATGATACTTCTGCAATTAAAGCAAGGATTCCATTGAAAATCATGGGAAGTCTGTGTATGCAGTAATGATAGCATATTTTGTTACTAATTACAAGCGATATAGGAACTCGTCTTGTCATGGTACAAACTTCAGACATTAAGGTAGTGTTTAACTTGGAGATGTGAGCTCCAAGATTTTTCAGCAACTTTAAAATTCCAAATTTAGCACCAACTAATTTAATCAAAGGTGAGCAGACTTTCTATGATTACTTAAATGAAGCAATAACACTAGAATGTATCCATATGCAACAGTAACACTAGAATGTATCCATATTCAACAATAGCATTGGAACTAGAATGTATCCATATTCAACAATAGCACTAGAATGTATCCATATTCAACAATAACACTAGAATGCATCCATATTCAACAATTACACTAGATTGTATCCATATTCAACAATAACACTAGATTGTATCCATATGAAACAATAGCACTAGAATGTATCCATGTTCAACAATAACACTAGATTATATCCATATGAAACAATAACACTAGAATGTATCCATATGCAACAGTAACACTAGAATGTATCCATATTCACATGCAAAATGCAGTGGTGTAATGTGCTTTATTTAGCTGGTACATGTATGATGTGTCTTTAGGCCACTGCTTTTAACGTTCTTTTAAAGACTTTGTTTATCTTGAGCAAAAAAGTAATTTATACAAAATAGGGAAACAAGTTCATCAGAAAATGGCTATTTATAGACAATTATGGACATCACGACTACAAAACGACTTTTCAACTATTTAACACCCCTGCTATCACTGTCTCAAAACTGATGTCAATCCACTTCTTAATTTGCAAAAGATACATCAGTACCTTGTGCCCTCACCTTGTTCTTGGACCCCAATTTGAACAAGTCAACAAGTCTATATATATATATATATATATATATATATATATATATATATATATATATATATATATATATATATATATATATATATATATATATATATATATATATTATACACACACAGGCACTCCAAACACTCAAGATGGTTTGGTGTGCACCATCCATTTTAGGTGTGCATCACTGCAAACAACTTGATGATATTCTGCAAAATGTATGGGGATTTAAAGGCATGCAGATGATTTGTATTACAGCATTACTTCACACTCACTGTTCGCTTGCTGTAGTTTTACAATATTTTGCTCCAAATGCAAACACTGCAAAGCTGAGCATCACAATATATAAAGAACTAATTAGCTAAATTAACATAGCAGTAATTATAGAATTAACTAGCAATGATGCGAGTCTTTTAAATGTCTGTTCTAATATCAATTTGAAGCAAAAATGTACTTTATCTAACACAGTGCTTGTACGTGTCTGTTCTAGTATCAATTTGAAGCAAAATTATCCTTTATCTAATGCATTAAGAAACAGCAAATACCCTTTGTGAACACAGTACCAGTTGTATAACTCACTCATTATAAGACACTTCATGATAACACCATTTCTATTGGATAGTCATGAATCCGATTTCATTATGTAGTAGTGAAATTATATTTAATCTGCCTCAAAGCAATACAATATGGCCCCAGGGATGGCATTATAATGAGGAAGTACTGTATTTCGTAATTTGAATACCCAAAGTCAAGCTCTTACTGACATACTGTTAATATAGCATACCCTCACTATAATGTCCAACAACTCTGATGCAAGAGGTCATGGGTTCAAACTATGACTGAGTTATACCAAACCCTTATAAATATGGTATTAACAGCTGCCTTGCTTAAAGCGCTCAGCATTCAGGGACTGGCTGGCTTGGTGTCAGGTTGACTAGGTGGTGGGACATCATACTACATGTCTGCAGCATGATTTCCCAGTGCTAGACATAACTATAAACTGGCAAACTGCAGACATTGTAGCGATATGATTGAAATTTGTCTGCAGTGAGGCAGTTTATAGTGATGTCTACCACTAAGACATCATGCCGCAGATATATATAGCATGATGTCTCACCCAGTCACATTATCCTGACACCAGGCCGACCAGTCTTAACACTAACCTCTTAATGCTGAGCGTCAAGCGAGGCAGCTGTTAGTACCATTTTTGTAAGTCTTTGGTATGACTCGGCCGGGGATCGAACCAACGACCTCCTGCTTCCGGGGCGGACGCTCTAACCACTAGGCCACCGGATTTAAAAATTGTCAAAGTTATGTTACAAATCGAAAACACACACACACACACACATAATGTATGCCCTTATAATGAGGAAGTACTGTATTTTATAATCTGAATACCCAAAGTCAAGCTCTTACTGACATACTGTTAATATATCATACTCTCACTATAATGTAGGCTATTGTAATGAGGGAGTAATGCATGGTTAGTTAGCTACAGAAAATTATACATGAACACAAATGGATGCAAAGCATGGAAATGTATAGATTAGAGAATTCTTCTTCACATACAAAGCACAGCACTGCTTAAATCAAAGGAAAAAATGTACTGGTCAATGGTATTATTGGTAAAAGTTAAAGGCTTAATTCTTGAACCATATTTCCAGACCCTACTGATCTTCAGAACAATCAGTATTCATTGTTCCTTATTAGGAAAACAATCAACACTTTGTAATTGGTTAAATGGGAATTAATAATCATAGGAGTCACTTGTCATGTCCATTCAAAATGCTCTTTATATGCAAGTATCATCATTTCAAAAGACAATAAAAATGGTTCAAGAAGTAATTAGATCTGCATGCATGCTCTTACAGACCTTGAACCATAGGCTGCCATCATCACATCTATTCCATTCCCTCAACTGGTAGAAATTTCAAGATCATAAATGAGTGATACAAATGCATAATAAAATAAAATTACCTTATTCAATGTAATAATACTATTACTACACTTTCTTTAATGAGTGTGATGATAGACATGCATTATAAAATAAAATTACCATATTCTATGTAATACCTACACTTTCTGTAATCAGTGTGAGACACATGCATTATAAAAGAAAATTACCATATTCTATGTAATACTACTATTACTACACTTTCTGTAATCAATGTGATGATAGACATGTGTTATAAAAGAAAATTACCATATTCAATGTAATACTACACTTTCTGTAATCAGTGTGAGACACATGCATTATAAAAGAAAATTACCATATTCTATGTAATACTACTATTACTACACTTTCTGTAATCAGTGTGATGATAGACATGTGTTATAAAAGAAAATTACCATATTCAATGTACTACAACACTTTCTTTAATCAGTGTGATACACATGCATTATAAAAGAAAATTACAGTATTCAATGTAATACATGTACTACTATTACTACTTTCTTTAATCAGTGTGATAATAGACATGTGTTATAAAAGAAAATTACCATATTCTTAGTCATACCTATACTTGCTTTTAATCTGTGTGATACACATGCATTATAAAAGAAAATTACCATATTCAATGTAATACTATACTTTCTTTAATCAGTCTGATACACATGCATTACCATATTCTATGTAATACCTACACTTACTTTAAACAGTGTGATACACATGCATTATAAAAGAAAATTACCATATTCTATGTAATATCTACATATGCTTTAATTGGTGTGATACATATGCTTTATTTTAAAAAATTATCATATTCTCTGTAATACCTGCACTTGCTTCAATAAGTCCCCAGCACCATCTTTGGTCAAAACTTTCATGAAACTAACTATTGACTGTATCACACTGAGAAAAATATGGAAGCCAAGTGCCTTTCCAAAGGCACACTTGGTGGCAGGCATACAAGGTAAACAAGGCCTGTGCAAGTACTGAACACATCACCACTGATTTACAAATCTTATAGTCTTATAGCAAGCCTTATGGGCAGAAAGCAGCTTCTAAAGTTTCAAACTTGATGGTACTCTATACTTTAATTTTGTGTAATAAACAACCTTAATAATGTGGCTAAACTCCCATAACAAAGTGACTTATATCAATACAACAATGTAATTTAAATCAACACAACAATGTGACATAAATTATGATAACTATGTGACTCAAATCACCAAAACAATGTGTATTAAATCACCGTAACTGTGTGGCTTAAATCACCATAACAATGTGACATAAATCACCAAAACAATGTGTGTTAAATCACCGTAACAATGTGGCTTAAATCACCGTAACAATGTGGCTTAAATCACCATAAGTAGTTATAATAACTAAGTGGCTTAAATCACTATAACAATGTGTCTTACAACACCATAACAATTTGACTTGCATCACAATAACCATTTGGCTTAAATACCTTATCGATGTTGGTTAAATAACCTTGCCTTTGTGTGTTAAATCTCAACAATGGATTTGATTAATTCAGCACAATCATGATGGGAGAAATGGAATACACCTCCAAAGTGAAGAGCTCACAACAGGGCCAAAGGAGGGCAACACTCCTTAAACCATCTACATACAACTGACTGGTACTGGCATATCAATTAGCAGGTCAATTCCATAGCCCATCACAGACCATTTGCTAGTAAATTCTGGTGTCACCCAATGGAGTAGTCAGTGATGCCCTCTGCTCAACAGTGGCTTAATTTCTGTGATGGCTGTTTGGAACTCAACTTTGAAAGGCAACAATTATTAGTTGATAATTCACACTGGTTTTACACAGATGATGGTTAGTTGCAGTCTTGCAAGCACTGAATGTGTGATGCAGTTATCAGCTAACCACATACACTTGGTGCAAATACAGATTTTTAAATCAACAGCGTATGCTTATCATTGATGACAGTTACCGTAAGGATATTTTTCCAAATAAGTACAAATTGCATTATTACATCAAATATGGTAGCTGTAAACAAGTATAGCTAAATATAAAATATAATATAGATAGCAGATATGTCCAAATATTTCTTTTGCTTTAAACAATGAAATATTTGTAAATAAAATAACAATTAGGCTGCAGATAAAGAAAAATTACATATTCATATAAGAATTGACGGTAATTGCTATTGACATATTATGTAAACAAATCTTTAAAAAAATTGGCAATTAAAGATTATCAAGGTTTCTTAAGAACACAGTGGCTCACATTTGCATTTGTTAAAGGAATAATTCATAAGACTGTTACCCTATAATAATCAAGATTTGGGAATTTGTTAAATTTTGGAAAACACTTGCAGTTTCTCATGGAAGAATATACCTGGGTTTCCTCAAGGTGTAACAGTGTATGTGATCTATGCAGTATCCACCCTGTACCTAATTTGCGTGAATTTAAAAACAAAGGTTTACAAGTAATCCTAATGCTGGTGATGACATTTACCGTATATATTAACATAAAAGTCAGATCAAATAATAAACTCCACCTACTCTAGTCTCATACCTTGCTGAAAGATCAGTGTCTTCGGAATAATCATAAAAAACAGCATAGACTTCAATCTACTGGCATATTATGCAATGGCAGATATGGGTCAATGAAACTAGACTTACATGTGAATATATAAGATATATCCAACCAATCTTTGTTCCTGAGGCATCACAAGCTATAAAACTTACACATTACAGCAAAAATATCACGTCCATGAAAAGAATTCATTATGTAACAATAGACACAAACAGGACCATCCATATGTTTTTCTTGTTTTATATGCAAATTTTCAAAATAAACTTAATTATGCTGGCCTGTAAATTGAAATAAAAAAACTTCTCAGTAACATTAAAACACACCTGTCCTTTATCAAATGCATTTATCTGAAATTATTTTGCCCCCTCAATGGTGGTAAAAGGTCGATTTCTAAATGCCCAACAAAGCATATTTTGTTCTGACTCTGACCATCAAATCTGAGTGTCTACATAGCACCATCTTAAAACAATAAACAATGTTTATAATGAACATTTGTGACAAAACCAAAAAAAATGCAAATCCGAATACCATTAGGGTACATTATTTGCATGTACTTGGCAAATCTGAATACCATTAGGGTACATTATTTGCATGTACTTGGCAAATCCGAATACCATTAGGGTACATTATTTGCATGTACTTGGCAAATCTGAATACCATTAGGGTACATTATTTGCACGCACTTGGCAAAATACATACAAGAGAAAGGTTTGCATCTATTTTAAGCATCACTAACATTACAAAAAAATAATCATTCCTTTGACAAAAGGTTTATTTTTATCATTGTAAATTCCATGGTAGTTTTAAACAAACAACAAAAACAAACAAAACTATTTTTTTTAAAACACTTTGAACCACTGATTTAATGTCTTTCATAAACTTTTAAGTTATCTTCCTTGACTTACAGTTACACCACACCTTAAACTGTATAGGCAGGCATACAGGTATATTAATAACATACTTGTCAGTCACATCATCATGCTTAACCACTTCCTCAAGGAAGTCATCAAATCAAAAACTCTGCTCACTCATCTAACTCTATAACTTTTATATAATAACCAGTGTCAAGTACAGTATATTAAACAGAGATGACTACAAACAAGACACCCATGTGGGTCAATAGGCCAGAATACATGTAGAGCTAAACCAAAACCAAACAATGAATTTGTAAAACTAATTCCATTCTTAGTAGAACACAGAAGCATGTAAAGTTGATTACAATTTACCTACAATGAGAATGGATTTGCAGACAGACATATATATGAATGGACAGGAACAAGATGCCTCCTTCTGCTTATCATAATAGGAGTTTGAAAAGCATACACGATAAGCCTGTCTATAGATTTCTAAAAATCCTGAAACAGATGAAAGGAAGTTTAAGAGTATGTGGCATTGTGTCATAAAAAATAATGTGGGAAATACATACTAATACTGCAATATATGAAACTATTTCTGAATATTGGCAAATACTGCTTAAAATCAAATGACTGCCTCTTCTGCATATTTCAACTGTGCTTTGTTTTAGATGTAACAGAATTTTTATGAATAAATATCAGTAGGGTTTTATCACGAATCTTTACTCGGGGCCTGATAGTAATGGTTTCCCAACTGCCGAGGCAAATGAGACTGAAATCCGGTAAAATGTAAGCTAAAACGGCTTGCCTAACAATACATGTCATATTGGGGCACATTTTATGAGCGTAACATGAGGAAAAACTCTGAACAAAAGTGCAACTCAAATATTGCAATAATAAATCTGGGAAAGTTTGTTTGTTTGATTAGGATCATAAATGTAGCTTTAACAATTGTCTAGTCATATCGCTACGATGTCTGCAGTGAGGCAGTTTTATAGTGATATCTAGCACTGGGGCATCATGCTGCAGATATGTAGCATCATGTCCACCCAGTCACATTATCCTGACACCAAGCGGACCAGTCCTAACACTAACCTCTTAATGCTGAGCACCAAGCGAGGCAGCTGTATGATTTTTTTAAGTCTTTGGTATGACTTGGCCGGGGATCGAACACACAACCTCTCGCTTCCACGGGGGACGCTCCAACCACTAGGCCATCTGAGCGGTTAAATCTGGGAAGGTAACAAACTGGTCAGGGTAATTAGGTCCTGTGCCTTACTAGCCAAGGGATCAAAAAAAAAACATTGAGTCCAATTATTTCACAATTTGTTTTAACTCTACAACCATTATCAATTAAAAAACATGCTCCTGAAAACTTAATAATAACCTATTCTATAAACATGGAGAAATACTAGTTACTGCCCTTTGCTGTAAGGAGAAAAAAAAAAAAAAACATTCCTTTTAAAACATTACCCCTGGAGGTTTTTGCTGTTTTCGCATGAAATGCGAGTAGGAAACACATATTGGGGACTATTTCTGAATGCATCATAATACATCGACTTCCAAGCAATTTTCCATTAGCTCAATGCCTAGTTATGCTAAAAACATTTTCCATTCGTTATTTTGCTTATGCATAAGTAGAAGGTGCACAGTTGGAGTTCTTTTTTTTGCTTAACATTTTTCGTATGGAGAAGACTCTTTATTAAAAATATGCACCTTATCCTACATTTTGTACAGGTTCACCTGTCTGTGTGCACTTCAGAATGATCTGCCTTAGGTCTGAGGCCATAAAGTCTAACATCTGGACACAAAATCATATTCTGACCATGGGAGAATTTGGGATGGGGAAAAAAAAACAGGTCCAAAAAATTAGGTTTTCCCTCTGTATTTTGAAGTGCAACTAAAATGTCCAGATTATTTAGCATCATTGTAGGGTTAAATCTGTCTACCTTTCTATATACTACCCACTCAGATACATGACCTCAATGCTACAGACCTTGGAAGAAGGCTACTACCTCATGCCACGTAAACTCAGTACTAGCGGTTAATGTGTTAATGGTGTGTTCATTCTAATTATAAGAACACTTTATATGCACACAATTTACAAGAATTAAGTCTCAATTTACAGTACACATTAGGTGATAATAAATCGAAATTCCACTTGCCCAGTATTACAACTCAGTGATCTTAAACTAATAGCCAAAAGTACAAAATTTTGTAAAATTCAAAAAGTATACTACTTCCCTCAAATGCAAACTTAAAATTTTTAAAAGTACTGTGAATAAAATCACAAACAATATTAAACATTTAATCACAAGACTAAATGCATAACGTTACAGCTGTATTCCAGTGGTATCCAATATATATTCCTCTGCTGAATGCATTGATGTGTCTGTAGTCTTAGAAAACTTGCATACCAATGGCCTGGATTGTGGTAATGTCTAAGAAAATTTTGAATTATCACAACAAAATCCAAAAATGTTCTTGTATGAATTCGCTATAATTTCAGATTAATGTTCTAGTCCAGGAATATTAATGATGAGTACTTTGTATTTCCAGTGAATAATAATTGAATAAATAATTCCACCTGAGCTTAACAATATGCCTGTGTCTACTTTGTCTCAAATAAACAACAAGATATATATATATAAAAAACTAAGACATAACGATAGAACCAGGATGAAGGTGTAAAGTTTTTTCTAAAACATTCTAAGTTGTGCACAAGATAAGGTCTATTATTAAAATTACAACACAGAACATGGCAAACATCATGTATGCCAGGTTTTTCCACATGGAGAATAACAATGTCCTTGACTCAGATTCAGTTAAAACATGTTTACCTCCATTGATATTGTTTGATCAGTGACAAATTAGCTTTGTATTATGTTGTTTACAAAATCAATGTCCATTACCAGGTACATAGTGAACTTGATTTTGGACTAAGGTAAATACAACTATACATAATATATAATCATTAAGAAGAGCCAACAAATGATACAAATTAAATATACATAACACAAGTCAGAAAAGAATTAAACAGTTTTACTTGCCTGTCCACAAAGAACAAAAACATATTTCATCTGCCTAGTCCATGAAGAACTAACACATCTGTATTGCCCACATAAAACTCTTACTCACAAAGCTATTGTGATAATGCTAATGAACTGAATTTGATCATATGAAAGGTTGTTTTGCAGCTCTTTTTGTGACCCTTTAATCATCAGCTGTATTTACAACAGAAACAAGTTTGCTCTCTCACTGGTAAGCACTTATTTGTACTGAAGATTGATAGCAACATGCTTGAATGAATTCCATCAAAACAAATGGAAAACAAACTTCCAGTATAAAGTATGAACTTTCAATGAATATAACTGACAAAATTCACAATAAAACAACTTTGTTTATTAGAGAAACAATGGTCAGCCCTGAACTGTAAGTCACCTGATCAAGTGACAGAAAAATTCATAAACCCACTGAAAATGTTGACTTGCTATTACAAGCTGGCTTTCATTTTACATTTGATAGCCAATATTCATCTTAAGTTCAGCATTCAATTATAATGTACTTACTAAAAGAAAGAGTCTCTCTCTGAAAACCCTAATACTTAGGAATTCTTCAACGGATGCAAAGTAACATAGCTTCTTATGGTCATGAAAGCCTAAGTTCTTAAATTATTCCAATTCATGACATTGAAATTCAGGTAAAAAACTGGTGAAATAAGGTTTGACACAATATCCTTCATCTAACCTTAGCATTTAAACAACAATAATAACCTCTGAAAAACTAGCAGTAATTTCAAATTGCTGAAGCATCTGAGAATCCACATGTCTGATCAGGATAAATGTTGCATTATGGGTACATCTTATGATGTTAGTTCTAGAAAGATACTGCACTACAGGTATGCCTTGTGATGTCAGTTTTGGAAAGATGCTTTTTGAAGTTGAGTACACAATTAAATAAACAAAATGGTATCGGCATTTCCTCATGACTGTCTGAATGTGTGTCTGTGTGTATTTGTCAATGTCTTTTACACACTGATTGCATCATATGTATTTTACATGTTGATTGCATCATGTGTCTTTTACATGTTGATTGCATCATGTGTCTTTTACATGTTGATTGCATCATGTGTCTTTTACATGTTGATTGCATCATGTGTCTTCTACATGTTGATTGCATCATGTCTTTTACATGTTGATTGCATCATGTGTCTTCTACACGTTGATTGCATCATATGCCTTTTACATGTTGATTGCATCATGTGTCTTTTACATGTTGATTACATCATGTGTCTTTTACATGTTGATTGCATCATGTGTCTTTGACATGTTGATTGCATCATGTGTCTTTTATATGTTGATTGCATCATGTCTTTTACATGTTGATTGCATCATATGCCTTTTACACATTGATTGCATCATATGTCTTTTACATGTTGATTGCATCATGTGTCTTTTACATGTTGATTGCATCATGTGTCTTTTACATGTTGATTGCATCATGTATCTTTGACATGTTGATTGCATCATGTATCTTTTACATGTTGATTGCACCATGTATCTTTTACATGTTGATTGCATCATGTGTCTTCTACATGTTGATTGCATCATGTGTCTTCTACACATTGATTGCATCATATGCTTTTTACATGTTGATTGCATCATGTGTCTTTTACATGTTGATTGCATCATGTGTCTTTTACATGTTGATTGCATCATGTATCTTCTACACATTGATTGCATCATATGCTTTTTACATGTTAATTACATCGTCTTTTACATGTTGATTGCATCATGTGTCTTTTACATGTTGATTGCATCATGTATCTTTGACATGTTGATTGCATCATGTATCTTCTACACATTGATTGCATCATGTATCTTCTACACATTGATTGCATCATGTGTCTTTTACATGTTGATTGCATCATGTATCTTCTACACAATGATTGCATCATATACTTTTTACATGTTAATTACATCGTCTTTTACATGTTGATTGCATCATGTGTCTTTTACATGTTGATTATATCATGTGTCTTTTACATGTTGACTGCATCATGTGTCATTATCATGTTGATTGCATCATGTGTCTTTTACATGTTGATTGCATCATATGTCTTTTACATGTTGATTGCATCATATGTCTTTTACATGTTGATTGCATCATGTGTCTTTTATATGTTAATTGCATCATGTCTTTTACATGTTGATTGCATCATATGCCTTTTACACATTGATTGCATCATGTATCTTTTACATGTTGATTGCATCATGTATCTTTTACATGTTGATTGCATCATGTATCTTTTACATGTTGATTGCATCATGTATCTTTTACATGTTGATTGCATTATGTGTCTTTTACATGTTGATTGCATCATGTGTCTTTTACATGTTGATTATATCATGTGTCTTTTACATGTTGATTGCATCATGTCTTTTACATGTTGATTGCATCATGTGTCTTTTACATGTTGATTGCATCATGTCTTTTACATGTTGACTGCATCATGTGTCTTTTAAATGTTGATTGCATCATGTGTCATTATCATGTTGATTGCATCATGTGTCTTTTACATGTTGATTGCATCATATGTCTTTAACATGTTGATTGCATCACGTGTCTTTTACACACTGATTGCATCATGTGTCATTATCATGTTGATTGCATCATATGTCTTTTACATGTTGATTATGTCATGTGTCTTTTACATGTTGATTAAGTCATGTCTTTTACATGTTGATTAAGTCATGTGTCATTATCATGTTGATTGCATTATATGCCTTTTACACATTGATTGCATCATGTCTTTTAATGTTAATTCCATCATGTATCTTTTACATGTTGATTGCATCATGTCTTTTACATGTTGATTATGTCATGTCTTTTACATGTTGATTATGTCATGTATCTTTTACATGTTGATTACATCATGTGTCTTTTACATGTTGATTGCATCATGTGTCTTTTACACATTGATTGCATCATATGCCTTTTACACATTGATTGCATTATGTGTCTTTTACATGTTGATTGCATCATGTCTTTTACATGTTGATTGCATCATATGTCTTTTACATGTTGATTGCATCATGTGTCTTTTACATGTTGATTGCATCATGTGTCTTTTATATGTTGATTATATCATGTATTTTACATGTTGATTGCATCATATGCCTTTTACATGTTGATTGCATCATGTGACATTATCATGTTGATTGCATCATGTGTCTTTTACATGTTGATTGCATCATGTATCTTTTACATGTTGATTACATCATGTGTCTTTTACACGTTGATTGCATCATGTCCTTTACATGTTAATTCCATCATGTATCTTGTACATGTTGATTGCATCATATGTCTTTTACATGTTGATTGCATCATGTGTCATTATCATGTTGATTGCATCATGATTCTTTTACATGTTGATTGCAACATGTGTCTTTTACACATTGATTGCATCATTTGCCTTTTCCACACATCAATTATGTGGTGTGCCTTTTACATGTTGATTGTATCATGTGACTTTTCCACATCAATTATGTTATGTGCCTTTTACATGTTGATTGCATGATGTGACTTTTCCAATTAAATTGTGTTATGTACCTTATACATGTTGATTGTATCATGTGACCTTTCCACTTAAATTGTGTTATGTACCTTATACATGTTGATTGTATCATGTGACTTTTCCACTTAAATTGTGTTATGTACCTTATACATGTTGATTGTATCATGTGACTTTTCCACTTAAATTGTGTTATGTACCTTTTCCACGCTGATTACTTTATGTGCCTTTTACATGTTGATTGCATCAATTCTAAACACTTTTAGTACTGAACAATAGAAGCTTGGCATTCAGTTTACTGATGTATTCATCTCAACTTCCAGTTTTTCCATTCAAAATGTAAGACATAGTGCTGTTACAACCATGTATAACAAACTCTGTATCAACCATGTATAACAAACTCTGTATCAATCTTGTATAACAAACTATGTATCAACCATGTATAACAAACTCTGTATCAATCATGTACATTATAACAAACTGTATAAACCATGTACATGTATAACAAACTCTATATCAACCATGTATAACAAACTCTGTATCAACCA
The DNA here is from genome assembly GCA_029339505.1 of Unio delphinus. Lineage (NCBI taxonomy): Eukaryota > Metazoa > Mollusca > Bivalvia > Unionida > Unionidae > Unio > Unio delphinus. Next base: position 2,975,614 of record JAQISU010000202.1, on the reverse strand, counting down.
TGTATAACAAACTCTGTATCAACCATGTATAACAAACTATGTATCAACCATTTATAACAAAGTCTGTATCAACCATGTATAACAAACTCTGTATCAACCATTTATAACAAACTCTGTATCAACCATGTACATGCATAACAAACTCTGTATCAATCATATATAACAAACTATGTATCAACCATATATAACAAACTATGCATCAACCATGTACATGTATAACAAACTATATCAACCATGTATAACAAACTATGTATCAACCATGTATAACAAACTATGTATCAACCATTTATAACAAACTCTGTATCAACCATTTATAACAAACTCTGTATCAACCATGCATAACAAACTATGTATCAACCATGTACATGCATAACAAACTCTGTATCAATCATATATAACAAACTATGTATCAACCATATATAACAAACTATGTATCAACCATGTACATGTATAACAAACTATATCAACCATGTATAACAAACTATGTATCAACCATGTATAACAAACTATGTATCAACCATTTATAACAAACTCTATATCAACCATTTATAACAAACTCTGTATCAACCATTTATAACAAACTCTGTATCAACCATGCATAACAAACTATGTATCAACCCTGCATAACAAAACTCTGTATCAACCATGTACATGCATAACAAACTCTGTATCAACCATGTATAACAAACTATGTATCAACCCTGTATAACAAACTCTGTATCAATTATGTACATGCATAACAAACTCTGTATCAATCATGTATAACAAACTCTGTATCAACCATATATATGTATAACAATCTCTGTATCAACCATGTACAACAAACTCTGTATCAACCATGTATAACAAACTCTGTATCAACCATGTATAACAAACTCTGTATCAACCATGTATAACAAACTCTGTATCAACCATGTATAACAAACTCTGTATCAACCATGTACATGTATAACAAACTCTGTATCAACCATGTATAACAAACTCTGTATCAACCATGTATATGTATAACAAACTCTGTATCAACCATGTACATGTATACCAAACTCTGTATCAACCATGTATAACAAACTCTGTATTAACCATGTATAACAAACTCTGCATCAACCATGTAAAACAGACTATATCAACCATGTATAACTATCAACCATGTATAACAAACTGTATCAACCATGTATAACAAACTCTGAATTGACCACATATAACTCTGAATCAACCATGTATAACAAACTCTGTATCAACCATGTATAACAAACTCTGTATCAACCATGTATAACTCTGTATTAATGATGTATAACAAGCTCTGTATTAACCATGTATAACAATCTCTGTATTAACCGTGTATAACAAACTCTGTATTAGCCATGTATAACAAACTGTATTAACCATCAATAACAACCTATAGTAACCATCTATAACAACCTGTATTAACCATCTGTAACAAACTCTGTATTAATCACCTATAATAAAGTTATTATAGAGTTGCCCAAGTTTTTTGCTGGGAAGACACATTTTTTGTTATTGAACTCAATTACTATCATTCATGGGTTTATGTAAATTCTTAGCAACATTTTATTAAAATCAAGTTTATGAATTATGATAGTAATTCTAAAGACGGCTTAAAAATGTCCTTGTCATTGTAAAAAAACAAGATTCAACAACAAAACACTCCATTACACATGCCAACAGCAACAATGTGTATCATATTTAAGACCTGCTTTTCTCGTTTAGGTTTATCATTAACACATGCCATTGAAGATCACCTGATTAAAATGATTGGAGTACCTCTGACATTTCCAAAATCATGCAGCAGAACTGGGTTCCTGAGATTTAGACAAGATCAGTCAGAAAGATGCATGCTTTTCTGTACATGTAAATTTCGCTGTACAATAACATTACCATGAAAATTGGGTTTTTTCTGTATCCATGCAAGGCTGGTAGTTTGCCACAAACAGTTGTGTGAGATACAATCTGAGATCTGACAAATATCTGCAAAAATCTAAAAAGAATGAAGCAATGGCAGGCAAAAGATACATCCACGAACTACTTGTGCAAAATTATGCATGTCTGAATTATTTGGAATATCCCAACACCACAAAAATACCAGTATAGTGTATACATAACAGGCAAGGTGTAAAGATAGGAGTTTCATGTCATGTTGTGCATTCCAGCTACTAAACAGCAGATAACATTTCCATGCAAACCAGATTAAATCATTCATACAATAAATCCCAAATATACAATAAACCCCAAATTAGCCAAACATGACATAATCCATAAAATGTGCATTAAGACTTGCAGTAATTTTTGTGTTGTACAGTACTGTCCCCACAATCAAGTTGATTCACTCTGCAACATTCCCATGCCAAAAAGATATATCTCACACAATAAACAGCAAACATCTCCATATTAAGACAAGAATATTCATAAGATGTGAATGCTTGCAGTGATATCTCACACAATAGCCCACAATCCTGGAGATATACATATTGCTACATTCCCATGCAATCTCAGGCAATGGTGACCAATGCGAGGAAAGCTGAGATCTGTAAATCTCATGTACCTGAGATCAATGAGTGTCATCCGCCGTGGATGTAAGCCTGGTCTTTTGCGTGAAATCTGAGGGGTGCCATATATGTTCTGCACATCAAACATAGCATCCATCGTGTGGACAAGTTGAGGAGCTTATTTGTGCCTGGAAGATTCCATAAACAAAAAGTAGTATGCACAAGCATTACAACAAAAGTATACCAAACTTAAATTTTAAATTCAGTGCCTCGATAATTTCTTAGTCATATGAGAAAATAATTAAAATAATTCAAGAATGAAGATCAGCGTTACCTGTGAATGGCATGGCATTATGGCTTGTCTTACACAGGTAAGACATGACTTCTTCACTTATGGGGCTAAAACCCCACAGACATTAATATTTTACCAAAATGCCATGAAATACTGCAATGGATTTAGCAGATAAACTATCAAAAGCATAACTGTGTCCCATAGCATTCTTTACAACAATGACATTTTTACAATTCTGCCAGAAATACTGATGACTTTTAAAAGCATTCTTTAACCAAATCCCATAGCATCACTGACAAGGATGGCAAGATTGTCACCACTGCCAGAAATACTGATGACTTTCAAAAGCATTCTTTAACAAAGCCACATAGCATCACTGACAAGGATGGCAAGATTGACATCATTGCCAGAAACACTGATGACTTTTAAAAGCATTCTTTAATAAAGCCCCATAGCATCACTGACAAGGATGACAAGATTGTCACCATTGCCAGAAATACTGATGACTTTTAAAAAGCATTCTTTAACAAAGCCCCATAGCATCACTGACAAGGATGACAAGATTGTCACCATTGTCAGAAACACTGATGACTTTTAAAAGCATTCTTTAATAAAGCCCCATAGCATCACTGACAAGGATGACAAGATTGTCACCATTGCCAGAAATACTGATGACTTTTTTTAAAAGCATTCTTTAACAAAGCCCCATAGCATCACTGACAAGGATGACAAGATTGTCATCATTGCCAGAAATACTGATGACTTTTAAAAAGCATTCTTTAACAAAACCTCATAGCATCACTGACAACGATGGCAAGATTGTCATCACTGCCAGAAATATGGCTTTCAAAAGCATTCTTTAATAAAGCCCCATAGCATTACTGGCATGGATGACAAGATTGTCATCATTACCAGAAACACAAATACTCTGAAGATCTGAGGCAAGATAAAATAAGATAAACTATTATCAAACTCTATAATCTTTATGGCATGTTACAAAGCAACAGATTTCACAAGGATTAAACAAACACAATGTGACCAGAAGCATTACAGCAAATAAAAAGATTGAGAAATGGGAATGAATTATCTATTGGAGAAGTTGAGATAGTGGTAACAAGATTTTATTTTCTTTCAGAAAGCTATTAGGAAGGATACAACTGACATTAAGTGCCATTAAGAAAAATGGAATGACCAAAAGCATTTAAAAACTGAAAGAATGGAAAGTGAAAAGTTTCAGAGTTAAAATATCCATTTGTACACATTTGAACGATATTCAACTGGAGATATAATGATATAAAACAATCAGAGCTGTGTGGTATTATCAATACACCGGTTTACAGTTGTATTTTTTCCAGTCATACATACCTTGATACGTATTCATAGTACCAGTCTGTCAGTAGTTTCCATCAGTAAGGAAAATTCCAAGGGATCTTATTATGATTTAAATTAATATTAACAGCATTTTTTCATAATTCATGATAAGATATTTCCCCCATTTATTTTTTACAAAACAGTTGTATCTCTCACAAATTAATGTATTGGAAGTATCATTATATTTATGATCATTTAATCACATGTTTCACACGTGTAACATATTCAACTTTCAGGAAAATTTTGGATTAAAATCAAAACACATCATGTTTTAGTTATTTGTTTAGTATGTGAAAGTGTAATTTAGTTACGTGTATTATAAGAATGCAAATCATTCTATAATTTCAGAAGTACATTTTTTTTGGGTCTCAACTTTATACCCCACCAAATATTTTCTTGTTTGTTATGTAAGTTTGTTTTATATTTATTGGCCCTCCCTGATAAATATTTTGCCCTTGTGTTGGCAACCCATTCCACAGTTTTCCTGTCTAGTAAATCAATAATGGAGCTAGAAAATTGTAGGCTTCAGCATGAAAGCTCCCTATTTATATCATTAGGTTCTCTAATGTTAGCACTGTCTTTCACAGTATCATCTCTACTGTAAGCTTAAATCATCCACCTTACCTAAAGATTTTCAAACACAATTAACATCAATTAACATACACATAACAATTTATATTCATTATCAGGTGGGGGGGAGGGGTCGAGGGCTATGACTTTTTTTCAAGCTGAAATATCTTTTCTTGTATCTCAGGATAATTAATATTTTGTTTTCAAATATCATGAATATAATATGGTGTTCTTTTGCTAAAATAAAAACCAGGTCAAGATATGTTTTCCTTCTTTTTATTGATGGAAACTAAACACGAAAGCATCAGACCCTTACCACAGAACATTGACTTGTTGGCAATTAATGTAATTGCAGTATACAATGGTAAGTATTGCTTTCTGCACATTCAGAAATACTGCAGTACAAACTTTGGTGTGATACCCAGATCTAATAACAATATACTGCATCAATATTTGTACAACCGCAATGCATACAAGTGTGACAATACACTGATGCATTTGTGACAATACACTGATGCAATGTGATCATACACTGATGCATTTGTAACAATACACTGATGCATTTGTGAAAATACACTGATGCATTTGTGACAATACACTGATGCAATGTGATCATACACTGATGCATTTGTGACAATACACTGATGCATTTGTGACAATACACTGATGCATTTGTGACAATACACTGATGCATTTGTGACAATACAATGATGCAATGTGATCATACAATGATGCATTTGTGACAATAAACTGATGCATTTGTGACAATATACTGATGCATTTGTAACAATACGCTGATTCAATGTGATCATACACTGATGCATTTGTGACAATACACTGATGCATTTGTGACACACTGATGCAATGTGATCATACAATGATGCATTTGTGACAATAAACTGATGCATTTGTGACAATACACTGATGCATGTGACAATACACTGATGCATTTGTGATAATAAACTGATGCAATGTGATTATACAATGATGCAATGTGATTATACAATGATGCAATGTGACAATACACTGATGCAATGTGATCATACACTGATGCATTTGTGACAATACACTGATGCATTTGTGACAATACATACACTGATGCATTTGTGACAATACACTGATGCAATGTGATCATACAATGATGCATTTGTAACAATAAACTAACATATTTATGATGATCCACTGAAGCATTTGTGACAATACAATGATGACTTTGTGACATACATTGATAACTTTGTGACATACACTGATAACTTTGTGAAAATACATTGATGCATTTGTGGTGATGTACCTGAAGGTGATGTAATATACATGAATTACTGGAGAGAACTGAAGAAAATGATGAGCTAGGCATCAAATGTCAGACTAAATTTCGCCAAACCAACTGTCTCAATGACAAACAAGCTGAATCATTTTTAAATCAGACATTTTAACAGAAAATGATAAATGAATCATATGTTGAATATTTGTTTTGTTATTAGAAATTCTGGTTTGAAAGACAGTTTGTAGCTTAAATCATAAAACTTTAATTTCTCCCAAACAATTTGACGACTTAAACAACACATGAAACCCCTCACCTATATAAAAGCAGTGTTTCCCTTTACCTTCATCTGTGATTCAGACACCCACACAATTTTAATTTTAAACGTAGTTTTGATACCACAGTTTGCTTTTTACTCAGTCTGTCCCCCAGTTGTGACATCAAGGAGATTTTTTACTCTCAATCTCACACACCCCGCCTCACCCACATCCTCTGGAGTTACACTGTATAAGGAACGCAGAACCTCATAAATGGTCTTGATCTATTCAAGTAACTAGACTATACCCATGTCCCAATGAATACACATTGCAGGTAACATCAGAAGAAGAAAAAAAACAATTTAGTGTATAACCGATCAATCATTTAACATGTTATGTTATTCTGAAAGTCTAACTACACTTAATATAAGTTAATATGAAACCACCATCACCTCTCCTTCATGGTCATGCAATTCAGTTAACTGCACACAACTGTGTACTTAATGGAGCAATTAGCATGTATGTATTATTTTTGGTGCAAGCCTGCTGATCACGAGAGCTAATCTCTCCTTCTTCTTGGAAATTTTATTAACTACCAATTATAATGCAGATACATGGCCATGCTTCCAGTACCAACATTTCAACAGACATTAAATGAAAAGACAGACATGGTAGAAATCTGCCTCATGATAAATATTGTACTGTCACTCCTGTACTGCAATATGAATTGTATTGCCTGCTAATTTTATTATACATATTGTGTATCTATGGCATTTTATTAAAGTAACGTTATACATATTGTAATGCCAAGGAGGCAACACATAGTTCTAATAGCAACTATACCACATTCAACCAAGACAGCACATACTGTACGGTAATTTCAGTAATTACTTGCTTAATTTAAGTAATAAGCTTAATGTTGCATATAGTAATATGATCTCTCTATTGGCGCTGCAATAGTGCAGTTGACAGAATGTTGGACTTGTAAACTGATGATCATGGGTACAACACCTGGCAGGCCATCCTGGGTCGACAACCTTGCTATGTCCTTGAGAAGGCACATAAGCGTTTCTGTAGCAATATGAATATATAGCTTATTATGTGCACAAAGTGCCAACTAAACAACCAACCAACTTCACTAATGATGACATAACATACTGGTAACCAACCAACTTTACTAATGATAGCATACCATACTGGTAAACAACCAACCAACCAACCAAATAAACCAACTGTACTACTAGTAATGACATAACACAGGTAACCCAATAACTGTACTACTACTGATGACATAACATTATGGCAACCAACCAACCAACTGTACTACTACTGATGACATAACATTATTGCAACCAACCAACCAACTTCACTACTCCTGATGACATAACATTATTGCAACCAACCAACTTCACTACTCCTGATGACACAACACAGTGGTAACCAATAACTACGGTACTTCTACTGATGACATAACATTATGGCAACCAACCAACCAACTTTACTAATACTGATGATAAAACATACAGGCAACCAAACATTGAAGTGCAGAACTTGAGTTACTGTATAGATATATAAGATTTCTTTGAAATATGATCATAAGAACTTAAGTTATCTTCTAACAAAGGATAATAAACAAAATCTATTGTTAGCAAGTGAAAATGACCTAAGGATATTGAACTCAAACTTAAATATGGTTCCTTTTAATGGGGAACAAGTTTTGCTGAAATCTGTATAAACAGACTTAATTTATCAGTAAAAACCGATATGCATTGGCAACATCTATGTTTCGCAATAGTAACAATAAACTTGGAGTCGAAAATCAATATGAGTCTTCCTGAATCAAAATCAATAAGATTATTCCTGAATCAAAATCAATAGGATTATTCCTGAATCAAAATCAATAGGATTCTTCCTGAATCAAAATCAATTGGAATCTTCATGAGTAAAAATCAATAGGGAAAAACTTATAAGCAAGTACATATGGTATGTTTTATTGAAATATTTTCCCTAAAATAAAAGTGTCTACCTCGAAAGCAGGATGTCGTGGATTCAAACCCCAGCCAAGTCATACCAAAGACTTACAAAAATGATTCTAAAATTTTAATCACATCACCTAAAACAAAAGTTATAATCCAGAAATGAAATGCAAAGCCAAAATCCTGGTCTATCCCAGGGAAACCATGAAGAATTGAAATTAAAAATCTGATGGCAAAATCAACAGACATTCTTCATTGAATTATGGGGAACACTTGTACCCAAGCTGCATTGAAATATGTGCACTGGAACAAAAGCAATCATGGAAAACAAAACTGATGCATGCTTGTGTGCTCCAAGGATTAATGGTAGACAATAATACCTCACGACTTTTATGAACAGGTACAATAGCAAAATGTATTTCAGTCCACAAAGAAGTATCAAACTCAACGTTACTAGCAAATGAAAAGAGCAAACATTAAATGTGATACATACTAAAAGCTTCCTAGAATTTAATAAATTTTGTAAAACCAAAAATAAATCAAAACTTGTAATAAATTTTTTGTCAATTCAGTACATAATCCAGCGGCAGGCTACAAAATTATAGCACGGATTAAACATAAAATGTTTAAAATATGAAATGTCACAAATTTGCATAAAGTTAATGAAGATAACTCACCCCAAATAAATGTAAAAAGCTATCCAGCAACGTAAAATGTACTACATGTATATTAAAGTTTTGAAATCATAAAAAAAATAAAATGTATGGGTAAAAAAAAATCATTTAAGTATAGGGTGAAAACAATTATTATACAAAACAGTCATTTATAAACTCTTCGATTTTTTTCACCGGTGTTACATAACATAAAAATTTATCATTAAATTTCATCAAAAAATTCCATCATGCTGGGTGAAAGTCAGTACAATAAATGAGAATATTTTTCCATTGTCATTTGGTAATGGCAAGGTAACTCTGGTTGACATCCACGTTTCAAAAGGCATACAAGTCAAATACCTGTCAGATACACAAGTAGGATACATGTCAGATACATGAGTTGATATGTGTCAGATACACGAGTTAGACGAGTCAGATGTGTCATATATGTCAAATACAGAGTAAGATACATGTCAAATACATGTGTCAGATACATGAGTTGGATATATGTCAGATACATGAGTCAGCTATGTGTCAAATACATGAGTCAGATATGTGTCAGATACACGAGTCAGATAAGTGTCAGATACACGAATCAGATAAGTGTCAGATACACGAGTCAGATAAGTGTCAGACAGATGAGTCGGATAACAGTCACATACTTGAGTTCAATATGTGTCAGATCGACTAGTCAGATACATGTCTGTGAAGTGTCAAATTTTGATTAAACATTGAGCTGTAAAGTTGAATGCATTAAGCATTAAGAGTTTGTCACAGTTAGACTTTGTGAATGGTCACTTTTACCGTTTCTTCTCAATCTTTCCATGTCAGTCTTAAACTTCAAATTGGCCAGTGTTCCAACTCAATGAAATTGACCGGATATCTTAACAAGAGTTTGTGAGAGAGACAGCTGAACTTCCGATACATGCCAAAAAGTCATTCTTCATAGAGAAGAGTTATATAATAATAATTCAGAGATTTTGGACTGATGAAAAAAAAAAAATGACTGTCTTAGACACTGCTTATGATTGGCCAGAGTGAAATTTAGGCGTACACTTTATAAGTAATGTGATTTTAAAGTGCCAACCTTGATCAAAATTCTGAAGTCTCAAGTTTCTGTGAGTGAAGAAGTTAGGCTGCAAGAGAGCCTAGAAGAAAAAAAAATTGTCTATTCCTATGTAAACAATAAAGGGACCTAATTAAGGTGTCTGTCTTGTGAGAAAGACAGGGTATAGTGCTGAATGCACAAGTTCAAAAGCATTCAGGAAACAGTTTTCCGAGAGTGAGACTCAACAGTCCGAAGACAAAAGTCCAGACAAAAAAGAGACAGGATAAGTGAAGTCTGGAGAAAAGAAGTGATGAGTGAAGTACTAAAAAGGGAAAGTGATAAGTTCAGAGTAAAGGACTACGAAGTCCAAAAAGAATGAGGCAGTCGGAACGAAAAGACTCAAAGGATATAGGAAATGCTGGAACACAGTCGAGAGGAAGGTGATGCAATCATTCGTGGACATTGTGCTCTTTTCGCCACTCATTATGATGATAAAAAAAATCCAAATTAGAGACAATTAAATCCTGTTGATATAACTTAAGTTTAATCAAAATTACCACTATTAACTTGTTTGATCAAATTTGTTGTTTCTCATGTCTAAAGGTGGCTCATATTGCGTTTTTTTCTTCCCAATAGTCTTCCCCAGTTCTCTGTTGATATGGAATCTTTTCACTCATACCAGGTCATCATATTGAGGGAGGTCATTCCCTAGACAACATAGCTAAATCCATATAACTATTAACTACCTCTCTAAGAGGGTGACGTTACAGTGTCAGATACACGAGTCGGATACATGTCAGATAAATAAGTCGGATACCTGTCTGATAGACAAATCTGATACGTGTCAGATACATGATTGTCTGAATACCATACCAACTCTTTTCTACAATCATTCTTACAATGGCTACCTCCCTCCGAACTATTCTCCACTCTACAATTATTGCCAAGTACAATACATCATGCTGACTTGTAAAGGATCTACAATTTCAATATACATTCCTCCAATCAAAAATGTGACTGGAGAGCAGTTTTATCTGCCCTGTCATTACCTTTTATTAAACCTAACTAGGCTGACTAGGTGGTCAACAGTGCTAGATAATTTTTCCAAATTTTATGTGCAAATCAGATTTTCAAAAGATTCATGGTATCATCATAATTGCTATTTAATTAAAAGGCTGTATGTCAATTTGATGACAGAATAATTTCTGCCCTGTCATAAAAATCATGGCAATGCAGTTTCTCCTGTCAAAATTATCAGCAACCAGGCACTAAATGCACAAGAACTAGGCAAAATAAAGAGATTTATGTGACTTTTTCATGGATGCTGTTTCAAGAAAATTTATGAGTTACCAAAATATCCTGTGAAAAGATAGAAATTTAAGAAATGAAGACCGATCCCAATCATAACACCATACAACACAGAGGAGAATGGGTTGCTTTTTTTGGATTGATACTGGCACCAGCTGATGGATCAAGCTTTACAATAACAATAATAAAGTCTGACATCAAAATTTTAAAAAGCAGGAGTACTTCTATGAGAATGGCATTTAACTGGGTGTAAAACTTGCTGTGAATTAAAGACAAGACTATTTCTTCTTATTAACTGCTGAATTTTGAAACCTTCCCCAATATTCTTCAGCAATAACTAGATTTTCAAATTGGTAGGCGCTTTGCAGTGCACGTTTTTTTTATAGGGTTTAACGCCAATTTTCAGCACACAATAGCCTATACATGGCAGCCAGTATTATTGGTGGAGGAAGAATCCAGGAAAAAAACCTGGAAAGAACCACCAACCCACAAGATGCTACTGGCAAACTTTCTCACATAAATACATTAGCCAGATCTTAGACTCGAACCCACGCAGACAGGTGAGACAGCAGTGATACGTAACAGAAAGCGCTTTAGACCACTCGACCACTCGGGGCCCCTGCAGTGTATGTAGTTCTAAGTCAGGGACTGATATAAAGTGAAAATGTTTGCATTTGAAACATAAACAATGGAAAAAAATGTTGGAATACCTCCATGCTACTTGCATGTACTGTGGCTGAAATTTCATTTAATGTGGTAATTATGGAAAATGTACTATCTAAAGCTGACAGCTAATCAAAAGGTCAGTCCTCCCATGTACTGAAAACAGCAGAGCCATAACTTGTCCCAAAGTAAATTAACTTCAGCAGTTCTTACAAAAGGGAAAATGAATTCTACTGGATTAGACAAAACCAGCTTCTAAATGTGCAATGAATACAAAATATAAAAAAATATCAAAAGTTATCAGCATTTTTTGTCTTAACAATCACCGATGAATACCAGCAAGTAAAAATTATGTCAACACACAAATCTGTATGATTCTAAGATTTTAAATAAAGACTAGAGTGAAATCAATGGAACTCTCAAGTGAATAGGTTTAACAAAATGTGCTGCCCAGTAATCTTTGATGTTTAACTTCACTTCATGCATCTTGAAAATATTCCAAATTTATTGTTTTTTGCAGTTCCATGTGCTAAAATTTTCAGATGAGCATTTGGACCCATATGATGCAATCTGTGAAAACATAACATAAATAACTGCCTAACTACAGTAACAGATGTGAACATCTGAACTTCCTCTCACCAAAAAAAGCAACAAAGGCCATCAACATAGGGGGTGAGACTGCTTTCATCAGCACATCTTTAACACTGTGAGATACAACATTATGTGCTGTACCCTATATCCCTGAGCATAAGAACTTTAAACATTACACAGACCCTGATAAGGTATTGCATAACGTGCTAGCAGTTCAAAGTGCAGGTTATTTTTGCTCTGGTGATTATTCTTGTACAAAATACACTATCAAGATCTGCTGGTACATAATAATAATAATAATAATAATAATAATAATAATAATAATAATAATAATAATAATAATAATAATGATAATAATGATGATGATGATGATAATAATAATAATAATAACAACAACAACAAAAACAATAACAACAACAATAAAAACAGCTTCATTTAAGGAAGTAACTCAGTGTATATAATGTACATTTTAGATATGTATTTGTGTCTGCAGATAATCAGTCTAAAAAACTATGTCTAATAATTTGCCTATCCCAATACTTTTACAAAATACACTGATCAAGATCTGCTGGAATAATAATAATAATAATAATAATAATAATAATAATAATAATAATAATAATAATAACTATTTCTAATAATTTGCCTATCCCAATACTTTTACAAAATGTTACAAGGCTGACCAAAAAAAACAGCAAGACTATTTACAGGAAAATTATTGTATATTCAGCAACATCTGTCATTAAACTGTCTTCAACTCATGGCAAACCCCTCCCCCCCCCCCCCTCCAAAAAGACATGCCAGCCACAAACACATATTTCCATTTGGAATACCACTGTCATCACTGCACTGTTAACATTGTAAGATGCAATATTTACACAGATGTTGATCTAGACCTGTAAAGGCAAAGCTCAACTGACCTGTTAACCTAAAATCAGTTAAATTTACATAGGAATACTGTAGTCCTGCTTATTATTCCACATGTTTTATACAGCTGACTGGAATATAAAAGTTGCTTCCCACATGGCAATAAAAGTTTGGGTTCAGCAAAACATGTTTTCATTAAAAGCCAGTGCTTTCTTGCTAATTATTGTAAGAACACAAATTTGTTACTATTAATAGTAATAAAAACTATATTTGTTAACAAGAATGAAAGCAATGTCATAAACATAAGAACTGAGATCTCTCTGATCCAAAATTAAAAGATAAACCAATTGCATATAATAATTATTACAATTTTTATGCACTATATATTATTGTGCACTAAGCTCTATATCTATTGAACTTTAGGAAGGAAAATTTCCCCACCACTATATTTTACAGAAGAGGATTTCTATAAATGGTGCATGTGAGTGATTTGGATTTTTAACGTACCTTTAAAATATGTTCAGTCATATGCAGTGTAACAGTGTAGAGGTTACCCTTTATTTAGGCTCGGTGGGGTGCTCCCAATTTTTAAAAAATTATTACAGAAGACACACCCTGGTTCGTTTTTTTCAGAAATTGAAGAAGTGATAGAGATGCAAAGCTCTGAGCCACCAATCAGTGGTACCGACAGTTAAACTAATGAAGGTGAAATTCAAATAACGATTTAATATAATTCAATAACAGTCGTCTCTCAAATTAAATTCAAATTAAAACCCCATCACTCATCCTTCACAAGACCAAGTGACGGTCTATTTCATCATCTGATTTAGTGTGATAGATTTTTCTCCTGTCCTGTGTTCCTACTCATCTGTATGATCTTTATCTGGACAAGTAATCCAATTCCCTCCAGACCGCCTAATTTCTGCCTCTGTTATTCCCTTTTTTCCTGTCTCCCAGAGACTTGGACCAACTGCACTGGGGTAATTCCCGTCTCCTACAGTTCGTCTGGTCCCTAAAAGCTTCCTGTACTGAAGCTCCTTGTGATTCCCAGAATAACAAGTTTCCCGTAGTTTATCTTCCCTTATAATTCATGCAAGCTAGTTTTAGCGACTACTGACATTTAGTTCTCGAGATAAAACAATGTAAACTTGCGATTCTCATGTTAGCCAATGCCTTGCTCAATTCCGAGTGGATGTTGATTCATATAATTATCAGACACTGCCCCCTCCCAACAGTCTGTCAAGGGTGGAATTATGACCCCCACTTGATGTTCCTTTGATCCTAGCACAGAATTCCACCACTTACCTGTCAAACATGTGATGACAATTATTATGTAACTGGCTGTCCAAAATATGCCAGTAACAAATTTAATGATCATGTTAATTAACCGACTTTACACCTCATTTTTCGCCAAACTGACCTTAATACATATTTACAGCATGAAATTATTAGCCTCAGAATCTAATATATACATGTTGAAATCTGGTTAATCCTTACAACATGACAACCAGTTTACAGTGATGTCTAGTATTGGGGCATCATGTACAGCATAATGTCCCACCCAATCACATGATCCTGACACCAAGCCAACCAGTTCTAACACTAACCTCTTTATGCTGAGCACCTAGCGTGACAGCTGTTAGTATCATTTCATAAGTCTTTGGCATGACTGCCTGGGACTGAACCTGAGACTTGCAGTATCTGAGGCAGATGGTTTTAACCCACTAGGCTACCAGAGTGGTCCCCTATAAATGTATGAGGAATTTAATGATGAAACAAAATATGTAAATATAATGCATAAGTTTTTTATGTGCAATTCTACATCATAGCCTAAGACCCTGTAGGTATATAATCAAGGTTTGCTTATTTCTGAGGTACGCTTATAATATGCAAACAATATTAGACTTGGTAGATTATGATTTTTGATGTGGAGAAAACTTTGTGTCATAGCATTACAACAACATGTGAACTGTCTTAACAATAAATCAGCAATGGATTTCAATATTCTGTCTTATTATTATCCCATTAAATTAAGTGAATTGTACTCAAATAAGAAACATGTTCATTAAATACAAATACCCTACCATGATCATCACATTAAATTAAGCAACTACAATAGGTGACACTGACCTTGTTATGGAAGAGTGTCGGAAGAGTGTTGCACTAACCAAGTAGCACCCATAAGCAAACTTGTATAACCTTGAATTCAACAGTATTTGAATAGTGCATAAGCAACTGACCTACATGCAAAATATTGACAAGAGGTGCTCTGATGTGTGAAGAGACAGAAGGACAGACCAACAAGGTGTAACACTATAATATCATACACGTGTGTGTGTGATTTGGATTTTTAACGTAAATTTAACAATATTTTAGTTATATCGCTAAATGTTGTCTGCAATGTTGCAGTTTATAGTGATGTCTAGCACTGACGCATCATGCCACAGACATGTAGCATCATGTCCCACCCAGCCACTATATCCTGACACCATGCTGACCAGTCCTAACACTAACCTCTTAATGCTAAGGGCAACACAAGGCAGCTGTTAGTATCAGTTTTATGACTTCAGTATGACTTGACCAGGGATCGAACCCACAACCTCCCTTGGACATACACTACTGTATCTACTTTCCTACAAGGAGTCCAAACATAGACACAGATCAGCGGTCACATAATGCAAACCAGGGCTATTTTATGTTGTATTTATATTAACCAGGGCTATTTTATATTGTATTTATATTAACCAATGCTATTTTATATTTTATTTATATCAACCAGGGCATTTTACATTGTATTTATATTAACCAGGGCTATTTTATATTTTATTTATATTAACCAGGGCATTTTATATTGTATTTATATTAACAAGGGCTATTTTATATTGTATTTATATTAACCAATGCTATTTTATATTTTATTTATATTAACCAGGGCATTTTATATTGTATTTATATTAACCAGGGCTATTTTATAGTGTCTATTCTACTGATTAATGTCAACAATGTACATAGATTCAGTTCTGCTGGTAAATTATGTGCTGGTAGATCTATGTCAGGGTAGTTTGTTGTTGACTCGAATTTGTATGTTAGTATATACTGGTATATGTACCCATTTCATACTGTAAAGGACATTACAATTTTGTTCTTTACAACTTGCTTTTTACAATACTGGGTTGTCTATGTGTATGACATTTCTTGCTTTACAATACTGGGTTGTCTATGTGTAGGACATTTCTTGCTTTACAATACTGGGTTGTCTTTGTGTAGGACAGTAAAATTTCTTTCTTTACAATATCGTGTTTGTTGTCCATGTGTAGGACAGTTCTTTCTTTACAATACTGGGTTGTCAATGAGTAAGAAATTTCTTTCTTTACAATACTGGGTTGTCAATGAGTAAGAAATTTCTTTCTTTACAATACTGGGTTGTCAATGTGTAAGACATTTCTTTCTTTACAATACTGGGTTGTCAATGAGTAAGAAATTTCTTTCTTTACAATACTGAGTTGTCAATGAGTAAGAAATTTCTTTCTTTACAATACTGGGTTGTCCATGTGTAGGACATTTCTTGCTTTACAATACTGGGATGTCTTTGTGTAGGACATTTCTTGCTTTACAATACTAGGTTGTCTTTGTGTAGGACAGTCAAATTTCTTGCTTTACATTATTGTGTTGTCAATGTGTAGGACATTTCTTGCTTTAAAATACTGGGTTGTCAATGTGTAAGACATTTCTTGCTTTACAATACTGGGTTGTCTTTGTGTAGGACAGTCAAATTTCTTGCTTTACATTATTGTGTCGTCATGTGTAGGACATTTCTTGCTTTAAAATACTGGGTTGTCAATGTGTAAGACATTTCTTGCTTTACAATACTGGGTTGTCAATGTGTAGGACATTTTTTGCTTTAAAATATTGTGTTGTCTATGTGTAAGACATTTCTTGCTTTAAAATACTGGGTTGTCTGTGTGTAGGAAATGTTTTACAAGATTGGGTTGTCAATGTGTAGGACATTTGTTTTACAATACTGGGTTGTCAATTAATGAACTAATAGAATAAAATAAAAAATTCTTTATCATAATTCTAAATTAAAAAGGGTTCTCTTTATCCTGCTATTGCTTGACTCCATGTAACAATCTTCTCCCACATACAAGTCTGATATTAAACCCACCTGACTGCTGCTTACATTACATAAGATACCCAAATACATATTTACAAGGTCCCCCCCCCCTGTATTTATAACACTGAAAGAGTGTTGCGATAGACTGATGCATATAAAAAAACTAATATGGGTAAACAGAAATATGCAGGTCTAGCGTTACTATCTAGTCTTAATACGATACATGTTGGACATCAACTGCAAGATGGTTGTTTTTTTAGGCAGAAACTGTTATCTTTATCTGATAATGTCTATCCACAGCTTGCAGTACAGCACCCTTACCAAACTCATGATAAAGTAGCAGCTTTGCCAGAGGTGCGTTAGTCTCTCCCCTATACTCGCTTATAAGTCCTACTGCAAACAAATATCCTGATCTGCACTTTGCAGTAGGACTTAAAAGTGAGTATATATGGTAGATTCATTATAATCCTTTTCACACCAAAATACTATATATAAATCTTTGCAGATCTCTGGGCAGATCAGATTATGTGTTGTAAAATGAAGTTGGACTCATTAGAGCCAGTATATACAGCAGATCCCATAATCATTAGTGAAAAGTTATGTCCCTCTGCCTGTACACTGTAAAATATTTAAATGATGGGATTACGGTGATTCTATTCGTTGATGTGGGACTACATTTTCTGTTGTATGTGGTTCTAATTCTTTATCCATTTTTATACAGAACTTGTTAGCAGTAAAAATTAAGTTTTCAAAAGCATTGTCTCTGGGACTTGCATGTGAAAAAAAAGGTAAATATTCTAAATAGTGTCAAATTATTGAAAAATATGAGACATATGTAAACAGTAAATATGACTTCTATGTGACAAAGTTGGAATAATTCAGCCTTCTTTGCTAGATGTAACTACACACACACACACACACACACACACACACACACACACACACACAAAATCTCCTACAACTAAATAACCACTATAAAGCTGCTCATAGTTCAAATTTGCTGCTTAGAGCTGGCAGATGCTGAAATTGGCTGTAAAATGACCCTTTTCTACAAAAGTATTCCTCCTTTCAGAATGGTTCTAATTAATTGTAGATCTGATAATTTACTGCTCAAGTCAAATCCAAGTGCTACACAGACCCAGATCTGTTCATGCACTGTTCACATCTAGACAACACAGACCCAGATCTGTCAATGCACTGTTCACCTCTAGACAACACAGACCCAGATCTGTCAATGCACTGTTCACCTCTAGACAACACAGACCCAGATCTGTCAATGCACTGTTCACCTCTAGACAACACAGACCCAGATCTGTCAATGCACTGTTCACCTCTAGACAACACAGACCCAGATCTGCCAATGCACTGTTCACCTTTAGACAACACAGACCCAGATCTGCCAATGCACTGTTCACCTCTAGACAACACAGACCCAGATCTGTCAATGCACTGTTCACCTCTAGACAACACAGACCCAGATCTGTCAATGCACTGTTCACCTCTAGACAACACAGACCCAGATCTGTCAATGCACTGTTCACCTCCAGACAACACAGACCCAGATCTGTCAATGCACTGTTCACCTCTAAACAACACAGACCCAGATCTGCCAATGCACTGTTCACGTCTAGACAACACAGACCCAGATCTGCCATTGCGCTATTCACCTGAATATCTAGTTTGTTACAAGTAATCTGTTGACCAAAAATGAAACCAAGACCCTGATATGCCAGCACATTATGTGATGACAGATTACAGTCCATGTTGGATCTGACTTATAAGTAAGTTATGAAAACTGTATATTCTTAACACCTGGCCGCTTCTAAACTTCTTCCTAAAACATAAGCTGTTTCCTTTTGTAACCAGCATAAACCCCCCAAAAAAAAACACACACACACACACACACACACACACACAATGTAAATCTAAATCTAACTGTAACAAGCTGCAGACATATGCCAGAGACATGTTCACCTTTTTTTAGCAAATCTGACCCTTTCACTACCAATGTCATCAATGGCAGATAAGTCATCATAATCTCCACCTGGTGTCAGGAAATAAACATCCAGGAAGTCCTGGCCTGTGCAAATCCCTAATGATAATCTGATCCATATGTTGCTGACAGTGTTGAAGTGCCTCTTAGCAACAGAATAAAATACATCTGCAGAGATCAATCATAACTACCAATTTCTTACAAGAAGACTTCAGGTTACAATTGGAAGATAAGTTTATAAGCTAAATTTGTAACTATTTCTTTTAGAGAACACAAAGACCAAAGTGTGTGTGTGTGTGTGTGTGTGTGTGTGTGTGTGAGAGAGAGAGAGAGAGAGAGAGAGAGAGAGAGAGAGAGAGAGAGAGAGAGAGAGATATTTGGATTTCTTAATGTAGCTTTTAATAATCTTTCAGTCATATCGTTACAATGTCTGCAGTGTGAAAGTTTATAGTGATTTAACACACTGGGGCATCATGCCGCAGACATGTAGGGTCATTAAAATCCAAGGAATTTGTTTCAGAAAGCAAAGGAACCACTCTGGTGGCCTAGTGGTTAGAATGTCCGCTGAGAGATCAGGAGGTCGTGGGTTCAATCCCAGGCCGAACCATACCAAAGACTTATAAAAATGGTACTAACAGCTGCCTCGTTTGGCGCTCAGCATTAAGAAGTTAGTGTTAGGACTGGTCGGCCTGGTGTCAGGATAATGTGACTGGGTGGGACATCATGCTACATGTATGCAGCATGATGCCTCAGTGCTAGACATCACTATAAACTGCCTCACTACAGACATAACTGAAAAATTGTTAAAGCTATGCTAAAATTCCTAATCAAACAAACACAAACAATCAGAAAGCAAAGTAATGTACAACAACCTCATCACAACAATTATTATCATACAGTGACACCAATTAGTTGATGAATGATTTTTTTTAAACTGCAGAATATGGATAAGCCATAATTTGTAATGTCAAAACGTAAAAGTATTTCCTTGAAAGGGGAAGTCATAAAAGATATTTCTAGTATCAATGCACCAAACCTGAACTAATTTTGATCTAGTGACCTTAAGGAGCTTTCCAAGATCACAAGTCTACATATTCTACAAAAAGGCAATGTTTGCTTGTGAGATAGATATTTTGGGAATCAATCTGATGAAAAGTGCTCTGTGTGTGTGTGTGTGTGTGTGTGAGAGAGAGAGAGAGAGAGAGAAAGAGAGAGAGAGAGAGAGAGATATGGATTTTTAACTTAGCTTTAACAATTTTTCAATCTTAGCACCTATGGCAACAGTATGGCAGTTTATAAAGATGACTAGCAATGGAGCATCATGTCCCACCCAGTCACGTTATCCTGACACCAAACCAACCTGTCCTAACTCTAACCTCTTAATTAATGCTGAACACTGAATGATGCATCTGAAAGTACCATTTATAAAGTCTTTCGCATGACTCAGCCAGGGCTCAAAACCGCAACCTCCCACATACATTATGGATTCTCTAATTACTTTTAAAACCATAAAATCCCATCAGCCAATGAGAACTTAATCCAAATATGTCCTTAAGTCTTATTAAGAAATTAGTAACTGTCAGCACATACAAAACTAAAATTCCATACCAGGAGATATCCATGACAAATCTCAGACTATTTACAGTTGTGCTTTCATAATGAAATGTCAAATAAAACAATGGCACATACAATCACCCCACATTATAACAGTATGAAGACATTAGTGACAATTTTGCACAGAAATCATTTTTCTTCCTTCATTGGGAGCTATCCAGACCTTTGAAATTTTGAAACACTTGCACCCTGAAATCCTCAGACATAAAGTTTGGGTCATGTCTGTGATGTAGAACTAATCTTACTGTTATCAACATTCTCCTTTTTTCAGTGTCCAAGATGTCTGACCTTTTGACACTCAAATGATGAGGTCTGCCTTACACCAAATACAAGCTGTCCACAAAGTTTGTGAACTACAGATGAATGAAAACTCAAGTTATTGTGCAGAAACTATTTTTGTTCTTTCAGTCTCACAAAATGGATACAGTTCTTTCTTACTTCAAGTGCAAGCCTTCCACAATGTTTGGTAATTGTAGATGAGCAAATGCTAAAGTTATTGTGTGCAAACCATTTTTCTTTTTCCAGTTCAAGTGACATTCACTGATTGATTACTTTCTTACCCAGGTGCAATACATTCACAAAGTAACTTAACTGTAGGCAGTGGACAACTAAAATTATTTTCTAGAAATGAAACTGTTAATGGAAGTACTGTATAGTCAGACAGATAGACAGATATAACATAATTTGCTTTTCCTGTAACTTGACCAACCTAACATCCCACTGACTCCATATTGTTATTGGACAAAGTATTTTTTTTTATAGCAAATATTGTTTCCTGATATTTGGATTGTTCTGGACTTTTTTGGTTATCAAAACTTCCCCCAATTTTCTGTATCTTAGAATACTGACCAACCAGAATAACTTCATTGTTCTTCAGTTGATTACTGGACCTAATCATGAATATAAAAAATGTATGTGAGTTACACAAATCATTTTTTTTAAAAATGCCTACCTACCAACTCAAGGATCTTAAAAGCTGTTACAGGAAACAATTCTTTCTTTCTTGACCTAAGAAATTAAGGGATACATTTCTTAAAACCGAGTTAGTTGGTAATGAGAAGGCCAAGGCATATTAAACAATGATATAAGAGTACCTTGTTCCAAAAGCAAATAACTACACTGTTAGTGCTGTTGGCATTTTACAAATTCATGTTGGCAATATACCCAAGATGCACTACAACCAATTGGACAAAAAAAAAACAGTACACAGCAAAAAAAAAGCTAGCTGAAAGATAAATTGTAATTTAAAATTTAACTATATGGCAACTTTTGCCAAAAATAATGTTGGCATAAGTTAACATTTTGAAATTAACTTTCAGGTACTTTATAGAGGCCAACCATGGGGGTGGGGGGTAGACAGGCAGTGGAGCTGGAATTGTTGGGGGAGGGGGGGGAACAATTTTTAGGTCACCAAATATCTTGAAAACGAAATTCATGATGTGCATAATTTTTAAGAAATGGGAATTAGTTATCACCATTATATCATTAATGTTGGAAACAAAATGTCGTGGTTTGAATAGAAAACCCAATAAATCAACAGCCTTAACTTTAATCCTAACAATAAACTGATCAATCCTATACAGAATAGTTACAACTCTGACAGAAGTTACAAATTCTGGGCTGTCTGTGATATAGGCACAAAACGAAGTCACGTCAATGGTGACTGTTACACATAATATGATGTGGTACATTAACCCCTGGAGGTTTTCACATGAAATGCGAGTAGGAAACACATTTTGGGGACTATTTCTGAATACATCCTAATACATCGATTTCCAAGCAATATTCCGTTAGACAAATGGCTAGTTGTGCCAAAGAAAATGTTTTTCATTGGTTAGTTTGCTGGCGCATGAGAAGAAAGGTGAAATAATGGAGATCTTTCTTTTTTTTTTTTTAGCTTAACAGACCCAAAAAAATTTAATGGAAAAAACTCTTTATTCAGAATGTCCACCTTATCCTACTTTTTGTACAGGTTCACCTATCTGTGTGTGCTTCAGACCGGTCTGCCGTAGATCTGAGGCCATAAAGCCTAAAATCTGGACACAAATTATGATCCCGACCATGGGCGAATTTTGGATCAAAATAAAAACTGGTCCAAAAACTGAGGTTTTTCCCTCTGTATTTTGTAGTGCAACTAAAATGCCCAGATTATTTGTTATCATTGTAGAGCTACATCTGTCTACCTTTATATAATACCACCCACTTTAGTGTATCATGCATGACCTTGATGCTACAGACCTTGAAAGTAGGCTACTACCTCATGCCCCATAAAGTCATCGCTAGGGGTTAATGTGTTAAGGAAGCAAGGTCATTCAAAGGACATAATATATATAATTAAGGCAATGCACCAAAGTTTATTTCTTCACTATTTCCTGACATGATTTTGATTCATCAGATGTACAGGTTTGAAACATGGTCCTATGCATGATATGATGAACACTAACCTCTTAATGCTGAGCACAGAGTGAGGCAATTGTTAGTACCATTTTTGTAAGTCTTTGGAACAACTCTGCCAGGAATCAAACCCACAACCTCCTACTCTAACAGCTTATGCTCTTACCACTAGGACACCGGAGCAGTTATATATAAATAAATTAGGGCCTAACCGAGTTGATAATTTTCGCCGAGTACAGAATCCAAGTATTTGGATGTACCATTTGCCAGATCTGGGCACGAACCGAGTAGTAGGTGCAATTCTGGAGAGTACCTGTTGTTTCATTATCATATGCGAAGCTTTAACTTTTCGTGTACCGTATACCGTATATATCGCCTATAAGATGACATTTTTATTATTAACTAACATTATTACCGGTATGTATTTAAAAAACTTTTTTTTTTTACTAAAGTTCAATATTTATTGAATTATTTTACTTGTAACCAGTTGTGCACATATTATTTGCTGAGGCGAAAACTTCCGAATAGTACCGAAAAACCAAATATTCGGCTGAAGCGAATGTCTGAGGCGATTCCCAGTTAGGCCCTAAAATAGATGTATATCATGATCTGGAAAGCATATTTTATACTCAGCTGAACTTGATGTCTTTGTTATATATTTTTAAAATCTGCCCAAAGTTCACATTTTCCTTCTGAATGAGACCACTCCTTCATAACAGTAAGGCATGGAAATAAGCATTTTGCTTTTACTTCTGAATGACACCACTCCATCATAACAGTAAGGCATGGAAATAAGCATTTTGCTTTACTTGAAAATAACCATCCTGCATTATCTTGCAAAATCTCAACATTCCAAAAGGAGGCCCTCACAGCTGGGACATTTACAAACAATCATAATTTTTTTATTATGAAAAGCGTAACAATTACGGCCTGAAGGATTTAGTTTTTTAACATTCCAACAGCTAAAAGAATTCTAAAGTCTAAACGATGCGACTGTCAATGGACACAAGGACATGCTAGTGTCACATACCTATGCTTAAGTTTGCTGGAAAAATAACACTCTCAGCAGAAAAAAATATTCTAAGTATCGTGTTGACCTTCAACTGCCAACTGATCCAACATTTCATAAACTGTTGTGGCTTTCCCAAAAAAATGAATGTACAAATTATATGTGCACAATATATTCATAATGGTAAATTGTTTTGTGCTAATTAATGGAGACAACTCCACCCCATTGTCATCTGACTCTTGGTTGTGAATACATGTCATAAATTGATATCTTGATGTTAAAGCAAGAAGTTATAAAGCAAAGAATTCAGACACTCTTCCAACACGCATGGTGCAAATGGGTCTATGATTCATTAGCCATTTCAAAGAGGAAAATTTGCTGCTAAAGAGACATTTTCCTAATTCTTACCATTTTTGCTCCATTAAATTAAAAAACCTTAATGTCGACTGTATATGTTATGTAATTAAACCAATTACTGGTTGTTGTATGCTGTAAATGAACATCAATGTACCTGGAAAATGATTACTGGTTACACAGTACAGAAAGTCATTATATGCATGGAAATTATATGGGATATCTTAAAAAAATATTTAAACATGAAAACATCTTAACAGTCAAAACAATGCAATACCTAGGGATTCAGTAGATAGCTAACTAGAAGCTTATCATAAACCATCTCCCCTGTTACAATGAAAGTTCTAACAATCAATGTTTTACGTAACTGTTTGCGAAGTACAGAATGTTTGAGGGGTCTCAAGCAAAAAGTCTTGATGGGCAGCTGGTCATTATGGGCTTTATGGCACACCGGTAATCCCACATCTTCAAAGGTTGTTCTATGGATTGTTTTCACAGACGTCACGACTGTGTATACAAATAATCACAATGCACCTTGCGCAGCCATTTTGAGTCCTTTACAAACCTTTGTCAACATTAGTCAACATATATAGAAGATAAAATTCTGATTTAATTGTCGATAAGAATATTTACTTCATCAAAAAGATACAAAGATTATACTTGAAATAAAGTGCACCTATAGCACGAAAGTAAAATAAAACTGGAGGTTCCCTGGCTTATATCGAAAGACAGAACAGTTAATTTGAACGTAATCATGCATATTGCTATTAAATAGAAATGCAGTAATTTTAAAAACAGACAATGATATTTTTTAAATATTTTGTATGATGCCCCTACGAGTGTCATCTTGAAAGAGTATATCACTATTTCCGGACAATGATCTTCAAGATACAAGTTCAGTTACGGAATTAAATTTTCATAGCATGTGCATTATGCCAGAGCTTTTATCTACAAATACTTTTCGCAAAACAACTGCTTGTGCCAAAGACAGCTTTAAAAAACCAATATGAATATTGTATTTGTGGTCAAATATTGTATTTGTGGTGGAGATTATGGATGTAGGATGATACTCATGGCATGCCTTAGGCCAAGTCCTGCTACACCTGTAGTATTATATGTAGTTTAAGACCATACAGGTTCATCTGGTTCAATGTTTCAGATGATTGGGCACCATGCTGTATCTGGTAAACCTGATCTACAATTAATCCAAGTACAGTAGGGGTATGGTACCATCTGAACTGTGGTAAACATAATTGTCCTAGAATTGGCCTTGTTTATATGTGGACAGAATTCATTGATTTGCCAATTTTGCTGTCAGAAGAAAGATGCATACTGACAGACCAAACCATAGGTTTGAAAGGTTACACCTCAAGCATACACAAAACAATGTTAAATCAGGGCTGACTATGGTCCAGCTCTAACCTTGAAGCCTTGAATAAGACTGCAGCCCCCCCCCCCCCCCCCCAATGAAAGTGCTTGGTTATCACCCAGAACAATTACAAAGATTTATTTTATTCACTGAAGCATTTCTAATAGGTGAAGAGGGGTCTCAAGCAAAAAGTCTTCATGGGCAGCTGGTCATTATGGTACATGGTAATCCCACATCTCCTGGGAGGAAGTGTAGGTACACATTAGTATGGTGTCTTAATTGATAACAAATGGCAAGCAAAATCATCTTAATATTCAGCTACAAGGTTTCCATTCAACAAGGTTTCCATTCTACAAGGTTACAAGATTTCCATTCTACAAGTCTATGTGCAACTGTGATAAATAAAGATTATTGCATCAGCAGAAAACATTTTATAATGAACTGTGAGAAATGGATCCAGATGAATAGTAAAATTGCTACAAGCAGAGTTGTAAAATGATTTATATTATATATTTATATTGTGTGAGAGCAGCTTTCTTGTCTGATCTTTTTCTGTGTGCTAATTTCTGGTTATCCACTGCAAGTCCATTGTCTAACTTGTATTCCACATTAACAATGGCAATAACAATTATGACATTAAACACTATCAAGTCTCTAGTTTTATCAGTCACAGAAAGGACTTTTTTTTAAAACTGAACAACTTAGCAAGTAACATTTGTCCATGTAGCTAATGCAAAATTAAGAAACCATGATGCCAAGAAAAAAGTAGAAGTGCAAAAGAGAGCTGACATGATAAAAATTGGAATCAAAGTCATCGTCAAACAATCAATCAGTTACACAATATTCTCTCAAGAGATTTTGTTTGTTTGATTAGGATTTTTAACGTAGCTTTAACAATTTTTCAGTCATATCGCTACGATGTCTGCAGTGAGGCAGTTTATAGTGATGTCTACCACTGGGGCATCATGCCGCAGACATGTAGCATGATGTCCCACCCAGTCACATTATCCTGACACCAGGCCGACCAGTCCTAACACTAACCTCTTAATACTAAACATCAAGCGAGGCAGCTGTTAGTACCATTTTTGTAAGTCTTTGGTATGACTCGGCCGGGGATTGAACCCACGACCTCCCGCTTCCGCGGCGGACGCTCTAACCACTAGGCCACCGGAGCGGTCTCTCAAGAGATACCAGCTACATCAATGAGGTGGGCTCAAAGGGTACGGGCAAAGTAAACTTCCATGCTTGCACCCTTTATTACTCTTTAAATACCCTTTTTGTCACCCCTCTCGATTTATTCAGCATCGTATCCAAGAATGTCATCCAACTAATACAAAATGTGATTTAAATCTTGTGCATCAGGAATTTTTACCAGAACATAATCCTAAATGAAACCGGTACCCTGTATTAACACAGTCCTAATAGCAATTAGATTTTTGAGATGTCCATTATAACTATTTTCATTAAGAACCAACAAGACATCATAAGAAGTCTTCTGGTGAAAACACCATGGCAATATTACATTACATTCAGAAGAAGTAGCATATTTATTTTTTAAATAACCCCTTTGGTAGCTATAATGAATATAAGATCAGCACCTTTATCATTTCGGACCAAGCAGAGATCACAACTCGTATAAACATCGAAATAGTAACAACAAAAAGGTCACTGCAGTGACTATACTCGATGTTCAGGTAGCACCATTATCATTTAGGATCAACATGACATTATACAAAATCTTCTTTGGTAAAAACCACCAGGCCAATATGAGTTTAAATGCAGGCAAAGATTTTCAAAATGGCTGCGACATTGGTCTTCAGATTAGTACAATTTTCATTTAGGTCAATGTAAACATAAACAGTCTTTAACTGGAAACCCATTGTTGATATGACAATCCAACATAAATTGTTAATATGGCTATGGTAGTGGCCATATCGAATGTCTGGTGAAAACCATAAATCAATGTGAGTTTTCATTGAGGTGTGTGTGAATTATACTAATATTTACCATGTTATTAGCAGAGTGCATCATTTCTCTTTTTTACATGGAATCAAGACATGGTCAAAACAAATATATAGGATAGTTTACATGACTGCTTTGTGCAACAAACACACACACACACACACTCTTTCTCTTTCTATCGCTCTGTCTCTCTCTTCTCTATTCATTTTGACAGTTTTCAACTACTGGTAATGCAAATTTATTTAAAGCCACAATTCTTAAAGTGCATTTTTACAGCCCGAAAAAGAAGAAGAAAAAAATGCCTGATTCACCAACATACCATTTATTATTTCAACAAGAAATCAAATGGAATGGTAAATGATGTTCACTAGTAAAAAAGATGTAAAGTACTGAATATTTTAAGATTCCACATTTGAGAATTATGTCATATCAACAATATCGATATCATACCTGAAATTCATCCCATGACAGGTACAACAGGTGAAACAAGATAAATATTTAACACACACTTGAATGAAACGTTGAAATGCCACCTTGATAAACCAGACATCTGACACTTGTGTACACTGGCTACTACCATTCCTATCTAGGTCACAGGAAGTAATATAATGGTATCTTGGTCATCAGGTAACACACCTGCACAGAAAATGACAAGTGTATCTAGGTCCCTAGGTTACAAACTGTCCACAGTTGATGATAGAAGGGTCATAATAGTGTGTGTTTTGGATTTTTGAAATAGCTTAAACAACTTTTCAGTCATATCCCAATAATGTCTGCAGTCAGTGGCAGTTGATAGTGATTGATGTCTAGCACTGGGGCATCAAGCCACAGGCATGTAGCATCACATCAGGCAGTCACCAATCATAACACTAATCTCTTAATGCTAAGCACCAAGAAGAGCAGCTGTTAGTACCATTTCTTCTGTCATTGGTATGACTCGGCCAAGGTTTAGAACCCACAACCTTCTGCATCCATAGTGGATGCTGCAACCAATAGTCCACCAATGCGGTTCTTACTACTGTGAAATAAAATAAATTGATTCTGCACTTGTTGCAAAGAGTTGTGTTCCTACTTCATATCAATCTTTCTTTATGTTACAGTGAAGAAAAAAAAATAAAAACAATAACTGCTTTTGCTTCAGAAAGTGGAGTTATGTCCCATTAAAGATCAATGTAGTCCTGAGAAGCTTGAGATCTGCAACTTGAACAGAAATATCAGAAAAGCATTTTAGAAAAAAAAGTTTTACATCAGATTGCAGGTGATATCAAAATCCCCCTGTGGGTTCTGGGATGTAGAATAAGCATTAAACATCCAGTCATGACCTGCATGAGATTAAAGTGCTGGCCCCAGCTACTGCACCAAATCCCCACACAGAAAGTACACAGTTTAGGTCTCACTGGATAGTTTCGCATTTTGACACCTCCTTAATATTTAAGGTAGAAGGCATGAGCCTAATTATCACCATCCTAGCATTTTTCAGTTCACACATAAGCTAAATCTGTAATGTGGTTTAGATTTACTTAGAGTTAGGCTTGGAAACTGGTTGACTTGTTGATGACAGCCTGTCACAATTAGACTAGCATAGGAGATCAAATGCTTAACTTGGGCTTCAAATGAGCTGTGGACTTGGCTAGTGTATTTACATGTGTCTGCTACAGAGGTAAATATCTAAAACTCTAGATGGTTGAGGGGTTATGAAAAAGTATGCTAATTTCTTACAGTACTAGTGAACTTCATTCATGTATAAGGCACATACTGATTCTTTTAGCTCTCTTGTCACAGGAAAATATTCAAAATACCCCCTTTCTGTAAAAAAAATGAATGTAAAAAAGAGGGGTTGGGGGCAGTGTTGATTCAGTATAAAAACCACAAGTTGCATGAGGAATTAATTCCTCAGTCAGAATCTTACAAGCATCATTTCAACAAAAATCATTAGTTAATTTGTATTTGTATCTTTAATGTAATATTATTATCATTTTTCTGCTACAGATCATTGTCGGGCAAAAATTTGCCACAAAAAAAAACTGTCCAGTGAGACCTTTTACAATAATTACACTGAGTTATCTCTCTTACTGACTATTCCTTCCATAGCATTGTATTAGATGTGTACTGGAATGATAACAAGAAACAAAATTATAAAGTTAATTAAACAATTTATAAATTGCATAAATGCATGCTTGTAAACACAATTTAACATGCAAGCTTAAATTGGTATATATCTTCCTGTACATTTCATAGTTTTATGGCCAGTCATGGTGAAGGAAACAGACCATATCTGGGAGAAAGCTGTTGCATAGATTTACACTCTTTTTCACCGTTAACAGCTTCAAAAGCAAACTGCATTCCTCTGACACAATTACATTTGTACCAGATTCAACTTCCAGCAATTAAGTCCACTTTTTCTCCAGCATTTACATTCTGCCTGCAATTAAGTAACAAAAAGTATGTTGTTTTACTTGTAATTGATAGGCCTATGGGGAATTTTATCTGTAGTTCCCTGAACTGAGAATAAATGAATGCAACATCCAGAAGGCCCATTCTCAATGAATAAATTAAAAAAATAGCATTGACTGTCATTGCAAAACCTGCACAACCTCTTAACTTACAATCCCTATTTTTTTCAACATGTGAAAACTGGGTCAGGTGCATATGCCAGAAAAATATTTGGGGAGGAAGGGTAACTAACAGGAAACTGGAATGAAATTAAACACACTAGTTCTTTTGTTAAAAAGATAACTTGTAAAGCCTAACAGAGTTAAGTGAAGACATGAAAAAATACGTTTTTTGAGCATTCACACTCTGATGACCAAGAAGAGTCTTGCAGTTGATCATTTTTAGAATGCTAACAAGGCAAAAATGAGTGAATTAAAACCACTGATAACTGGTAGTCTGTTTAGTCCTACAATATAAAACCTCATCAATGATATTTAAATAGATCACATTTTCATGAATATCTCTCAAACTTGGCAGCCCATATTGATACTTCTCTACCAAATAAAAATATAATGCTGTAGTCAGACTTACTTAGATGTCTTTTCCTAATACAAATTCCTACACAAGCAAATAGACATGTTTTCATAATTCGTTGCCTTAC
The DNA here is from genome assembly GCA_029339505.1 of Unio delphinus. Lineage (NCBI taxonomy): Eukaryota > Metazoa > Mollusca > Bivalvia > Unionida > Unionidae > Unio > Unio delphinus. The sequence goes on along the minus strand of JAQISU010000202.1, from coordinate 2,944,350 downwards.
ATTTCAGTTGGGCGGAAAGCGATGGAAGCCAGGAATATTGAAATCGGTTAAAAGGATAAGAATCTTGAAAAAAATGAAGCAATCTAAATGCTTTCGTCGATATACTTATATTTGTGTCATTAAAGAAGTATTCTTCAACTTAACCAGATTTCAAAAGTATTTTGTGACACCTGTCAAGGATGAGCATGGAACTGATGATAAGGCTATGTCTGTTTGTAATCTGCATACTGGAAGTACAACTAAGATGTCAACACCTGAAACAGCACCACTCTACCACTGAAAAAAGATGAAAGAAAAATCTCTATGCATATGAAGACATCATAATGGAAACATTCTGAAGTGGTATTCAATGTACCCAGTAGGAAGAGATAAAGGCGAGTCAACAATTATATCTGGTCTCATCAGAAGCATTAGAATTCATTCAGTTTATAGGAACCTGGACTAAGTCCTGGTTAATGAGGAAAATCATCCCCACATAAAGTCCTTAGATAGAGTGAGTTTGGGTAGAAGACACTAAAATGTTACCAAGGGAACAGATCCTGATGTAGAAAATGTACCTGAACATTGTGCATCAACCCATTATGGAAGTACAGAAGAATATGAATTATCAGTAATTGAAGATATACTGCTACTACCGTAACTTTTGCAAAGGCTGCCATTACAGAAGCGGGAAAGACTGAAATGCAGTAAAATACTTGCAACCATATCCTATAGAGTTGTCCAATCTATTTGTGGATGTATTCACATCAAATGGACGAGGTTTATCATCGTGAAAATGAATCAGCTTCGCAATAGCAACAGTTTATGTATTAGCTCTATTAAAATATAATTTAAAGTCAACTGTTGCTGTGTTATTATCTGTAACTCGACTTCTCACTATCTACTTAAAACTTGATCAATGATATTGATATTAAAGTATAACCACAGGCTGGCAGAGCTTAAGTTGTAGGGAACATAGCATTCTGAAATAAACAACAACACTAGCTGCAATTGCTGCATTATGTAAGAGTTGTACTTTCTGTTAGGCTGAAAAAAACGCTAAGCCTTTTGGCAACATGTGAGATTATGTTAATTCATATTTATATCATAGTTCATATTTTGTATGATTTTTTTTTTAAAAACTGGCACACATGGGTGAAAATGTGTCTGCCTAGTTCTAGCTGAGTTATCGCTCTTCAAAGCAATAGAGTACCTGGTTATGTCCTTGTCAAATTGACAATCTAATACAGTTTTCTATGACAGTGTATGATATGCATGCTGGAGTAGGATAGAAAGTATATTTATTTCACAAAACATCAGCATTGAGATCTATGGAAAAACAATTGGTACCATGATACCATATAGGGATAAACATAATGTTGCAGTAACAAAAACATTTTTACATCCAATCATAACAACAGTGAAAGGAGTTTGGACCATTTGACTGGTATAATGTACGGACCAGCTGACTGGTACTGTCTATGGATCAGTTGACTTAAAAGTACACTGAGTGTATGGACCATTTGACTGGTACACTGTATAGACCAGCTGACTGGTACTGTCTATGGACTAGATGACTGGAACAGAGTATGAACTGGATGACTGGTACAGTCTATGGACCAGATGACTTGCATAGTCTATGGACCAGATGACATGCACAGTCTATGGACCAGATGATTAGCACAGTCTATGAACCAGATGACTGGTACAGTCTATGGACCAGATGATTAGCATAGTCTATGGACCAGATGACATGCACAGTCTATGAACCAGATGACTATCTCAGTCTATGGACCAGTTAACTAGCACAGTCTATAGACCAGATGAGAGGTACAGTCTATGGAACTGATGACTAGCACAGTCTATGGACTAGTTAACTAGCACAGTCTATAGACCAGATGAGAGGTACAGTCTATGGAACAGTTAACTAGCACAGTCTATGAACCAGATGACAGGTACAGTCTATGAACCAGATGACTAGCACAGTCTATGGACTAGTTAACTAGCACAGTCTATGGACCAGATGATTAGCACAGTCTATGGACCAGATGACTAGCACAGTCTATGGACCAGTTAACTAGCACAGTCTATAGACCAGATGACTAGCACAGTCTATGGACCAGGTGACTAGCACAGTCTATTTACCCATTGAAAAATCTAAGTTTTTATGTACAGTGTCTAATGACTAACTCTGAATGTTTACTTCTGCAAAGAATGCAAACTTCAGAACAATTAAATTCAAAGAAGGCAGAGAAGACTAATTTTTCATGATATAAATTATTGAAATAAATTATATTTTGAAGATTATTCTTCAAATAAATTTATATTGTACATAATGCCTTAATGGAAAAACATGTGCTTTGTACATGAGAGTAAATATGTGCCCTTATGCAAACTATCTGTATGATGTTGAGCAATACTGATGTTATACATATGTAACCGAGCAACGTATGAAGAAACACCCAGCTGGAACATGTAAAAATGTGTCAGGACACGTATGACCATCATGCAATATTTTTCTCTGGATTTTTCCTAATTTTGAACATAGCTAACTACATGTATATCATCTCTATGTATTTACAGAGTCAGAGATTATATCAAATGACAGACAGACAGGCAGACAGAAGACAACTGAAAACAGCAGAATAGGCTTCAGGTTTATGAAAGCTACACACTTATGGAAATCACAGGGAAAAATATGTATTTCCTTTGTCCTGTACATACTTTGCAAAGGTTAATTTATGCTAAAAGTAGAAATGACTTGTACACATACACACATCACTAATGTTACCCCCCCCCCAAAAAAAAAAAAGCCATGATGTGATTATGATATCAGTGTTACACTCTTAGTGGCAACAAGGGACATTTGACCACTTTGCACTGCCTGTATCCACTGAAGAAAACTCTCCAAATCATAATCAATATCAGGAGACAAGGTGCTAGATGTGTCCCACAGAAAGCTTATTCCTGGCCCTGGGTACCATGGTGATACTGACCCCCATGATGGAAGATGCTGGATGAATCGGTGTCTACACAAGACACACTGAAGTGAATACATCTGATAGCTCTTTACTTTTCATATGCATCTATCTATCCTCAGCAACAAGTGATCCAGACAGTGTCCAACACTGCTATGAAGGATTGTACATTCTGGCAGAAACATGATCATAAATAATACTGTAAATTTTGGCATGTTCCCCTCATCCTTTTACTGAACATTACCACCCTGCCTGCCCCTAATCTAGTGCAGTTCCAATTTCCACCACTCCCAATTAACCAGAGGCTGAAGTCTGAACAATGACTAAAGACAAACACTACATTATTACAGACTGACTCACATGTATTGCGATCTAACAAGAAAACATTGATAAGCTTGAACCATTGATCCAAGAGTATTAATGTTACGCTACATGTGTAAAACACTATGCAATCAAATCTCTCTCTCTCTCTCTCTCTCTCTCTCTCTCTCTCTCTCTCTCTCTCTCTCTCTCTCTCTCTCTCTCATCTGCCATATCTCATTAGTACTGTATATGAATACAATTAGTAGACAACTAATCTGCCATATCTCATTAGTATATGAATACAATTAGTAGATAACTAATCTGCTCAATCTCATTAGTATATGAAAATAACAAGAGTCCCTTGAAGGGTTTGATGCTCCACTGGGCAAAAAGAATTTCCAAAAATAATACACAGTCATTTCTTTCGTTCTTTTTCACTTAGTATGGAAACCATCTATGATAGCTGGGAACCTCTTATCAAAAAGTATCTATGCCTGAAGTGGCAGGCATCATGGGATGATGCAGTGAATAACAAACTTCATGCCATCACACCAACCCTGGGAGAATGGACTACTTCCTACAGAACCACCCGTTACAGGGAGGAAGTAGTCATTGCAAGAATCAGAATTGGTCATACATACATAACCCACTCCCACATACTAAAAGGTGAAGATCCACCTGAGAGCATTTCTTGCAAAGAACCATTCACTGTTAAGCACTTTATGACTGTGTGTTCCGACCTGCAACCTACGCATGATAAGTACTATAATGTACATGACATGAAGGAACTTTTTAATACTATACATATCGCTTGTATTTTAGATTTCCAGAAGGAAGTAAATCTTTATTTTAAACTATAACTTGTATGCCATCAACTAGAGCATTTTGATCTAATGTAAATACCGCCCCTTATTTTCAACATCTTTTCATCAACATACACCATGTACATCTTCCGTTCATTGGGAAGCTTCATGTTTTACTGTTACGAACATCTTAAACGTTTTACTTTGAACTATTTGGTTTTCTATATTGCTGGTTGATAATAAACTTTTTTGTATTTTTAACCATGTATAAATACATCCTATTGTATGGTGCTAAACAGCCTAAAAGTGCCGGTGTGCGATTAAAAATCAATCAATCAATCAATGATAGCTGGGGTTTTTACATTTTCAGCTGTTGTTATGGATATACATTGTATTGTATCATTGTATGTCAGACCATTTTCACTTGGTAGATACAAGAAATCTTTAAGACAAACCCATTGCATAACAATCATCCATTCAGCAAGTGTAGTGACAAAAGGAAAGTTTGTAAACAGTCATTATGGCAGCCATACTGGACTGGTACCAACTAGTATATATGTTGGTGGGTGAAAACCCCTAGTTAATATAGCTGTTAAGTGCCAAATATTCGGTCGATCTCTTAATTAACCATTAGTTGTGGCCAGATAGCCATTAGTTAGATTTATGAGACACATCGGGCAAAGGAGACGTATTGGTATAGTAGAATGTGGCCGTTGTACTAATTAACCATATTTGTTCAGCAGCCAGGACTGACTGACGGCGACCTTGTAAAGTTTCATTTTATCACAAAAATATCAGAATTGAGAGAATACAGAGATTCTGTTACTTAAAACCAAAGTATATCATATTGACCATTACGTAAGCGACTTTTAGAGGGAAGCGGGAGAAAATACATTTGATTCTGATTGGTCACAGTTAAATAAGGGGTGTGTTTTACACAAGAAATCTTTAGAACATAATATTGCACTAGCTAAAGTAGAATTTAGTCTTAACATTTCTCTGCAAGAGAGAAGACAGTGCTAGAATTATTTTGTAAAGACTCCGGATAGTATTTTTGAGAAGTAAATCCGTTAAATAATAATCCAGGGGAAAAACCGTCAAAAACAACGGTTGAGTGATACACCAAACACACAAAGGTATTGTCGAAATTCCATGTTTATTGTGATACAATTTATGTTTGCTTTGTTCACAGGTCTACATGATTTCGTTTGATAACATTTGTATAATAATGTGTTTGTATTATGAATCAGAAGTATTTGCAGGAATTCATTTGATACATTTATTAAGTAATGTGCTTTTGAATTATGATATGGAATTCTTACCTTAATTCTTAGTTAAGAATGACGTAATGTTAATTTATGTCGTAAAAACACTATGCCAAGTATGAATAGGAAGTGTTATGTTAATTCTTGAATTTATCATATTGTTTGAATAATGATTGTGTTCTAAGAATTTATTGTATTACATTAGTTAGTGATTTACAAAAATACATGTGAATTCACCAAATTTTGATTTTATAGATGATTTAGCAACAGTGTATAATTCAACGTCTTGCTTTGTAGTACATTAATGTATTAGGTCAAGGCAAAACGAAGTAACAAATAGTTAAACTGCATTCATTTGAGGACATGTGTAGTTAATTACTAGCCGAAAGATGGTTATCACTGATAGAAATATCTGATTGTTCGAACCAGGAATAACGGACAGTCTCAACTATAACCATTGTAACGAGAGACTTAGGGTGTTTTAATTTTCTTTTGGAAGGAAGAAAATAGCTTTTGGGAAGACGTGAAGTACAGGAATAAAGACATACAAGTTGGAAAAAAAAAGAATTTAGAGGTGTATACATGACAGTGGACAAGTCTGAGTTCAAGCGGAACATCCACGAGGGCAGATTATATAGAGAGAGAAACGGACTTCTAGAACAATATTGGATTGAACAGTGAACATGGTTCGAGGATAACAGGTTATGAAAATCGAACAAAGCAGTGACTTTGATTGTACCACTCGATCCTATAGTGATTTTTAACTATCAGTAATAGAACAGCTAATATAATTCTATTTCAAATCTATTTGTAATTCGGTGAAAGTTTATTGCCAAACCGCGTGATTCCTAATGAAAGGAAGTTTCATAATTGTGTATGTATTTGATTAAATTGTTTATTTATCTTTACGGGGGCTCGAGTTGTTTTGTTCAATATACCCACTCAGGTTACCATATACATTCTCTTACTCGAACCAGGCAATTATACCGAGGGCAGTCATCTCTTAGATAACAAGTATCAGAGGGAAGTGGGTTATAGTATTATTATTATATGTTGTGCAATACTCCTTGACTTACACTTACCCTTTGACAAGTGGTGCTTATACAATATTATATGAATAACACTCATGACCCGCGAGAACCTGACAATAGCCATCTATTTTGGAGTAGAGATAACAAAACTTTTAAGATGACCACCAAAGTAGCCATATTGAGGGTTAGTCATTTTCATTTAGGACCAAGTTGAAACTAAAAGAACTTTTGTGATGTAAACAGTAGATCAAAAGGACTTTCCTTTTAACAAGATTTGTATAATGCCTGATCATCACCATTTTGTGATCAACAAAACATGATAACATTACTTATACTAAAACTCCATAATGATGTGACCATTCATTCAGAAGTAGTAATAACAAAAATTTTCATGCTAGCCATAGTGGCAGTCACATTAAATCACAGACCAGCACCATTTTCATTCTGGTCCAAGTAGACGTCTTATAAAGTCTCTTGGTGAAAACCAAATGTCAGTATGTCTTTTCATTCAGGAGAAGCAGTGATGAAAAGGTTTCTAGATGGCTGTCAATGTGGCCATTGATCATTACTATTCTTACCTGAGAACAGCAAGACATCATAATAAATCTTTTATTGAAAAACCTCATGCAGATATTCATTCATGAGTAGTGATGGTATGTAAAGAGCTTAGAGCTTCGAAAGGTTAGGTGCTAAACAAAGTCCACATTATTATTATTATTATTATTATTATTATTATTATTATTATTATTATTTTTATTATTATTATTATTATTATTATTATTATTATTATTATTTTTATTATTATTATTATTATTATTATTATTATTATTTTTATCATTATTATTATTATTATTATTATTTTTATTATTATTATTATTATTATTATTATTATTATTTTTATTATTATTATTTTTATTATTATTATTATTATTATTATTATTATTTTTATTATTATTATTATTATTATTATTATTATTATTTTTATCATTATTATTATTATTATTTTTATTATTATTTTTATCATTATTATTATTATTATTTTTATTATTATTATTTTTATTATTATTATTATTATTATTATTATTATTATTTTTATCATTATTATTATTATTTTTATTATTATTATTATTATTATTATTATTATTATTATTATTATTATTATTATTATTATGTATATCTATGTATATCTATGCTTTTTGTATCTCCTGATATATGATTTTATGTCATTTTTATCATTCAAGGCTATAAATTGTACAGATTATCTTTAGTTGGTGGCATACATGCATAATTATTATGTATATCTATTATGCATGCTTTTTGTATCTCCTGATATATGATTTTATGTCATTTTTTTCATTTTTATTCAAGGCTGTAAATTGTACAGATTATCTTTAGTTGGTGGCATACATGCATAATTATTATTATTACATGTATGTATATCTATGCTTTTTGTATCTCCTGATATATGATTTTATGTCATTTTTATAATTTTTATTCAAGGCTATAAATTGTACAGATTATCTTTAGTTGGTGCCATACATGCATAGGGTCTGTTCATAGATATTTGAGAACCCAAACAGAACAGAATTATTAGTAAACATGTTTACAAGATTCAGATCTTTTCCCATTGGACAGATCAGTCAGGTGGTATCAATGAAGAACTTTGGGGTGAGTAACATCACATGAATATGTATTTTGAAATATTATATTCTGAGTAGTAGAATCTGTCACACGTGGGTATGTTCCAACAAACAATCTTGTTAAAGAGAGAGATATTTCGCAATTAATTCATTATTTTGGAGTCATTTCTTGTTTTCCTGTTGTAATATCAAGTATGCTGCCATGTGTTCAAACCGAAGATATAATGTAATTATTTTTGACTACTTCAGTACAATTTCAGTACTCAACCTGCATCTGGCACATGTCGCATATAAGTAGGAGAGCAAGCAGTGAAGTGGAGATGTGTTCTGTTTGAATAATAAGATAACAGGAATGAGTATGTTGAATTTGTTTACCTGAACCCTGATATACCTATAATATGGAAGGACGGAAGTATGTATATATTATTGGTAGAGATGGACAAGTACTCTACCAGTTGAGTTGTGCACTTCCCGTAAATATGGTTGATAAAAATGGGGGTGATATCCAAGGGTGGTGAAACATGACAAAATGTAAATGGAGAAACCCAACCCAGTAAAAGCTAACCTGGGTGGTCATGCTTTCTGTTAAAAATTCTCTCTCTAAATTACTTTTTGGATCCACCCATGTCAAATGCTAGATCACTGGTGGGTAAAATATAGCCTTTGAATATTTTTTTTCTTCTTCTGTTGATGTAATCTGAGGGAGTAACTTTAAAACAAATTTACCTGGCCCATGCCCTGGAAGAAACTTCATATGCATGTGCTTGATTAACAACAAAGTTCTTGCGCTTCAGCTGATGCATTATATGCGTCCTATTCCATTACAACACATACATGCATCATGTATCTTGAAAGTGCCAGCTTAAAGTATATTCCAGATGCTAATAATTTTTTAAAAAAATCTAAAACAATTATGGAATGTTTTCCTGTGGGATGATGTTTGGCAAGCTGACAAGCAGAGAAGTTAATTTGTTCCGTAGGTAAATATGAAAATCATATTGTAATAATCTACAAAACAAAGAGTCCCTTGAAGGGACTGATGCTCTCCTAGCTAAAAAGAATTATCCGGAATTCAAGACAAGACCAATTATCTTGTAACTGCCGAAAGCTGCAACCACTGTCATTTTTTTTAGCAATATGAAGAGTTTTAAAATAGCCACTGTGAAAGCCATAAAGTAAGATCGTCATTTTAATTTAGAACAAACTAGAAATCATCAGAAATCATATGGTATAAACCCCATGTTTATCAATTAAATGGGCATTTCATTTGATTCCAAATTTTTTTATCTATTTAATATTTAATACAGTGTAGCATCTAGCAATTCAATTCCAATATTCACAAAAACACAGGGTCAGTAAGACTGTCCTTTATAATTCATGCACAAACTATGCACATCACTGATAAAATTTGCAAACTGAAATTACACAAAATGAATATTCATAAAAGTAGATTTCAAAATGGTTCCAGAATTCTAACCTCATCCCTGCTGACCAACCGTTCTTTAAAAAAAAAATTATTTTAAAAAAAATCATCAATCAAACATATGCACTATCCTTCAAGCCGACTAAGCTTTATCCACTAAATGGAAGAAATGACATTTCACACAGAAAGCCTGACTTTGCCCCACAGGTACATCCGATGACAGATGGGTGTTAATTTTAATAAATGTTAAGCATATTAGCTTAGAATTCATCTATCAATTAATTATCAGAGGTATCCGAATGTTTATTCATTGCCTTCGATTGACATCAGTTGTAAATAATGGGAGTTCGAATATTGATACAGTAACATATTATATTTTATATGGCATTGTTCTTCATTAATAGACTGGTACTTTATGACATCATGATAAATTTTGACTTTTAGACAAAGAACCTCCTCTTACTCTAGTCACATTTATAATTGCTGGTCTATTCCGCATGAATCAGTGTTCAATTTTCAGGTCCAAAGCCAATGCTATCATAATGCTGCATCAAAACCATCTCTCATACAACACTATCATAATGTAGCCATAAAATCCACTTTCATACTCAACACTCATAATGTAGCCATAAACTCAACTCTCATACTCACCACTATCATAATGTAGCCACAAAATCCACTCTCATACTCACCACTCTCATAATGTAGCCATAAACTCCACTCTCATACTCACCACTATCATAATGTAGCCATAAACTCCACCCACATACTCACCACTCTCATAATGTAGCCATAAAATCCACTCTCATACTCAGCACTCTCATAATGTAGCCATAAACTCTACTCTCATACTCACCACTATCATAATGTAGCCACAAAATCCACTCTCATACTCAACACTCATAATGTAGCCACAAAATCCACTCTCATACTCACCACTATCATAATGTAGCCATAAAATCCACTCTCATACTCACCACTATCATAATGTAGATATAAAATCCACTCTCATACTCACCACTAACATAATGTAGCCATAAACTCCACTCACATACTCACCACTATCATAATGTAGCCACAAAATCCACTCATACTCAACACTCATAATATAGCCACAAAATCCACTCTCATACCCACCACTATCATAATGTAGCCATAAAATCCACTCTCATACTCACCACTCTCATACTCAACACTCATAATGTAGCCACAAAATCCACTCTCATACTCACCACTATCATAATGTAGCCATAAAATCCACTCTCATACTCACCACTATCATAATGTAGATATAAAATCCACTCTCATACTCACCACTATCATAATGTAACCATAAAATCCACTCACATACTCACCACTATCATAATGTAGCCATAAACTCCACTCACATACTCACCACTCTCATAATGTAGCCATAAAATCCACTCACATACTCAACACTATCATAATGTAACCATGAAATCCACCCTCTTACTCATTCAATAATGTGATTGACTCACTTTATATCCATTTAAGGTTTTAACTTTGATAGGGAGGAAACTCTTTCTAGATTGCAACTACTTCTGTTTTCTAATTAAATATTTCTTGCTAATAGCAGGGGTGAAACCTATGCAGCATATCAGTATGACTGACAATACAATAAAACATATTATTGACACACATATAAACTTGATTGTCTTGCCATCTTTTAAAAGGTCATTCAAGTAGGTGGTGACCTTTTTATATGATTTGCTTCTTGTATTTTCATTTTTAGAAGGTATTTCAATGGTAGGTGGGGTCTTTTATGTGATTTGCTGGTTGTCTTTCCAGAATGCAAATTACAGACATTGTGTTCTGACAATTACAACTTTAGGTAGTCAGTTTTGATGCAAAATGGGATTTACACTTTCAGGTTGGAGTCAATGAAAGTGAACATGCCATAAAAACTTGAAGCATAAATATGAAGCAGTAACTACAGTATTACATCAGAAATATGTCACATGTTTCCCGGTAGCGCAATGAATGTGTGGAGAGACTGGATACATGATAACATGAATGTAAATGCTGTCTCTTATTAACACATTAATCCCTAGTGCAGAGTTTACAGGGCATGAGGTAGTAGCCTACTTCCAAGGTCTGCAGCGTCGAGGTCATGCAAGATACACTTAAGTGGGTGGTATTATAGAAGGGTAGACAGATGTAGCTCTACAATTATGCCAAATAATCTGGACATTTTAGTTGCACTTACAAATTCAGATGGAAAAACTTGACTTTTTTACCTGTTTGTTTCCCCACCCAAAATTTGCCTATGGTTGGAATCTGATTTTGTGCCCAGATTTTAGATTTTATGGCTTCAGATCTAAGGCAGACCGGTCTGAAGCACACACAGGCAGGTGAACCTGTATAAAAAGTGAGGTGCAAATTTTGAATAAAGAGTCTTCTCCATATAAAAAGTATGGGTCTGTTAAGCAACAACATAAAAAAAACTCCAATTTTTCAACTTCTGCTCATGCGACAGCAAACTAACCTATGGAAAACATTTTTTTAGCACAACAAGGCATTGGTCTAATGGGAAATTGCTTGGAAGTTGATGTATTAGGATACGTGTATTCAGAAATAGTCCCCAAAATGTGTTTCCTACTCACATTTCATGCAAAATCCTCCAGGGGTTAATGTGTTAAAGAATAAAAAAAAAATTTAAAGAATAAACAAAAATTTTTAAAGAATAAAAGTGTATTTAATTTTGTTAAATGCAAGAAAAGTACTATGCAATAAAATGATAATGACACCAGAAAGTCCACAAAACCTTTGATTATCAGCATTGATTAGCATCTTACAAAGAACCGCCCTCTCGGACTCTCTTTGTCAGAATTCCAAACTGAGCTGTGTTACTATAAAAAAATAATTAAACCACCAACATACCTATTTATTGATGTGTCTGATAAGGAGTCTCTGATCTTTGACCTGAAAGAACCTGATGAATTTTTAATCACTCATTCAGCTATTACCTTACTGAGTGCTGGTGATAGGGAATTGTTTCCTATACATTTGTCAGTCTTATCATTACACTGGGCTAGATATTTAACAATGTATAGCATTTGGAAATGCACACCAACATATATCATTTCATCATTCTTCATTGCCTGAACAATTATTGCAAAATATCTATTTTTCAAAAACGTTAGACACACAACCAGATCACTAGTAATCATAGAGTTCAAGACAAGAAACTGAAGGACTTTAAACTAACCACCAGATCTGGTCATGAATATATCCCCACTCAACTGATAAGGGTTCAGACCCATACTTACCACTGTGTTGGCATATCTAGGTCAACACTGTTTATTCATGAAACCAACAGCATCGATACTGATATGCTGGTGTACAGTACACAGGAAAATGCACTGTACTGGCAGATCAGGGCCTACTCTCCTTTTGTAGTAGGGTAGGCATCATAGATAGGTACATAGGGTACACTGTCCTCTCATGATCAAGGGCTCTGTACTAATTAATGTATCCTCACAAAGAGGCAATTACCGCGGCAACCTTTAAGAATCTATGAATGATAATGTTCATGATGAGAAGGTATTGAATATTTACTTTAAAAATAGTTAGGCCCATACAAAAATAGGACTTGATGGAATTTGGCATTTTCTGCCTTCAATACTTTTGTCTCTGTTTTTATTTTAATGACTTTTGGGATGCCTAAACTTTTTCCTTGCTAAACAGCCAGGACAGTGTTGATGTGCTGTTGAACCACATATACATGCATACACTACCATGAGCTCTTTGTACTTTACCAGCATTATGTGCAACAAAAGATTGAAGTTGATAAACTCCAATTTTAACATCCATGAAATGTAATAATTTCACCAGACTATGGTTATGGAACTGAATCAGATAACTACACCATATTTACATTAGAAACAAACAAAAAGACTTTTATTTGATTTTATCAGCAATCAGGAAACATTAAGCCACAGATATACAAGGAGTCTGTTACTCAGTAACTGGTTCATACAAGCTTGCTTGATTTTTCATCATTGGTGGGCAACTACAGAAAACAGCTATTTATTGCACAATCCTGTACATGGTGTAGTTCATGCGCCACATTTTGTCAGATTAACAATTTCAACAGAACATAACATTGTTAAAGAGCTACATGTGCATTTTGTCTGGACTAACATTTTAAACAGAGCATACGTACACTGTTAGAAAAGTTTTATGCCTGAATACATGTAACGGAAGAGATTCTAATTCTTACTCCTCACTGCTATAGAACATTGCTGTGCCTTAAAGATCCAAACCAAAACTGCACTCGGCAATCTCTAAGCCAAATATAAATAAAAATGTGTTTCTGGTTATACTGAGTTTGTTTTTTTGTTTTTTGTTTTTTATGGTTTAGCGCCATTTTTAAGCACAATATAGGCTATACATGGCGGCCAGTATTAATTGTGGCGGAAGAACCCGGAAAACCCCTGGAAAGAACCACCGACCCATGAGAAGCTACTGGCAAGCTTTCTCACATAACTACATTAGCCAAGAGAAGAAAATGTTGACAAAGATGAACTTAAATGATTGTTGTTGTTGCAGTTATAGGGTTTAATGTCATTTTTCAGCACAAGATAGGAAATACATGGCGGCCAGTATATATGGTAGAGGAAGAACCAGGGGGGAAAAAAAACAAAGAACCACCAACCCATGACATTAGCTACTGGCAAGCTTTCTCATACATCTATAATGAATGAGCCAGAGACTCTGTGAAGGAGCAAATTTCAGTTAATCTATTAATAAACCATTAGGTGAGGCCAGATAGCCATTAGTTAGATTTATGAAGACACGCCGTATCAAAGGGGAGTCTGTATTGTAAAGTGCGACCGTTATACTAATTAAACCTTGTTTACTCAGCAACCAGACTGACTGCTAGCGACATTTTAAAGTTTCATTTTTCACGAAAAGTGTCAGAATTGAGAAAACGCAGGGATTCTGTTACTTAAAAACAAGCATGTCATATTGACCATGACGTAAGTGACTTTTAGAGAAAAGTGGGTGAAAATACATTTGATTCTGATTGGTCAAGGTTAAATAAGTGGTGTGCTTTCACACGAAAATTCGTAGGACATAATATCGGCTTAGCGAAATCAAAAATTAGTCTGAAGAATTACTCTGAAAGAGAGAGAACCTGAGATAGAATTATTTAGTAAGGCTCCGGATGTTATTTGAGAGAAATACATCCATTAAGAAATCGTTGTCCAGGAAAAACAACCAAACTAAGGGAGGGACACAACAAAAACACAAAGGTACTGTCACAATTCCATGTATATTGTTGATGCAATTTATATGATGCTTGCTTTAGTTTACAGGTCTGCATGCTTTCATTTGATACATTTGTATAATTGATTTCATTTGATACATTTGTATACTAATGTGTTTTGAATTATCAATTGGAATTCTTACCTTAATTCTTAGTTAAGAATGACGTAGTGTTAATTTATGTCGTAATGAATAGGAAGTTATGAATAGGAAGTGTTACGTTAATTCTTGAATTTATCATCTTGTTTGCATAATGATTATGTTCTAAGAATTTAATGTATTACATTAGTAATGGGTTACAAGAATACATGTGAATTCACCGAATTTTGATTCCATAGATGATTTAGCGACAGTGTATTCAATTTATGTGCTGTGTAAATTATGGGGCCCGAATTCAAAGCCTCGATGTATAATTCGCAATGTGTGTAACTATATTCATTTAAGGACATGTGTAGTTAATTACTAGCCTAAAGTTGTTATCAATGATAGAAATATCTGATTTTCCAAACCAGGAATAATGGAAAGTCTCAACTGTAATCATTGTAACGAGAGACTTAGGATTGTTTTAATTTTCTTTTGAAAGGGAGAAAATAGCTCTTTTTTTGAAGATTGTGAAGTTACGACGTACACTTTGGAAAAGGAATTGGGAAACGGAAATTGCAGTGAATGCATGATACAGTGGACAAGTCCGGAATCGAGCGGAAACATCCATGGGTGCAGATTATCTAGAGAGAAACGGTCTTCTAGAACCAACATTGAATTGAACAGTGAACGAGGATCGAGGAATAGCAGGTTATGAAAATCGAACAAGGCATTGACTTTGATTGTACCACTCGATCCTATGATGATTTAAAGATATCAGTAATAGATCGGCTAATTTGTTTAAATCTAATTAAAATTTTTATTGTAATTCGGTGAAAGTTTATTTCTAAACAGCGTGTATTCCTAATGAAAAGAAGTTTCATAATTTTATATATATTTGATTAAATTGTTTGTTTATCTTTACGGGGGCTCATAGTTTGTTCAATATACCTGCTCAGTTTACTCTATCTATTCTCATACTTGAACCAGGCAATTATATTGAGGGTGGTCATCTCTTAGATAACGAGTACCAAAAGGGAGTGAGTTAAAGTTATTATTATTATATATTGTACAATACCCCTTGACAAAGCGGTACTTAACAACACTTACCCTTTGACAAGTGGGGCTTATACAATACTATAAATGGATAATGCTCATAACCCGCGAGTAACCTGACAGACTCAAACCCTGGTGTGATGCCAGGGATCCGTAATGGTGAGTGCTTTAGACCACTCAGCCACTCGGGGACCCATCCTTAATGAACTAGAAAATAAGTGCCATTCCAATCCTGAATTTAATTTTTATTGTATTTATCTCATTTTTTCTCTCAATTTTTTTCCCAAATAAAATGGTGGGGATGGCAGAGAAAATAGATGGACAAAATTGTGACCAGAACCACATTTGTTTTATTTGGCCTTATTATTCACCCTATATCTCAAAAAATATCTGCTTTAATAGTTACTGACTTTTCATATACAAAAATGGGGTGGAAACAATGACGGGAACCAATTCTTCTAACTTGATCAATTTCATTTCAAATCTGGGTATAGTCTACTTAAATGTGCATAATGATTAGGACACTGACATATCTGTGTGCGAACATCATGAGAAGTCCAAGTGTTATCAGAAATATGCCAAAATTCTACAGTTTTTAGAGCACTGAATGGATGTTATGTTAAATATTGTATGATGTCTTTCTTTGCACTAGCTGTTACAATAGCAAATGTTTAAGCTTTTGAAATGCACGATTAGTAAAATGACATCACTAAAAAAACACTTTTTTTATGTATTCATATACTTTTGTGTGCTTTGACAATGTTGTAAACAATGTTTAAAATATAGTTCTGTTACTTATTTCATTATTTTTTAAAATATGTGAAATTATGTGAACCAAACAGATGAAAGTTGAAAATTTTGCTACACACTGCAGAAACAGACCTCACTTCAAGTAAAACTACCATGTATCAAAATATAAGTTAAGTAGATTATACCCAAGTCTGACCAAGTAACCACATTTATAAAAACGTATTAAGGGAAATTTGACATAATCATACTTACACAATTATTAAACCATAATCTGACATAATAATCACATACCAAATAAAGTATTATATCTAATTCAACATAGTAAACACACTATACACTTACTTAGGAATTATTATCCTGGCAAGTTTTGTGAGGGTGAAATTTATATATATGTATATATATATATGTATATATATATATATATGTATGTATATATATATATATGTATGTATATATATATATATATATATATATATATATATATATATATATATATATATATATATATATATATATATATATATATATATATATATATATATATATATATATATATATATATATATATATATATATATATATATATATATTATAACAATTTCCATATTGATATTGTGTATGTAAGTATTACCAATGTTAGCTTTCTTTTTCTGATCAACTTTGATATCATCACTTTATATGTGTACTGACATTTAGTGCTCTTCAAGTTTTTGGGGAGGTGCACTGTATTTTCAAATAGGACCATGTTGAATCCAGCACATGTAAGAATTTTGTTTTCTGAGATGCCAATAAGTGGCAATGAAACATGTGATAATGAAACATCAGACATGCAGTGCTAAGCTCCACAAAACCTGCAATGTTCTAAGACAGGTTCCTGTAGCCATACTATTCTCAAGACACACACCAAGACGAAAGATAAAAAAAAACCCACACTCTGAATGTCAAATATTCTTACAAGTTATACTAAAGAAAACGAATAACTACTTATTATATCAAATATGGTAGTATCTGTGAAACTTTTAAAACTCTCTGTATTTGTTGGTAGTGTCAAGTCAACTTGCATGCTGGGGGGAAAAACTGTGCCTCTATCCCTTAAAAACCAGGCATTGCTTTTCTTATTTTCTGTCAGACTATGGCATACATTGTGGATTACATTACATTGGTGTAACATACTATAAACAGTTTTCACTGACATTAAACGATTCATAATTGCTCCATCTAATATGCTACCAACATGGAAGTAATTACACTGTTGTGAGGACTTGAGTTCTCCTTCTATGCTACATGCTACCAGCATCTTTATAAAAACCAGATATCTTCACAAGTATCAGTGTATTCATGGAACACCTTCCCATAAACCAACATAAACACCATTACAATAAAAGAATTCCTGTCAAAATGATTCACAATGACCTATACCAACAATGAATAGGATCAATGACCCTAAAACTGATGACCCTTGGCTACAGAAAACTAGGTATACATTGTTTACAACATGAACAACATGCTGGGGAAACTTTTGTAGAAATATATCTAGTACATGCTGGAAGCATTTTCAGCCAACCTACAATTGTTATAATAATTCAACAATTTTAATATAATAAAATGGGCTATCTTCCAAAAACTCAATACCATCAATAATTTCAACACTTGCATATTAAAATATCATTACTTCTCTCTCTCTGTGCATTTTCCTAAATATCTTTCCCTGAAGAGGAAGATATCTATCTGCATAGGTAATACATTGATGCACCAAGCAAGTTATAATGTTGGTTGGATGTGAGCTTCAAACAATATGTTTATACCAATATGGCACAGACGCACAAGTTAAAATGCTGATTGTACACTGGCTTCGTAAAATATTCTGAAATATATCCATGCTTGCCAAAAAAGAACCTTTATTTTATAACATTCAGGTATTGCAAATAAAGAATTTGTTTAGTTCCAGCAACTGGTTTTCACCTTGTTTTTTTAGAAGTATCATATTCATTTGGCTGTTGTTTTTAAAACAATAGCATTCCATGTAATATCTGCATTGTTGTGTTTAAAAAATAATAAATTACAATGAATTAAAAGGCACAATGACAAAATCTACAAAAAATGCTCTATCTTGTGTATGTACATGCTACAAACGTTTCCTCTCTTTATGAATGTTGCATGGTTACTAGGGCATAACCGATTAGCATTTTTCTACTGATTTCCGATTCCGGATTTTGGGCATGAAATTTTTCTGATTCCGGATACGATTCAATTAATCGGAAATGCTAAATCCATATTTTTTTTTCTAAAACATATCATCTTCCGTTTCCGGGTTTCTGGTATCTGATTTTGCCGTGTCTAGCATGTTACTTAGTACTTTACCATATCTGGCTTCATTTCCGGTTTTCACCCGCCAGTTCAAATAGATTGTCTCACAGCGTGGTTGTGTTGACCATATTGGACTTTTCTGACTTCTTATTTAACTTTATTAACGCATAATCGAATGACGCGCAGTGTTAGACACAGTGCTATAGAAATTCAACTTTATTATTTTTATTATCCGAATCGGTCAGGTTCAGCCTCTCTCTCTCTCTCTCTCTCTCTCTCTCTCTCTCTCTCTCTCTCTCTCATTTCTCTGATGAATGTTTATGATCTGTTCTTTACGTCATATTTACAAGAGATCAATACATAATGCTGCACACAATTAAATAGATGGAAAAAGGTGCTCTCAGTTTCATGGTGTCAAGAGATGATAATTGTTAATTCCATGGACTGCATAAGTGTTCAGTTTCATGGTGACAAGAGATGATAATTGTTAATTCCACGGACTGCATAAGTGTTCAGTTTCATGGTGACAAGAGATGATAATTGTTAATTCCATGGACTGCATAAGTGTTCAGTTTCATGGTGACAAGAGATGATAATTGTTAATTCCATGGGCTGCATAAGTGTTCAGTTTCATGGTGACAAGAGATGATAATTGTTAATTCCATGGGCTGCATAAGTGTTCAGTTTCATGGTGACAAGAGATGATAATTGTTAATTCCATGGACTGCATAAGTGTTCAGTTTCATGGTGACAAGAGATGATAATTGTTAATTCCATGGACTGCATAAGTGTTCAGTTTCATGGTGACAAGAGATGATAATTGTTAATTCCACGGACTGCATAAGTGTTCAGTTTCATGGTGACAAGAGATGATAATTGTTAATTCCATGGACTGCATAAGTGTTCAGTTTCATGGTGACAAGAGATGATAATTGTTAATTCCATGGGCTGCATAAGTGTTCAGTTTCATGGTGACAAGAGATGATAATTGTTAATTCCATGGGCTGCATAAGTGTTCAGTTTCATGGTGACAAGAGATGATAATTGTTAATTCCATGGACTGCATAAGTGTTCAGTTTCATGGTGACAAGAGATGATAATTGTTAATTCCATGGGCTGCATAAGTGTTCAGTTTCATGGTGACAAGAGATGATAATTGTTAATTCCATGGACTGCATAAGTGTTCAGTTTCATGGTGACAAGAGATGATAATTGTTAATTCCATGGACTGCATAAGTGTTCAGTTTCATGGTGACAAGAGATGATAATTGTTAATTCCATGGACTGCATAAGTGTTCAGTTTCATGGTGACAAATGATGATAATTGTTAATTCCATGGACTGCATAAGTGTTCAGTTTCATGGTGACAAGAGATGATAATTGTTAATTCCATGGGCTGCATAAGTGTTCAGTTTCATGGTGACAAGAGATGATAATTGTTAATTCCAAGGGCTGCATAAGTGTTCAGTTTCATGGTGACAAGAGATGATAATTGTTAATTCCATGGGCTGCATAAGTGTTCAGTTTCATGGTGACAAGAGATGATAATTGTTAATTCCATGGGCTGCATAAGTGTTCAGTTTCATGGTGACAAGAGATGATAATTGTTAATTCCATGGACTGCATAAGTGTTCAGTTTCATGGTGACAAGAGATGATAATTGTTAATTCCATGGACTGCATAAGTGTTCAGTTTCATGGTGACAAGAGATGATAATTGTTAATTCCATGGACTGCATAAGTGTTCAGTTTCATGGTGACAAGAGATGATAATTGTTAATTCCATGGACTGCATAAGTGTTCAGTTTCATGGTGACAAGAGATGATAATTGTTAATTCCATGGACTGCATAAGTGTTCAGTTTCATGGTGACAAGAGATGATAATTGTTAATTCCATGGGCTGCATAAGTGTTCAGTTTCATGGTGACAAGAGATGATAATTGTTAATTCCATGGACTGCATAAGTGTTCAGTTTCATGGTGACAAGAGATGATAATTGTTAATTCCATGGACTGCATAAGTGTTCACAAATGCTACAGTTTTAAATATATATATATTTTATTCTACATTTTTTTTTACATAACTGATTTAATGATTTTGTTATCTTATATAGAGAAAACTGGAATTTCCTTTAAATACCCCAGATTTTATCTTATTCTTTAAACATGTTGATATAATAGTTTGGGGCAAGCTTAGATTTCACATGGGTAAGTTCAATTTGCTTGCCCTGGGCAAGCTGACTTTTATATTTAAATTTTTTTAAATCACTGGATCACATATAAGGCACCAGGTAACACAACTGTTGCCAACTGCAACTGATAAAATGAGCACATAACAAAGTGTGGCTAATTGTATTCTGTTTTTAACACATTAATATGTATGCTTTAATTAACGACAAAAACTTTATTTGGTGCACTTCCAATCAAGGTCAATTCTGGCCCATGTTATCTAGGGTGTAGAAAGACATGGACATGAAAACTGTTGCTGATGTCATCCTTATGCTGCAATTCCAGCAAAGCAGGCTCCACAAAACACGTGTATGAAAAAATTGTTTTACTGTAATAATGGTTATTTTTGCATATTAGTATGATCTCCATAACTGTCATGACATCAGAAATATAATGGCATAATGAATTATCTTTTCAAGAATCAAAGTTATACATATAATACACTAAACATTTCCCTGATAATAATTCATAAAATTATATATCTGATGTAAAATAAAAAAAATGTCACCATTGCAAATGCCATGAGTCATGTCTATACTAAACACTATATGGCTGGGCACAGAAAATGTAGGAAATGCCTTGAGCAAATATAATGCATGTTTCAGACATGATACTTATCACTGACATGTACCTGGTCACACAAATCCCTGCTTTTACTTTGCTAAAAAGATTTAATATTAAATTTATGAAACTCATTAAATAATGTCGATCTTTTGCTTGCCAAGGCTCGCAAAAGCTGGAATTATTCAACTTGTTTCATAAATTCAATATTAAATCGTTACCCATTTGAGACTCTTTTTATCACAGTTTTTATTTCAGTGGAAATTATTTAGATAAACGAAGAACAAATAATTTTGTTCATTCTAACAGACTGTGCAACTTTCATTTATTGTGCATAAATTAAAGTCCAAAACAAAGTTGAACTACTAAAAGTAGATTGTATTTTTTACAATCTATAAATCAAAGGAAAAGCTTCAATCCAAATAAACAGAAAATTTTATACCAACAAGCTCATTTTTCAAAACAAAATGATTAATGCGATGTAATGCCACGTTGATACAGTAAACAGTAGATCTAGATTACATGTTTACCAGAAAATATCACTTGCAGAAATAAATGTTACATTGTTGCAATTCTTATGTGAAATAGGATTACTGGATGCAGCAATTCCCACATTTACTGCAATGCATTTATAACCGGATATGTACAGTATTTGACTAAAACAATAAACTGTACAGAAGACATATAATAAAAAAAATCTTTTTAAGTCAGATTTGCATCCCATATATACTGTGCAACGACGCTGTGGCTGAATAAAGTTTAATTAGGAGACCCAATTACGTCCAAATTCTTCTGTGAACAGAGGTGAGTTTAATTACTTCTGTAAGTTAACATTTAAACCATGCTTGTATATACAGTGGATGTTACAGATATACCTTCTCTCCATCAAATAAGTAATACCCTAAGGTTTACTTCTTACTTCTCCTGTCTAGGTAGTTAGACGCCATTTTTCTCATTATGTTATTGTTATACATGACAACCCCTGTGGGGGTAACATATCAATATTTAGACAGCCAAGATAATTTTTCCTCAATTTCCTTTCACAAGTTGAGTTCAAAAATGGCCACCAAAAATGTTCATTAAAAACCAAACATTCCAGAAGGTTGGGGTAAAAACATTTTTTTCCACAATTAGTAAACAGGATACTGCACAATGATTTTGTGGCCTTATTTGGACCAATCAGAATCACATAAAGTGATATTTTAACATGTAGTAATATCAAAAATATGAAACTGCACATACTATAGGAAAACTACCTATTGCCATATCACCTATTACCATTATCATGTCATAATACCAACCTTAAAAGAAGAAAAACACATGCCTTGAACAGATGTAGCTCTTTACCTTGTGGTCCTGGGCAATAAGTTATTTTGTTTTGCATTCAGCATAAACAACAGGATGCTAGATAAAAGTACAAAATTATCAGTCACTAGTATTTTTAGTGTTTATTCAATCTCAGAACTAAATTGTCTCTTTCAACAGAAAAAAGGGAATGCTGGGGTGTGTGGGGTTATAAAGAATTGGGTAATTAGCTTCAACTAAACCAGTCAAAAAAGTATAAGCTCTGCAGTAAACTTAACAGGAGCAACCAATTGTCTTTAGTGTTTTTTAAGGTTGTTCTCCACATTATGTAAATAATTTAATTATGTCCTCATTAAAATGCTGTGATATTTTACTTGTTCTTTGTAAAACCTGTGCACATAAATGTTTGGTCTGAAGGGAAAATCAGTTTGACACACTAGTGAATGAGGGATCCTGAGTGGTCTAAAGCGCTCTCCATTACGGATCACTGCCATCTCACATTCAGTCTGTGTGGCTTCGAGTCTCAGATTTGGCCAATAAGGGTACATGAGAAAGCTTGCCAGTAACTTCTTGTGGGTCAGTGGTTCTTTTCAGGGGGGGGGGGGTCCCGGGTTCTTCCTCCACAATAAATACTGGCCGCCATGTATTGCCTATTGTGTGCTGAAAAATGGCGCTAAATACTATAACAACTACATTAGTTCATGTGTACTCCTACTACAAATAATACAGATCCTGATATGCCATACCATAGTGCATCTGCACATCAGGGTCTATGTGTTTGTTCTCCTAATTACTCCTCTGAAACTGAACAGACCTGGATCTGCAATAGCATTATGCAACAGCAAATCTGGGTCTGTGCAGTTTGCAACTGGACTTAAAAGTGAGTAGATGTGGTATACTAACAACTATAAGCAATGTCATAGGTATGAAGTATCACAATGGATTTGTTTATTGTCTGGAATTCAGGCTACTAACATCTAAATTTCAACCAAGACTGTGTAAGGAAAATGTATAAATAGTCTAGGACATATCATTTAATATAAAAACCACACGTTTAATTTTTTAACAGGAAAAGTAAAGAAGCCACTCTTTTAAAAAAGATTTTCAAACATTTGATTTGTGAGCTGTAATATTTCCCTTTACCTGAAAGTCCGTATGCCACCATTTTATAATAAATTTATAAAAATTTTCATCTTATAGGCGATATATACGGTATACTGTACACGAAAAGTTTAAGCTTCGCATACGATAATGAAACAAATGGTACTCTCCTGGAGTCGCACCTACTACTCGGTTTGTGCCTGGATCTGGCAAATAGTACATCCAAATACTCGGATTCAGTACTCGGCGAAAATTATCTATCAGGTAGGCCCTAATATCCAGCAAGAAAGTTGATCATGTGATTTGTTACATTTAATTTTAATACCATATGTACTCACATATATGTTTAAACTGCAAACTGTAAAGACCCAGATCCTGCAAAGTGAATGGATCTAGATCTGTTATTACAATAAGATCTGGGTCTATGCCAAATCAGTAGAACAAACAACACATATGCTGATCTGCTGGCATATTATGTAACGGCAGATCAGGATTTATTTATTTGAAATTGACCCAACTTATATATGCAATCAGATAAGTAGAAAAATAAATAACTCAATTATGTTATAGAGTATTATTTCATAAATAGATATCATCTAAACTAGACAATTACTCATTATAGTACTTTACAGGAAGAAAATATTTTCATTTGTTTCACTAGCCAAGAATTCTACATGATCCTAGTAGTCTATTGAGCGTACAGAATTGTTGTGGGCAAAAGTCTGAAAATTACAACTGCTGCCACTTGCCTTTGCAAATTGTTTAATGCAAGTGCAAAAGTGCATACCTTGGAAATGGTTCCTTGCAAAGATACAGATTCAGAGAAAAGATGATGGCATGCTAGCCATGCAAGCTTGGTGTTCTACCTGTTATTACCTGCTAACGAGTTTGATTATGATATTGACTTTCCAGATATGATGAAATGGAAATTTGTACTCTCTTTAAAAAAAAAAACAAGATTATGTAACTGTAAGAATATGATAAGAAGCCAGTTGCTGGAAAGCTCTCTGAATTGGAAATGACCCTACACTTTCTCAGGCAATTAATGAGCACAAAGCAATACATAACATTCTGATATAATACTACTGTCCAGTTCTAACAATGCACGATAAGAAACTTTTTATTTAAATTTAAGAAATTCTAAACAGCTGATAGATTTTTTAAAATTGTTTTCCATGCATCATTGTTAATGTATTCTTGAATGATTTTTTAGGCCTTGTTACTAGGTATGCTGCTTTTGTTTTAGGGTTTTGAAGCCATTTTTCAGCACACGATAGGCCATACATGGTGGCCAGTATTACTGGTGAAGGAAGAACCCAGGAAAGTACCACCAACCCACGAGAAGCTACTGGCAAACTCTCACATACCAACACTGGCCGAATCTGATACTCAAACCCACATACACAGATGCCAGTTGGCAGTTATCCGGAATGGAGAGTGCTTTAGACCACTCAGCAACTAGGAGGCCCCTGCCTTATTATAAATTATAGTACAGTAAAACCTGCCTTGAAAGACCACTGTCATGTGAGACCACAGGGGGCCCCGAGCAGTCTAAAGCTCTCTCCATTACGGATCATCTCACCTCTGTCTGCGTGGGTTCGAGTCTAAGATTCAGCTAATGTAGTCATGCGAGAAAGCTTGCCAGTAGCTTCTTGTGGGTCAGTGATTCTCTCCGGGGGTTTTCTCGGGTTCTTCCTCCACCAATAATACTGGCTACCATGTATAGCCTATCGTGTGCTGAAAAATGGCATTAAACCCTACAACAACAACAACAACATGTGAGACCACCTGTCTTGAGACCATATTATCAATACACAAATTTAATGATTATATAGTGTTATGGCCTGTCTTAAGAGACCATAATTTTATGCCAGAAGGGGTTTTCTCTCAAGATAGGTTCTACTGTATTATGCCTATATTGCAAAACAAAACAAAAAAATTTTGGTTCTCATCTTTGGATCAAGAGTGGAGTAGAACCACTTTGGTCCTAGTTTGCTAAATGGTACCTACCTACCTACATACCCACCCAACCAGCTATCTATCCACCTGCCTATCTACCTACCAATCAAAGCACCCTCCCACCTACCTACCTAACTGCTGAATTCAGTCCCCATATAATAATATGGAATCAGTTGATTCATGGACATGTGCTGAAACCAGTCCCTATGTATGTAATACATGTACAATGGAATCTGCCAATTCATGGGCTTGTGCTGAAACCAGTCCATATGTTACATGCTGTTGCATTAGATTATTCATGGACTATATCTTTCCATAATTATAAATATGTAATATTCACTTCACATTAAAAACATCTATGCAAGTGATTTATAACTGAGTACATGTAGCTACAACATACACAATATGTGGTCTAATTCTTGCTTCCTTGATAATGGGATAAAGTGGTTTATAGTTAGTTGTATATTAATACTACCTTGCAGCATCTGCACAGAAACAAATTACAGATAGTATCATAGCTTTAATAGAATACTACGGACTATCTTTCACACAAATCTATTTAATACTCACTATACAAGAAAAGTACCTCTGATTTAAGAAATATGTAACTGTTCTTCATAACTATTTTTAAAAACAAATAAAATCAGAAAAAATTTGTTTTCTGCAGAACTTTGGTCACGGGTGGTTATCCTTACATATTCAATGACATGATGAATACAAGCACATAGAACAAAAAGAGAATGCTATGAAAGTCACATCTACTTACTCTTGTAAGGTGTGCCGAGTAATCCATAATAAAAATAAACATGATCCAAATCACTGTCAGACAATCCTATTCTTTAAACCATCTTGGTAGTGTGAATTTGATGTTAGCACTAAAACAGAGGGATGGGTCTTTTTTGTGCTGAAACCTGGCACTGTCTTCACAATATGAATGTGTATACAAAAGGTGGACCTACAGTTCTCCTGGCTTAACAAGTCCGACTCTCACTCTTGCCAGCCTGATGGAGCCTACAGGCATACACATACAAGCCACTATTTGATGAACATACATGCCTGTTGAGGCTGTGATTAGGCCAGGCAAATAAAATATTGGGTTACCAAAAAATACAAGGTCAGACCAGATTAGATGGGAAAAGACAAGTACAGTTGTTTTGCTAATTAGATAACTAAGATTAACCTATTAGTGAAAATAAAATAGAATTTCATGCCAATCATGCCTCTTACTTACAATGTAATTTACAACTGATGATCACTGATAATTGGATAGTGTGTAAAAGGTCATCATACAGCCCTTTTGAGCTTTCAAATAAAATATATAAAAAAAACTTACAATAACCTTTCTCTACTCCCTAAAGTATACTAGTTTTTGGGTGAATTATTGTATTAAAAAATATTCAACACAATTTTAGAGCTGTATTCAAGGTATGTTTGAATAAACAAGCAGATAAATATAAAGCAACAAATGGATGCATGTGATTTCTGTGTGTGCAAATATCTCTTACAACTGAAAGAACGCAACATGTTTTCAATCAACCGTAGTTAAATTCAAGAATTTGTTTCCCATTAGTGTGAAAGTTGTAAAGGCATACTACTATGGTAATCCAATTCTACTCTTTTATACCAAGAGCAAGTTTCATGTATGGGGCCTGGGGAAAGGATGCGAATTAAAATAGATAAATCAAAATTATTTCATGTGCATGGATTCTCCTCCATCCTCCCTGGTCTGGTTTTACTGAATGGATTTCCCTCAGCATTTTTTTTTTTTTTTTACAACAGGTAACCTGTCTGGTGTACAGATGTATACATAAAGGCCAAATACATATAACTATAGGAACACTGACTGAGCTCAATTATCAGCCACTGGGTCTGTATAGCAGCTGGACCTGCCTCCTCCAAAAAAAGAATGGAGCCTTATTCCATAGTTCACCAAATAATGACAGCAACTGTGTAAAACAATAACTACTGTTTCTGGATACCTGAGTTAACATGGGGTCATGAGGTCAACAAGATAAACACGCATGGAAAGAATATTATTTTTCAAATAATAAAATTAAGACTATCAATCTTGAGGATCTCAAAATTCAAATGAAACACAAGTCAATTTTGAACGTAACTGTACAAAATTTCAGTCATATCACTATGGTGTATGCAGTGAGGCAGTTTATAGTGATGTCTAGCACTGAGGCATCATGCCGCAGACATGTAGCATGATGTCCCACCTATACACATTATCGTGACACCTGAGGCCGACCAGTCCTAACAATAACCTTTTAATGCTGAGTACCAAGTCAGGCAGCTGTTAGAACCATTTTTGTAAGTTAAACTGTTAAAGCGATGTTAAAAATCCTAATCAAACAAACAAACATAATGGATAAATGGACATCAGACAATGGACAATAAGCCATCTTATAAGCTCTTCTGGTCTATATCATAGTAGAACTGAAAAATGGGGATTCTGCTGAATAAAGGAAGATTTTAATAATAAAATAAAGGCAGGACTATAAAAAAAACATAGAGCACATAGCTCTGCACATTCTGATGATGTTTCAGCACAATTATTTTTAGGAATTGTTGTGAATTCTGCAAGTGTGCATCCAAGAATAGACCATGCAGTTTACATGTGTGTAAAGTGGACAAGGGTTCCTTACAAACACTTTTAAATATGCAACTGTCATGGAAATACAAGTTTTAATGACACATCATGCATGTATGAACGCATGGGATTTAATGGCATGCCAGCACAATCCTGGCTACATAGTGCTAATTAAAAGGCACACTCCTTTCCAAAGATGCAAAGGTATAAATAAAAGTTAGGAAGACAAACCCTCACAAAAAATCCAAACAATGGATAAGTGGTAAAGATGTTAATGTTTTAAATGATGTGTAAAATAAATATATTAAGATTAAAAAATATTTTAATTCAATGATCAATATTAGTTACATATTCTTTTAAAAAATCCAATATATTTTTTTAGTGTGGTACATAATTAAAAAAAACTATAGTATCAACATGAGGTGTCTGAATCTGTTTTACAGTTGGTGGAGACATGCAGGGCATGCACTATACCGGTAGTCAACTTTTACTATTTAGTGAGTAAAATTTTCCAAGGTCTTTGAACATAAAGCCTGTAACCCTATATAACTGGCAAAATAGCAACAACCAAACTACCTTGGAAAATTTACAACTGGTGTCACTGAGGTTTTTTTTAAATTGTAAGGTGAATTTTTTTTCTTTGTTTTGGTCTTCAAAATACTTATAGGTATTTCACAAGGAATATCATGCAAATACCTGAACTGGGAATTTCCTGATTATTTTTTTTTATAGAGAAAAAGAATAGGTGTTACAACTTGTCTCTATTTTTCGAACTATTTGCATACAGGAGCATATCGGCAAAATGAGACTGCGTTTTTTGAATTTAATAACAAACGTGAAGACTGGTGAGGACTTCTTGATTTGCCAAAGATCAAATAATAAATACGTCAGGTTTTTTTTTATCACCAAGGTAGTGATTTGGGAATGGTTAATTTTTTATATATACATATACTGGTATACTTTACTTTAACTCTGGGATAATGACAAATTCATATGCAAACACTGCAACGAAATATTGGTTTCCAGTATATATAAAAAAATTGCCAATAGTTGACATCATGATTAAATGGATTAGAAGATTATTTGGTATGTACTGAAATGATAAAGCCATGATGATTCAACGCCTCAAAACAGTGACTTTCAAAACGATCTACATGATCCAAGATGAAGTGCTAGAATATATATCCAATCAAGATTAGAAGATTAGATGGTATGTTTTGAAACCTGATACACAGCCAAGTTTGGATCTTACTAAACCCCTGCATACCATAATATGAATTCGCTTATAAGACAAGACAAACTGCAAACTGCACAGACCCAGATATCACCTAATACACCAACAGATCTGGGTCTATGCAGTTTGTTAGGAGTAATCAGTAGAACAAACATCATGCAGGCACATTATAATATGGCAGATCATGTTCTTCTGCAGTTTGAATTATGAGTGTACATGGTATCACAAAGACCTAGTGAAAAATGGCTTTTAATATAGTCGAGAAATTAAAAATATTCAGTCTACATTAGTATTGGGTGCAGTTACACTGATAAAATGACATTTTTTATTTCACAATTTGAACAAATTAATGTAAAGGAATCACTTTTAGATCATTCACCATTTTGTTAATTGCACATGTTACATGTATATCATATGAAGTGCATTAATTAATAATTGTATTTTTTTCTAAAATTTATTACAAGCAAAACATGAACAGGTGACATGAATAATATTTTTTTATTATTATTGTTCTCCTTTGTAAAGCAAGTATTGTTAAGGTCAGCAAATGAGTGCATGGGAAAAATGGAAAAAACCAAGTGGGATTTCCTCCCCAACCTTTAAGTGTAGCAGAATCAGGTTTGTTAATTATAACATGAAATTAGAGTAAATCTGATTGCATGCAAACACCAATGCGCACCCTTTGTAACAAATCACTGATGGAAATTTCTTTTGTTTATATAACAGTTAACAACTTTTGTAATCTATCAAATAAAAAAAAATACAAGAAAAAAAAAGCTTTGTTTACAACTCCCTGATATACACTGATTGGTTTGCTTACTCCCAAAAAAAATTCAAAATTATATACATATATACACAAATTATATACATATATACACAAATTATATACAGTATACACAAATTTCAGATATTATGGATGCTGTGACCTATTTGGTTATTATTTTGTCTGAAGATAAATATAATAGACACCAAACTCTTTAAGATGCCAACCATTTCTTTTCTTAAGCTCCCATTTGACATAGATCAATAAGCTAGAATGACTATCTTTGTACAGTATTTACTAATCACAATCAGCCTCAAATTTACATGTTCTATCATACAAATGCAAATTATTTTCGAAATGAAAATTGTATCTGGGCATTATAAATCCACAAGCACAACACCAAGGGCAAGTACAAATTCAGTTCTTGCAAGCTCAAGTTCACAAAGTACATGCCCTCAGTCAAGTTCTGAAACATGAAAAGTGAGGTAAGTAATTCATTAAGTTCTGCAAGCAGACCAAACATATATCAGCATTTTTATTATATTGCATTCTTCTATCAAGTAAATGGCCAGTTTCTAACAATCCTTTTTTTCAAGATCATACACTGTCAAATTCGAGGGGCCACGAGTGGCCAAGTGGTCTAAAGCGCTCTCCGTTGCGGATCACTGCCATCTCACCTCTGGCTGCATGGGTTCGAGTCTAAGATTCAGCTAATGTAGTTATGTGAGAAAGCTTGCCAGTAGCTTCTTGTGGGTCGGTGGTTCTTTCCGGGGGTTTTCACGGGTTCTTTCTCCACCAATAATACTGGCCGCCATGTATAGCCAATCGTGTGCTGAAAAATGGCGTTAAACCCTACAACAACAACAACAGTCAAATTCTGTTGCTCTATCTTGTAGTCCATGTCAAGTTCAGTCTTGCATTTTCTCACGCAGACATGATAATGTGAATACATACTACTTAAATCATGCAGAGCTATTTTTTATATTCATCAGCAAAATTTTAATCCTAATATTTGTAAAAACAATTGATACACATTTTCAAGCCACCATCAACTAAAAAAAATCTGTGTATCTGAGATGTTTTGAATCATGTCACTGATTTCCATTTTCAAGGTGACTATGTGATGGCAGATTTATTTGACAGCCGAGTTTGGAAAACAAGGCACACACCTGTAATGATCAGGCACCTGGATTTGTTGAAAAGGTAATTTCTCAATGGATTACAATTAGGTCATGCAGTCTTGGTCTAACTTTTATAATTAGCTTGGTAGGACATAAATAAAAATAAAAATCACATTCTGATTAGGACAAAAATAAAACTAAAAATCATATTCTGAGCAACCAAACAATTTTTTTTTAAACAGCATAACAACCGAAGCATTATTGTAAGGCAAAAATCAGATTTTGTGGAACCCACTGTCTCACCCATTATCCTGATGCTTGTCAGTATTACTATTTTTCTGATTTCCATATGCGATCAGAAAAAACTTTGCCAAAGGAAAGAGGCTACTAACAAAAATGAATTTCACCATTACCCATGTAAGAAAAATTTATTTTAAAACTATACTGGTCTAACATGTATTGAACTGGTTTAAAAGTCAAACATTTTCATTAGTTGTTTGTGCAACATTAATTACTGGTATGATCTGATCTCATCACAGAAATATAACATGCATAAAATTTAAAATTTGTTTCCTCACTAAATTCTATCAAATTTTATGTTTTCAGGTTTCGACAATTTTGTATTTTACATTATTTCTACATCTATAAATTGTTAATTTCATGCAAAACTAAATATGTTTAAGATTCTCTATGCTGCTAGTCACACAGGAACAATGAAGTGTATCCGAAAAATATCCATTATAATTTCTTTACAATTTTGTAATTGCAAGTATAAGAATATATAACTGAGCTAATTTAATTTTAGGTAGCTTTGTTGACAATTGCTTAGATGTTAAAATATTTAATATTGTATGAATTCAAGTCTGCCCCAACTACTGGGCAGCATCATGAATAACACAACAAATATAGAAATAGGCATGTAAGGAATTGAAGGCAGAATTTTGCAAAAATTATAGCATGTGGACCAGAAGACATACTAGGAGTTACATAATTTTGGATCTCTGAATTGGCTTCAAAGGTATTTAAGCCTTGTGCAGCGGGGCTTTTGTGCCAAAGGGCATATTTGGGCCAGATACCCATGGCGCGACTAAAGGGTGTGAAGAAAGCTGGACCGTGGCGGAAAGAAAATCAAACGATCTAATTAGGGATGAGAGAAGCTAGAAGTACCGCTGGGAGGGGCTAACCCTTTAGGAAGAAAAATGCTTCATTCTTATTCGTAAACATGTAGAACCATTAGTGAGCTGCTAATTCTCGAGGGAGAGAGACATATTGTCTAAGTAAAGCAGAAAGCTTGTGCTGAGGAGAGAATTTTACCTAAAAGACTTTCCAAGACTGAACTCATAAAAAGAAGGGAAATGGTTAAACATGCTTCTCAAAGGTAAAATGGTATCTTGGTCAAGTCTTTGTGCTTGATTTGAGTAGATAGTTGAATTTATTAGAATATTGAACCATAATCTAAAGTTGAATTTATTAGAATATTTAATCACAATTTAAAGTTGAATTTAATAAAGAATTGAATTATGACATGTACTTATAAGTTACATCTATCAGAATGTAGATTGAGCACTATGGGAAATTAGACAGAGTTGGATTTATGTACACATGTATTTATATGAATAATTCTGTAATTCTTAGGATGCATTCAATAGGAATGATTACTTAATAACGATGGATAGATAATGTGTGTGTTACAAAAATTAATTGAGTATTGATATTCATACATAGAGCGCAATGCACGAATCTGATAAGTGGAAATTTATATATACATAGGTCCTGATAAAATTGTTCGCCCATTAGTATGATAGAAGGTCCATGAGAGAGTGGTTAATTTCAAAGAGGAGTAGGGAGACATGGGTGTATGTCCCATATATTTCTTCAGGAAGCTCCCGCAATGCCCATGAAAGTTGGTGCTGAGAGATTTCCAAGGAATACGAAGTGATGACACAAGAGAACAAGAAGGAAGCCATGGAGACTTCGATGGTGTACACAAGAGGCACAGTGTATAGAAGTAAGAAGAGGAAGGAAGGAGGAATTAAGAAAATTTAGATGAGTACTTGGGAAAACTCATTGAACAGAGAATCTTTCACAATAGGAGAGTAATTTCCATATGACGAAGTAAAGAGTAAAGGGCATTTGGTCAACCCAGCCATTTATTGTATTATGATATATTGAGCTGAAGATTTATGTCCATGAAATTCTTGCATTGATTCGTATATTTGATAAAAAAAATTATTTATTCAACCTTGAGTTAGTTGTTATATGCATTTAGAGAGTCAGAACTGCTGACTGGGGGCTGTTGAGTCATTAAATTTTAATGGATACCTTTTGCAGTATTATTTATAATACAGTAGTGGGGCTGTGAATAGGCAGTATTATATACCGGTAATACACAACAAATGTAGAAATAGGCATCATCATCTATTAGACATATTATGTAGAAATAGACATCGTGTATTACACAGCATAGTAGAAATAGGCATCATCATCTATTAGACATATTATGTAGAAATAGGCATCATCGTGTATTACACAGCATATTAGAAATAGGCATCATCATCTATTAGACATATTATGTAGAAATAGGCATCATCATCTATTAGACATATTATGTTGAAATAGGCATCATCATCTATTAGACATATTATGTAGAAATAGACATCATCATCTATTAGACATATTATGTAGAAATTGATTATCGTGTATTACACAGCATAGTAGAAATAGGCAGCATCGTATATTACAAAAACAAATGTAGAAATTGGCAGCCTTATGTATTACACAACTGATTTAGAAATTGACAACATCCTCTTTTACCCAACAAATGCAGAACAGGTAGTATTTTGTATTACACCAACTAGTTTACAAATAATCATATTGTATTACACAACAAAACAGAAGTAGACAACATCATACATTGTACTTGGCAAAATAAAATTTGATCCTGAACATGCTTTCTCATTTTTCTTACATTAATTATAATCTGTTTCAATGCTGTGGAAATCCACAATAAAAAAGTTGAGAAGTCACGGAGTCAGAGAGAAATAATAAAGTATTAAATGTAAGGACAGTGCCATTTGGTGCATTATATAAACAAACTGACCTAGATCTAAAACAAACTGACCTAGATCTAAAACTGTATACTGACCAAACACTTTCTCTCAGTAAACCAGATTCATATAATGCTGTTTGGAGCATTTTTTTTATTTTAAATTTTCATTTTGATCAATAACCCATTGACATCAGAACAGAATTCAACTATATATACATTTATCTGGGAAGGACTAGTTTTAAAATAATGAAAACCACATGTTTTAACAGTTTCAGTAAACTATGTATGGGAAATTATTCAATCCATTCATTAATGTAGCACTACTACTAACATGTACTGAAAGAGTTGCCTCCCTTCCAAGATTACGCTAAGGTTTTGATAATTTTGCAATAATTGAAACGGTATATATAGTGATAAGTACAAAGAGTAAAATGGGATGCTGGGATGGTTGTTTTTTAACTGTACTTTAACTTATATATTGTCTTGCCTGCCACAGTGATCCCAATTCCACAGCTGTCACTAGCCCATTGTAGATAATGTACCATGCATGCTGGCCTTCCTTAAATCTCTATTGATTTAATTCAGCTATTTAAAAATTATAGGGCAAGCTGACTGTAAAATTTAACTTATGATTGCGAAATCTGACCTGATCCCAGACAAAAATGTGCCATCATGAGCAAATAAAACAGATAAATTAAACGTTTAAATTTTGGGGGTTTTAAAGTTTTTTTTATTGGCATTTTGAAACTGCGTGCTGATAATTAAAGTTATCAAAAAATACATATGTAAATATTTTGATAAAAAATACATGTATATATGTATACACAGATATTACGACTGAGAGACAAGTCTATGGAAATAGCTAGCTTTTTATGAAAGAAAGTGACGATTAGGTAAAAGAACTTTAACAGAACAAGAAAAAATTGAAAAATAATATTCAAGCCATGGATATTCATTACTCCATAAAGACTCTAACATTTTTAAATGTTTTAAAGCATAATACTGTTTTTCTTTTCCAGTAGAGCTACAACTTCAAAAAATCCCAGATACCTACAAATATTAAAACAACTATAAAGTTAAAATATAAATCTGTATTCCCTATGTCTCAAAAGTTACTTTAAATCAGGGGTCTCAAACATGCAGTCCATGGACCACATGCAGCCCGCCAAGCCATATCCAGTGGCCTTCAAAATGATTGACGTCACATGGTGTCATGAGATATAACAATGGTGGTCCAACCCTCGAGCCATTGAAAATGTCCTGGTGTGGACTCTATGGTGGTTAGAGACTGAGACCCTGCCTTAACTAGTAAATATTTTCATTAGCACATCTGAAAGGGAAATTGCAAGACAGACCTTGACTTGACCAAATATGCAAACAGAAACTCTGAGATAATACTAAATACAAATATATGCAGGTCAGTTTAAATCTATTCTGCTTGAATAATTTTGAAGACTGAAAAAAGTCAGTAATTATATGAAATAAGTCAGTAATTATATTCAATGCACACCTTAAAGTCAACTGAAAAGAAATGACCAAAGTTCTCTGTAGTGGAATCTGCTCCCATGATTGTCATGTGCAGGTCATGAATTATTTTTTTTTTTTTGAAAGTTTGCTGAGCTGTTTTCTATATTCCTAACAATTTTTAAATACAAAACAGCCCTAGACTTCCATTTTCAAAACTAAGAGGAAAACAAAAGCTAATTTGCCTGAAAAGCCCCTTGTGTGGACATTTAATGAGAATTCTAATTTGCCTGACTGCCACAATGTGGACACTCAAATGACAATAGCTATTTTCCCTGACTGGTCCATTTTTGTGGGCATTCATTGTTAATAGCTATAATACTTGACTGTGCTATTCTTCCTGAATGTCCCACTGTGTGGACACCAAATATATCAGTACAAGATAAGTGTCATCCATATCTCCTACCAAACAAAAATGTCTGTTAGGAGACAGAAGGATTTGGATAAGACGATTTCATATTTTAATTTGACAAAGATAGTGAAGAAATGAAATGATTGGGCAACAAATGACAGGTGATGAGAAACACTGACAGGTGTTAGATCATGCAAATTAAATGAGTATACAAGTTATCATCAATAATATACATATACCTGCTCAACAGAACTGTCAAAAGTCATCAACAGACTTAAACACAAGCCAACAAGTTTCATAATTTGGAGTCCTTTAAACCATTTCCCCTCATACTAGCTAGCCTCAAAAGGACAGATAACTATCTTAGTCTTCAATCATTTTCTACTGATAGTTTCTATTCATCAAATTTTAGCCATATCAACACTTAACTGACTGCACAGGTTATGCATTGTTCTGGACTGGAGATGACAGAACTGTAAGCCCAAGTACCAGAATGAGTTTTCCCTATCAGTCAATTAAAATGTAAGTTTGAAAACAACATCATATATGACTGGTTAAAAAAAAATCTTAAAACTCAGAAAGATTTATAATCTCTAGATAGGTCATTTACGCAAAACCAGTCACATGAAAAGACTGGAAATTGGAAATGACAGTATCACAATAAAACTGGTAAAAGCTGAAAATTCAAAATGAACTGAACAGTATAGAGCTGTAAATTCAAAATGAACTTACCTGTAGAGGGCTGTAAATTCAAAATGAACTGAACAGTATAGAGCTGTAAATTCAAAATGAAATGACCAGTATAGGACTGTAAATTCAAAATGAACTGACCAGCCGAGAGATCATTGTCACTGCTGTGCTAAATGTGCCACATAAATTTTCGCAATTTCAAATTTCAAACCTGGGTAAAACTGACCTGCTTCTGTTTTTTGGAATCCACAATTTTCTATTTCATCCCCAGTATGTAATATTTACAATGTACAAACCAATGCATCCATCATGGAAGATTTAAATGCACATAATTAAAATTATGTGCATTATGCAATCAAGCATTTTCAGTACTAGTATTGAACAATATATATATATCCAATCTTTAACTTACCTGCCAGTGCAGCTTGCCATGTCATTATCCATCAATTATACAAAGCACCCAATTGTTCATTGTTAATCAGATAGAATTAATTAATCAGTGTGTCATGGACCAGTCCATCCTATCCCATAGTTGCGTCTCATATTTTAAGTTCTGAAATGAAAGAATAAACATTGAACCAATCACACACAGTACATGCAAAGTGACTATTTCACTCTTGCTGTGGAGGGTAGTGTTCAGTGTAGCTCAGTGTGAAAGCTACTGTTTCTAAGCCATCCTTCTCTCACTATCTCTCTATTCCATTTCATAAATCAATTAAGTTTACTACCTAACAGTGACGTAGCTCAAGACCAACTCAAATTTTAAAATCTGGAGATTTTAGTTTAGTGAAAAGTACTTAAATGGACACTACACAGACATCAATAGCAAATGGTTAATATACTTTGTGTATACTGCACATACATAAGTGATGTGGATTAGTTACAATGTGATAAATTATAATTATTTCCTCTAAACATCCCACAGGTACTGCTAGTACCATTTTGATAAGTCTTTGGCATGACTCAGCTGGGGTTCAAAGCCACATCCTCCCACATCTTGAGAGTAACAGTTGAAGCTTCGATGACCTACAGTTTCAAGTCCTGGACTCCTAGCTTCTTAACTTTTTTCAAAATAGCTCTCATTTTCTGGACAAAGTTGACACTGAAATGATGGGATTCAGTATAAGACCAT
Source organism: Unio delphinus (assembly GCA_029339505.1). Classification (NCBI taxonomy): domain Eukaryota; kingdom Metazoa; phylum Mollusca; class Bivalvia; order Unionida; family Unionidae; genus Unio; species Unio delphinus. The sequence continues at coordinate 2,905,827 of JAQISU010000202.1, read as the reverse complement.
TTGTTCTTTTAACTGCTAAGTGCTGAAACTATCTACTATTCTTGAGCAAGATGTTGGATGTAAGATCAGTACCATTTTGTTTATGACCATCTAGTCATAATAAAATGCACTTGCACACAGCTTTAATTTCAATGCTGTGTAGCTGTACCGTTGAATCATAACACCATAGTGAAGATGCAAGTAGACATTTTTTTTATCAGATAATAATTAATTCCACAAGACAAATATTGCTAACTTAAAAATGAAAGATAAATTCCATGCATCTCTTAAAACTTAGTCCATCAATTTTATGAAGTAATCATTCGAAGATTACACTACATTAATGTCACTGTAGACATGAATAAGAAATAAACAGAAATGGCATATCTGCTCAACATACGTTTTGGAATGGACTGGCCTATGAGTATGAAACACTACATACATATTCATTTGATGCCCGAATATTACTGAATTTCATCATAAGGAATACATGTAAAACAGTTCTTAACTTCTAGACACTAAATGTTTTGTTGGATAGACTGCCATATTAAATGATCTAATTATTACTACTTTGGTTTTCAGCAGTGTGACGTGTCTTTGTAAATAATGCAAATCATTTTGCCTTTCACAACAGAAATTTATTATTTGCTCCACTGCAAGGTACAGAATTACTTCGTAGCCTTCACCATGTCTAAACCACAGTATCAAACTACTGTTGGCATCAAGAGATGCTGATTTCTAGCTTAAAATTATAAATATTTAGAAAATAATTTAATCACTTTCTTGCCAATTTTAGCAATGTTGAGCTTTTTTGGTAAGTTTGATGATTATCGGTTTACAAGACCCTGGGGATCTCGAAAGAAAAAACATACAACCCAAAAATATACCGTCGACGACTGGTCACATGTAAAATCATTACTTCCACTGAAGCTGGATTTGCAACTCTTCATACGATAAAAAAAAATAGTGCCTTTTAAAAATACTAAAAAGAATGATACAAACTGAGAACAGTTTCAAATATAATAATGCAAAAAGGCACCCTTCTTGATCCTACGTAATTGTACGTTTGACAAGCCGACAGATGGAAATAAGTGCCACCACCCCCACCCCTACTTCCTTATTCCATACCTTATTTCGACCTTCATAGCACGTTTTTATGCGAAATTTTGTCCTATTCTCGGCTATGATGTTTCAAGTATGTTCTGTTTTTTAAAAAAAACTTAACAATTATGTGATAACATCACAATTACATCACGTTTGAACACTCGTTTTAACAACAACAATGGTAGTTGCTTAATTCATAATATTCGGAATACTTGATCTGTGCTGACTCACGGATGAGAACAATAATATCCGCATGAGGGCAATGCAAACAAGACTGCTTATTTATAAAATCGAAAAAATATATTAAAGAAGGAAAAACGAATAACATTTGTATTTGAGACAGATAATGAGTGGCGTACTATGGCCAAACCGCGCCCGGGGCGACGATGATAACCCAAAGGGATTTTGGCTCCCCAAGACATTAAACGCCCTAGGCAAATGCCCCGTCCGTCCCCTCTCCCTTCCAAGGCAACTGTTAACAGAGACCGTGAAAAGATGCTAGTGATTATTATTGGTGTAGGATTTAACGCCATTTTCAGCACAATAAAGGCGATACATGGCGGTCTGTACAAATGATGAAGGAAAAACCAGGGAAACCCCCGGAGAGAACCACAGACCCACGAGAAACTACTAGCAAGCTTTCTTTAAAGTATTTAAATCGTAAATAAGGAATGTTTGTGGTGTCTCCTTTTACGCAGTCATCATCATCATCATCATCATCATCATCATCATCATCATCATCAGTCTCTTCGCCTAGTGTTGTCGTTGAGGCACTGTGCTGCTGAACATCTGACGAGTTCTCTCCACTTGTCTCAATCATCTGCCAATGCATGTGTCTCCGCAAAACTTTTCCTGGTCCATTCTGCGTTGTTCTCAGTCCACGTTTTTCTGTCTACCTCTCCTTATGTCACCCTGGCTACTACCCCGCAGTACTGTTGTGATCAGAGTATTGGCTCTAGTGACATGGCCATACCATTTCAGCTTTCTCTTTTTGACAGTGGTGAGGAGGTCTTCATAATGGCCTACTTTGTGCCTGATGGTATTACGCACTTCTTCATTTGTGATGTGGTCCATGTAAGAGATGCCAAGGATGGTTCTGTATCATCTCATTTCAAGTGCCTGGATTCTACGTTGTAATTCTGCTATCAGGGTCCAGGTCTCACATGAATACAAAAAGACTAAAATGACTAGTGCTCTCAATAGATTTTACGCAGACATAAGTAACCAGGTTCCAACTACCACAAGTTACAGTCATCTAGTTAATTTGAAGGAGGCAAGTGAGTATTGTCATCAATTTTCTTTTTCAATCGCTGAAACAACTACATTATCTGTGGTGGCAACATTTGTACAATTCGAAGGATTTGGTTCTCCAACCCCACATTCGAACTAGATAAGACTACTGTTGCATAAGGAAAGTGCACTATTTCTTTTGTTTGCTCAGCATTAATTTAGACCCCACCAGCAAGGACGAAAGAGGGATTCTGACGTCTGGGCAGCCCAGGATCTCCATACTCCACACCCAGGCTTACGCCCTGGAGAGGTCACTCCAGTATAGCTAATTAGTGAGGAAATAACACTGAAGCTGGCAGTATATGGATTATAAGTCCCACCCGATTGGTGCAGGGAAGGCGCGCCACGGCTCAGTTTCGACGGTGAGAGGGATCATCGTGTTCCACTGGTTGACTACCACACGACTCAAGTCGGGCAAGGTTTTGACCCGCCAACGTCTGCCTGTTCCAGTTGGTGTCTACAGCTTAGTGTGTTGCTCAACATGTCAAGCAGACGGGAATTCGATACCTGACAAAAGAAACAAGAAACCAATAAAGAAGACTCCAGCTCTTCGATTCGTAAGATGGAACCTGCGTTCCATGTTCACATGCATCTCTGACGACCTCAGGGAGGTGGACGACACCCCGAAGACGGACATCATCGACAGAGAGCTTACCAGACTAAATATCAGCATAGCTACCCTCCTGGAAACCAGACTCTCCTCTAGCGGCTTTCTCAGAGAGGAAAACTACACCTTCTTCTGAAAAGGTCGAGAACCTGAGGAGCGCCGCCAACATCGAGTGTGAGTGATAAAGTGGAACTGTATAGCCTCTATGTGAAAATCCGTTACAGACCCCACCCTCCGTGGTTGTAGAGTCTCAAGGTTTTAAAAATGACCATAGGACTGTATAGCCTCAAATGAAATTGAACAAGAGGACTATTAGGGCTGTATAGCGTCTAGGGAAAGTGTGGAGTGGTCGTATAGGGACAATAGGAATGGACGAGGCGAGGTGATGTCACGGTACTGAAGATTGGTAACAATGTTGCAACAGCGGTAGGAACAGGTGTGCTTTGTGTTGACCTCAATTGGGACCAGAGAGTGGGACATATATTTATATATAGACTGATATAACAAAACCGATATACAGTCACAAACATTTTACATTATTTGTTTAGGCCAGAAAACAAATCTTCATCTTCCTCATTTTATCTCGTCTTCATTTCATCTCTTTCTGAATTTCTCAGGGTTCTTCCTTTGAGGTAGGGAACCTCTTTTTCTGTTAGGAATCCTTCGTTTCCTCCTGTTCATGTTGTTTCTAATTGCAACTTGGAGACCAGTATCCTTTCTCTTTACTATGATAACATGTATCTTTACTTTTATACATGTATCATAACATGTATCTTTACTTTTATCTCTGCCGCCATCTGTTTAGATTTTTTCACGGTGTGGACATTCTGTAGCCCAACGTCTATTCTTCTTACTATTATACCAATTATCTTGACTTTATCGCGAAAGGAGGGAGAGTAGTCGTCTGAAGATCTCTTGCGTAAGACAACACGCAAAGTTCTTATCAGAAGTTCGACTTGGGCTCTTCCATCGTTCTGGTCGGTTTGAGAGTGAAATGAATACCTTTGAAATGAACCCTTTGAAATGTAGTCATTTGAATTACAGTCAAGATGAAACAATTGCATTAGTTCCTATAGAAAGGAGAAGAAAATAAGAGGCCGAAACGTGATTTATCTCCTCCCACAGTAGCTGAAGTCTTAGCTCAAATTCATGCGAGTAATTTGGAATGACATGAGTGAGCCCGAATCCAAATTTAGAGAGTCTACGTCCAAGTAAAGTTGACCAGTAAACCCTAAAAAGTACTACCACATTCGAGAGACGAAAAGAGTACCTCTCCAAAACTTAGAACTGCAGCTTACTCGTACACGGTTAAGTTTAAAGATTTCAAGTCCAACTTACCATTGTATAATGCAGAGGGGTTCAATACCGAGGTATAGGTTTTTCGTTAACTATACTGCAACAGCGATGTAAAATCCAAAGAAGACGATCACTTAAGACTTTTCATTAATCACGACAGTGTGAAGTCATCCGTTTGAATCGAGTTTAGCAGCCCAGCAGAATCGACACCTTTCAAAATCATCGACAAGATTCAACACGTGCATCAATCCAATGACAAGTTCACATTACCAAAACGACACTGTTCATGATCAACGTTTCTATTCTCAATGGACAGGACGCTAAAAGGTGGACAACCCTCAAGACCAGATGTGTTTCGCCCGTGCCATCGTCGTGGGACGAACGTATGCCGACAAGAACGACGCAGCAGAATAACAAAGAGCCTGGGAGAACACTCGACAATCGGACCGAGTCAAACAACGAAGAGAAGCATAACTCCTATTATAGCTAGTGGGGCTATCAGAAGACACTGTGACATTCCTGTAATGCAAAAATTGCATGACGTCTTATCTCCACGCTACGCCTTGAAAGTACACCCTTATAAAGTGAGGGACTTTTATTGTTTCGAGGTAACGATTTTAAAGACGGAAAAGACATTCACGTCTGTCATCATGATGTCTTTACCAATATCGACCCATTCCACAATTTTTTTGGGGTGAGAAATGTGACTATGATTTTAACAATCGAGAGCAACACAAGCATTGTGAATCGAAATGTGAGGGATGTTTTGCTTCTAAGCCATGTCTAAACTGTTGTGACAGAAGCTGCTCATCCACACCCTAGATCAAAATCAGTGTTGATGTGCTTTATTTTCTCCCTAAAATGGGGGTGAGGGCTGTGCCAAATTAAGAAAGGGTCTCTTAGATATATAAAAAGTGACATTAAATAGAAAGACATTTGCATAGCACTTATTTACATTTGGTAAACTTTGAGATATTTTACAAGATATGAGATATTTTGTACATGTGATATGCATCAGTATCTTTGCTCGATAATCTTAACACCTGTTGGTAAATTTTCTATTAAATGGTCTAATGGTAGAATATATTTTGTTTTGAAAACAAGTGTAGAGTTCTGACAATTTTATGGTAAGATCCACCTATATTTGTCACTTAAATAATAAAAGATTATTGGCAGATTCATATGTTGTCAATTACTATTGTATACTGTAGTCACGTTGATAATTCTGTGTTCCCCTCTCCCTTACATGGCTATATTTAATGTTGGAGTGGGATGTGTAGGTGGGTGTATGCATCCATCAGTTTATTTATCATTACATACATTTTTCCAATGATTTTTAAAGGACTAGATTAATTTGCAACCAAATTTGGTATGAATGTTTATATTGAGACAAAGTAGGTAACTTAAATTAATAGTTGATGCAAAGAAGTCATGATGAAGTTAGAGTTTCATCTTCAATATATATTTATTGTATAATGAGTCACTACCTCTGTTAGCTTTCACCTTTTCCCATCGCACACGTTTGTCTTCAATTTGTAGGGCACATGAACGTGTGCATTGTCTAGTTTGTCAGCGCACTTGTCAGTCCAACCTGTTACCAACAACATTTCAAGTCGCAATGTTCACTGCGGAAACGTGCTTACCAACTCCTGTTGGTGTGCCTACTTTTGGGCCAGGCATATGTACCATTAGTACCAAGTTAAACATTACACGGAGATTCAGCAGGACATCATGGGAACCTTGCTATGACTATTACCACTATACCTACCATGGAAAGTGATGCTGTGCGTGTCAAACCTGATGGATGCGAAAGCGATGCCACACGTTATCGTGGACTCTTTACTGGATGTCCATATCCGCTTGAGACCATGCGTGTACCATTATACAGATGTCATGCAACCCTAAGTAAACTCCTGCGGATTTCACCGTACCCTCATCGAAATGAACATATGAAAGACGAATATCCGTTCCCTGTGTGTTCGTCTAAATACTGTGACTTTGAAGTCGATTCCAGACCTTCAAAGGAATATGGACAAAATATCTGCCAGAATCTACCCCCAAAGAATTAGCCAGAGCTGGAATTTTGGGCTTCGGCGAAGGGGATAAAAGCAAGTGCTTCAGTTATGGTGTGTCACTTTGACAGTGGGAACAGAAAGATTCCACTTACCTGGAACATGTTCTATGGTATTCGAATTGTCACTACCTAGCTTCAGTGTGACTTTATTAATCTCTGTATGGTTACTTTACAAGAGAACATTCGTGGTTTGCCTGAGGAGTTGAGAGAACGAAATTACCGAGAATTGGTCAAAATAAATGTGACATGCAAAGAACAATTGCATCCGTTACATCACCGATGTTGTAACTAATGGTACCTGAATGGTATAATAGCACTGATTCATTTCAAACCGTTCAATTGGCCAGGCATTGATGAATCGCGTGAGATTCATAAAGGTTTGGATGCTATGCATTCTATTACAATAGGATACTAATACACCGAATTTCAACGGACGAGTTAGAAGATTACCAAAATCATTTACAAAATGTAAACATAGCTGAAGAGGAAACTTCTGTACGACGTGTGGTGTGTGAGTTAGGGACTAAACAATATTGGTACGGAACTAAAACAAAACCAATGATGCTGTTCAAAAAGTACAATTATTACCTCAAAAAAGAGGGTATAAAAAGGGCTACCATGCGACGACCTTTATCAGGCGTGATACAATAGATTCCGTGGAAGGAAATCTATGAGAATATTCAAAACGGTGGATGATTACCAAAAAGTACCGGCTCCCAAAATCAAAGTTAAAGCGAGATCAGGTGTGTTATAGAGTCTACTGGATTTGTCCGAGCATGAACTGTCCCAATTTAGTCTGCTGCGAACCCCTCGACGACATGTGCTGCCTGTTATCAGGTTGATAGGACGTAAAGACAATCAGTGGCGACGCATTCCAGTATAAAAAGACTTGTGATGTTAAACGATGGGAATCAGTGTTTATTTGGTCCTTCGTACCCAAAGATGCCACTTTAAAGACGTGCACACCAATAACATCGATGTTCTCCTATCCAAAATGGAAAGAAATGAACGCTTAGCCAAAGATCGACGTCATCCTCTGAAAAGACTAGTCGCTTGAAGAAAAGAAGGAGTCACCAAAGGGGAGAATTGTTTTTTGGCATAAATTATACGGTCAATAAGTTTGCACAAAACATTGAAGAAAAATTTTAAACAAGGAGCAACCAAAAGAAAGGATTTTATGTTTCAGACCTTCTCAGACAAATATGATTAAAAGAACCACGTCTCGGGCCATGGCTTCAGTGTATTTTATTGTTGTGTGTGATCCGGAACACCCACAGATGTCACCTCAAAGACGTGCACACCACTACCATGGTTGTTTGTTCTTCTGTCCAAAAAGGAAAAGGATAAAGACAGTCTCGTCATCGGACAAAACATTTAGCCAAGCATCGACGTCGCTGCTTCCTTCACAGTTCTTCTCTGCAAGATCTACAAAAGCAACCCTTGTGGGTGTGGCTTGGAGAACGTGTACCTACAACTCAAGTCGTCTTTTTTATGCCAAATCTTTGTGGTGTATTGTGTCATCGGTCCAGCCATTGCCAATCTGAATTTGCAACAAGGAGACAAATAATTGTGGGCTATTTTACAAAGCAGTTGCATCGGTTACATTCTTTAAATCCTTCTCTGAAATAATCTTCAACGGGAACAACAACAACAACGGGATCCTTGCATTCAACGTCAATCATTCTCCCAACAGTCACCCCTACAACCACAATCCATTTTTAGACACTCCTCTGACCACGAGCACAGCAGAACTCGTGACTCAATGAAGAGGAACATTATCAAAGTCGCACTCTACTTCGTGAATGTGAAACCTTTTACTAAAGGAACACTTCTCACATAAAGGCAAAGTACCTGATAACAAAAGACTCTGAGACGCTTCCGTGTCCCTTAATAATATTAATAGGGGTTAGATTGGCAGAATCACCAATAAATGATATAGAACCATTCGACATGAATGGTTTGTAATTCTCCAGAGAATTAGAAAGGGATTTATTTGACCCAACCAATTTATTGCTTTAAATACCAACCCGTGACCATGTTTTTCTTTTAAATAAGAGGATTTGAAATAGCGCTATCTTTATTCCGTTCCTTATTTGTCAATCTGTATCAATTAATAATGGCGTGCCCTTTCTTCTTACACTAAATGCAAGTACGAAGAGACAACGATTTCTGATCAGTCTTATCAGAAGCCCGATTTCTGAACGTTATACCAGATTAAGATTTGGAAGTACTCAAACGAAACTTAAAAGATTTTTTAAAATCAAAATACTGCTGAGCCGAAGACATAAAAGAAATTAAACGTTTTAAATCTAGAAATAATTATGGGCTGTACGAGCATCACAACCACTGCTACCTTTTGCTTTTGAAGTTAGGTCTTGACATCACTCAGAATGTATTTCTTAAACACTTAAACTAATATGAGCTGAATGGGGCATTCGTATTGCTTCTTCTTGGCAGAACACCGTGTGTCAAATAGTATTTTATTTTTCATATGCCAATTAGACATGGTTTTGTCAAGTTCATGATCGACAATTCTTAGATTTGTGTCGATATAACTGAACCGCCAAGTCATAACCCTTCAGGTTATATTGCTTAACTACGTCATAGTCAGCACTCTGCCATAACGTACACTTTGTATAACAATGCTCTTTTTGGCCATGCCAAGTTTTCAGTAATTTTCTCAACGTTAGGAAAGTATTTATCTGCTTCTTTTTCCTTGAAAGGTGGTACTGACCTAATATTTCTGGTAACATCAAAATCTAAATTTGTCTGTAAAATGAGAGAGCGGTCTGCCTCCGTAACGAGATATAATGTATATTTGTTTACGTTTGGGTTGTTTAAAAGTGTTGCTAATGCTTGTCTTTTTACATAATAATAATAATAATAATAATAATAATAATAATAATAATAATAATAATAATAATAATGCAAATTTAGGAACGTGGCTGCATAATTTAAGAAAATCAAAGTTCGATTGAAAGCAGCTCACAATGACTCAGTGCACAAATTTGCTGTTTTACAATCAATACCATGAAAGAACGGAATTTGAAATATATATATAATCATTAATACGTTATTAAGGAGTGAGGAAACGTTGCAGATTGTTGTAATAGAAGTTCCTGAAGTGGACAAATGTCCTGTTTTTCTTATAACATCTGGACATCATTTTTCCAAGGTGAAGGAACAAGCTGTAAGAGCAATATTTAAGATCCATTTACTATGATTCCTTAATTTTAAATACTTTAATAAATATAAACCAGCTTGGCAATCGTATATGCCTTCTCGAAATACGCTTGTGCCTGGGAATTAAGAACAAAAACTGGGATGACATAAAATAAAAATCAACGAGCGAAAGTCTCAAAAGGCATTTTGACGAGGCCAAAAAAGTTGTGCAAGATTTAACATAAAATATAACATGGAATACTTTGCAACTTGCTTACATAAAGCAGAGTCTATTTTTGAAAGATTGAATAGCACTAAAAAGACAGAAATCTGAAGTATTTCATTCTAATGATTTTTTTCAAAATGTGTTGACGTTTTGCATAATCTAATTAATGAATATAAAAACAGTCTACACACTTCTGTCATGACTCCAATTAAAGCGACAACGGATGAAAACATAAAAATATGATACCCGATTACATGACGACTGAGACGCTTGAAAATTTAAATTTCACGCGAACAATCATTTACAATTTCTAGATAAAAAAATAAGTTACAAAAGATTACCTTCGTAGTTATACACAGAACATTTTTTAAAATTAGGCAAATGTTTCTAGGTGAATCGGTAGTTTACAATCTATTACATCAAATATGATGACATTTACACAGTTGAAAACAAAATCGTGAAAACAAATAAATACCTACAAAATAGAATAAAGAGTAAACATTATCCTACTGAAAGGATTAATGTGACAAAAGTGCACCTCTCAACTGGAAACTAACCAATAAGAGTGCATACTTAGTACTAATATTAACTCGGAAACTTTAATTTTTTTCCCTTCTTCCAAAAGATAAAGATATAAAGATATGTCGAATGCGACATATGTTAGAAAGGCGTGCATTAGAAAATGAAGTAACGTAACGCGAGTTTGTAGTAATCACAAAGCAAGACGGAGAAAAGACAGTCAATCTAAAGATATAACCCTTGAACAACAAATATAAAAGTCTTCACGGTAAACACGATAAATGTGAATGGTGATTAAATTATAAACACTGTCCATGTTGGATAAAAAGTTACGTCACCAAAGAACTGAAAAGAGATCATGTACATGTAGGTAGTCGTCATCAAACGTTTTAATCTTTAAGCGATGGCCAAAACTTTGTGTTCTATAACAGCTTAAGTAATACATTCATACTCGTGTATTCATAAGGATAAATGACTTTCTTGAAATATTTAGATTTCATTTTAGAGAAAATTAATTTGATAAATATAGAGCTGATTTTCAATACATTTAACTCTAGTACAACAAAAATTAGTATAAGCTGCAATACCAGATCTTGAACAACATTCAGGGGAGATAAACTCACCTGGAGGTTTATGGAATCATGTGGACATTTAGACTTCCTTGTAATTTCATTCATAATATATACAGCTGTAGACTCAAACACATGCTGCATTAACACTTCATTTTTACCGCCTAATTATTACCTTGTGCAATATTAATGTATCCATTAAACCTCTATTTCAAAATAACCTCCTCAAATTGTTACATGGTAGTTATACGGCATCCAATGCTTAATATGTACATGTAATTGTGATATCACATAATGTACAAGTAGGTGGTCGTCCTCAAATGCTTAATCTGTAAGCGTGATATCACATAATTTTACATGTTGGTAGTCGTCATGAAATCCTTTAATATGTAAGTGTGGTATCACATAATGTACATGAAGGTAGTCATCAAATGATTTAATATGTAAGTGTGGTATCACATAATGTACATGAAGGTAGTCATCAAATGATTTAATATGTAAGTGTGGTATCACATAATGCACATGAAGGTAGTCATCAAATGATTTAATATGTAAGCGTGGTATCACATAATGTACATGAAGGTAGTCATCAAATGATTTAATATGTAAGTGTGGTATCACATAATGTACATGAAGGTAGTCATCAAATGATTTAATATGTAAGTGTGGTATCACATAATGTGCATGAAGGTAGTCATCAAATGATTTAATATGTAAGTGTGATATTACATAATGATAAGTAGGTTGTCGTCATCAAATGGTGTAATCTGTAAATGTGATATCATATAATGTACACGTAGGTGGTCGTCCTCATATGCTTTAATCTGTAAGTGTGGCATCACGTAATGTACATGTAGGTAGTCGTCATCAAATAATTTACTCTTTAAGCGATGGGTAAAATTTTATTTCGTGTGGTATAACAGTTCATTAAAGCTTTATAAGCGTGTATTCTTCACATGGGTAAATGTCTTTCCTGAAATATTTAGATTTCATTTTACCAGAAAAGTTATCCATGTTTAATTTTCTCATCGCTCAAATCATTATCCAGCTTCTCTAATGACTCTAAAATTTAAGAAATAAATTTTCAAATCAATTTGGGGGTTTTCACAATTATTTACTTTCCATTCTTCGTGAGCATATTAACTATTAAATTGGTAAATTTTAAAATCTCACGAATCATTTATCTTGATAGACTCTAGTAACCAGACAAACTGCGAATGAATAGTTGAAGATATTTGGATACCTGAAATATTCAAATTCCATTTGTTAGGAGAAGCCCCTCCTTATTCACCTGTTTAGGGATCGTGGTCACTAAATTCGAGCTGAACCGTAATGCACACTGTGTGCATCCAAATCGCTTTCGCGAATTTTTTTTATTCAGTATGTATTTATCAAGCGCATTTGTACAGTAAAGTGTCATTAGCTATTGTCCGTAAACATCAAACGCTACGCATGTATCTTCCGTAATTCGTCGTACACAATAATTGTGATCTGTTAAGTTGGTCTATCAGGCCTATAAACATTATTTTAGCTAAAAGCATTTTGTAAAGAAAACCCCCATAAAATCCAAGCCTTGATAAAATGTAGTTAGGTGTTTGCATTGTCCAGGATATAACTGATTTATATGTATCACAATTACAGCTTTTGTGTCGGTGATGCGTAGATACTTTCAAAATCGCGATTAATAACACACGGAACTTTATGTTCATAATGAGACTCTCTCTCAGACACTGTATTTATCGAACCTTCCATATGTGACGTTTTATTTTTTGTGGTCTGGTAATTTTTGGGCATAATATTTGTATTTGGAAGGACACCAGTTTTGAAAACTATTTTTTTTTTACAACTCAGAGGTGTATGTCATATTTATAATTACCTGTACAGAAGAGGTGCAACATTAGTTTCACCAGATTGTAATTCCATATCACTTTTTTAAGCCAGTATGTTCAACATGCCAACTTGTCTGATTTTCTATAATCTAACCGGTTTAATACCATTTCTCTCGACACAGCTGCCACCTCCACTCTCTCTGACATTTCATTCACATTTACGAATATATTAAATACATTTTTTAAAATGAGTAATAATTAAATTTGTTGCGAAATTATCCGGCGTGTCAGGATGGGTAGTGAAAAACTGGACAGGTACTAATTTTGGATCCGGGTACTTAATTTTATAAATTATAGATGGATTACTACTGCTTTCGTTCTTCTTCTTCTCCCTTTTCTTTTTTCTTTTTTCTTTAAAAATATTTATACTTAGTTATAAGTTTTTAGTTTCTAGTTCCAGTACCCAACACTTGCTCTCTAGTCGAGTATTTTACTGTATCTCCAATTGAGTTCCGGCCACGGTGGACGTATAATAACTTCCTGGCAGTGGGAAAGAAATAGTTCTAGATATTTCACATTTATTTGCTATGACTGAACTGTTAACATGCTAAAGAAGCAAAATTTTAGATAAAACAGACATACGAAATTTATATTTTTTTTTAAATTTTAAGCTTAATAAAAAATAACGCTCGAGTTACCGGCACGCGCATTGATATATAACCTTGACGTGGCCATATTAAGGAGCTGTAGCACTGCTGTCCAAACAAATCGAAGTGATTTTGACGTTGCTGTTGTTGCAAGATGGTAATACTTCTAGTATTTCAGATGATCACACACACATATATATTTCACGATTGCTATCTAACTGAATTTTTAAAAATAACTGTTTGACGCTAAGGACCAGCCTGTCAAGTTACTGTACAATGTATTGAGGGTGGGTGACAATTTTGTCAGTTGTCACCCATTTTGTGGTCATCGTGACATGTTCCTTTGGATCAGATGTAGAACATGAACGCAATACTAAATGTACCATTATTGTTTATGATACTTCTTACTCAGAAACTGTACTATTATTGTGTGTGACAAAATACCAGTTAAACCCATAGGTACATAGTAATATATAGTTCAAGTTTCCTCTGACCCTTTGTAGTTGCTTCATACTTGCTATGAAAGGTGATTAGCAGTAATTTCCATGCCCCAACATATATATGACTGCTGGGTTTTATTGATGTGTAAATTCACTAACTGGGGCATTGCAGGTTAGCATTTATTATCAGTAATAATGCATGCACATGTGTTGTATCTCCTTTATTCAAAATATCCACTTGTTATGCATAACTGCATTTTACACTGGTTTAAGGAATTCTTTATCTTGAATTAGAAAATTCTCTGTTGCATTCATATTATAAACACATTTTGTATGATTGTATTTTATTTAACTGCATTCATGCTTGAAAAGATGTACATTTATATGGAGAGAAATAGTCTATTTTGGATGCTCAATTAAGTATACATTGTAAGTTAATTTAACTGATATGAATAGCCAGATTATAATACAGTCCTACCCACTTAAATCAACATCACTTACATTGACATGAACCGCTCCGATGGCCTAGTGGTTAGAGCGTCCGCCCCGGAAGCGGGAGGTCTTTGGTTTGATCCCCGGCAGAGTCATACCAAAGACTTACAAAAATGGTACTATCAGCTAGTGTTGTTCCGATTATCGATTATAATCGATCATCAGTTGGTTGAGCAGATAATCGATTGTGAACTCCATAATCGATTGTGTGTAAAGGGAGACTACTTTTTAGGTGTATGCAAAGCACAAAGGTTAGTAAAACTCCCAGCCACTTAAGTTGACCTGAAATTTATTAATTCCCTTCACAGCTACAAATATGAAACCTTATGATTCATAATTAGGAACATAGTCATTATTACATGGTCAAGTTGTTAAATTCTGGAGTTAATACATTTAAACACATTTTTTTGATTTGTTTCAGTTAAATTGCAACATCTGTTGTAGTATTTATAAACAATGACAAACAAGAAAATCATGTCCTTCTATACTTTAAATTATAGACACATCACATGTGAACGAATGAATTTCAGGGGATTGTTGCAGTATTTCAGGTACATATGACTAATCAGCCATAAAAAGTTGCTTTCATTTAACAAGTTGTAGAACAAAAGTAACACACAATGTAATAATATTGTCAGGTTAAAGTATACATGTCATTAAAACAGATTACTCCTGTACATTTATAAACATATTGAACTCGATCAAAGATATAAACTGTTTAACAAAAATTAAAATTTGCTCTTACTCTTAGTAACCGATTATAATCGATGATCAGTTGGTTAAGGGGAACCGATTATCGATTTTGAATTTCTGACCGATTCCCATCACTACTATCAGCTGCCTCGCTTGACGCTCAGCATAAAGAGGTTAGTGTTAGGACTGGTCGGCCTGGTGTCAGGATAATGTGACTGGGTGAGACATCATGCTACATGTCTGCGGCATGATGTCTCAGTGCTAGACATCACTATAAACTGTCTCACTGCAGACATCGTAGCGATATGACTGAAAAATTGTTAAAGCTACGTTAAAATTCCTAATCAAACAAACAAACAAACAAACTTACATTGACAAAAAGCAAAATCCCAGTGCCTTGGTCTACTATTACTACCAAAAATGTCATGCTTATGTCTAGTGTTGTTCCGATTATCAATTATAATCAATCATCAGTTGGTTGAGCAAACCAATAAGATAATCGATTGTGAAACTTCATAATTGATTGTGTGTAAAGGGAGACTACATCAGTAGGTTAGTAAAACTCCCAGCCACTAAAGTTGACCTGAAATTTATTAATCCCTTCACAACTGCAAATAAAAAACCTTACAATTCATAAATAAGAACATAGTCATTATTACATGGTCAAATTGTTAACTTGTTGAGTTAATAAATTTAAACATTTTTTTTTTATTTGTTTCAGTTATATTGCAACATCTTTTGTAGTATTTATAAACAATGACAAACAAGAAAATCATGTCCTTCTATATTTTAAATAATAGACACATCACATATGAAAGAAAGAATTTCGGGGGATTTTAGCAGTATTTTCAGTTACATATGACTGATCAGCCATAAAAAGTTGCTTCCATTTAACAAAGTTATAGAACAAAAGTAACACACAATGTAATATTATCGTCAGGTTAAAGTATACATGTCATTAAAAGAGATTACTCGTGTACATTTATAAACATATTCAGTGTATGCCCCATAGGGGTCCAAGACAGAGAGTCAAAAGTCTCTCTGGTGTCAAAACTGCGGGTCAGACTGAGTAAAGACCAAACGTTGGTATCAAAACTGGGGGTCAAATTAAAGATTTGGGGTCTCTGAAGCGCAAATGAGGGTAAAGGGAAACACTGCATATTGAACTCTTGATCAAAGATATAACTGGAAAAAAAAATTGCTCTTAGTAACAGATTTTAATTAATGATCAGTTGGTTATGGGGAATCGATCATGAATTTTTGACTAGATATAGTGACATTTACATAATAATACACAGTACTTGATATAGTGACATTTACATAATAATATACAATACTTGATAGATATAGTGATATTTACATAATAATATACAATACTTGATAGATATGGTGTCATATACAGGAGGTCGTGGTTTTGATCTCCAGTTTAGTCATACCAAAGACTTAAAAAAACAAATGGTACTAACAGCTGCCTTGCTTTGTATTCAGCAGTAAAAGGTTAATGTTAGGTGATTGCTGTAACCAGTTTTGACCAGTAGATGTGATTCAGCCATTTTACTCACAGGATACTAACCACCTTTTTATTCTTGCAAGTTCTGAAATCTTTAACATCCATTTATTTCAGGTTTTGCTTGCAGCAGCAGTGTGCAGTAAGGCTGGGAAAGGTATGCAATTTTTAAGAACAATCTATCAGTGCTCTCTGTATTTTTTTTGGAAGAATATTGCCGCAATGCATTGTTTTAAGAAGAATATATCAGTGCTGTCTTTGCTGTTGCAATAAATATAAGCAGCATGCACATCATTGAGGCAGGTCGTCACAGGGCAAACAATGTTAGCATTTACTCTTGTTGTCTTTATATGACTTGTGTAATTGCCAACTCGGTCTTGGTGACAGCTTGATGTAGTATAATTGTAGTGCATCATGGGTGTGAAAATATATTGATGTGATGGCACTTGATGATGATGTATGTTTCCTCAGTAAAATTGATAAATATTTTGCATATAAATTATGTCTACTAAATGCTAATTATCTGACTAGTTACTTTGCACAAGAAAAACGACCAGTCTTAGTGACAAAACCGTGGAATGATTATTAGGGTATATAAAAGATATCGTTAGTCATTTAAAAATTTATATTTTTTTAACATGACTGGGTTGTGAAGGATAGTTTGAAGATTTAATGGTAATTCACAAAACCTGATAATCCCATGTTTGTAAATGTTCAATTTCTGCATTTTGAGCTGTTTGGAAATATTTTGGGTTTCAGGGTTCAATAATTACAAACAAGTTTCATACTTTATAACAAAATTATACACAGAATGTGCAAAACTTGTGTAATAATGTAATTTTGCTGCGTGTTTTAAGATGCCAGCACAGCATCACATGCAGGGCTTTTGTTAATTTGATATTTTATGGATCCCTACATTTTAATTTTATGGGGTATTTACAAGATGTCAAAGGGTCCCACTTAATAGATTATACAGTAAGTTGTGTGTCGATGTGTATAAGAGAGGGAGAGTTCTCATTAGAATTTTGGTGAAAAAAGGAGTTCAACCAGCAAATGCTGCAGTCTGCTCTCATAAGCATGTTGGGCATACATGAAGTGGATAGATGTCCATTATAATACCGGGAATAAACAGACGCAAAACCTTGTCAGCTTTACTTATTTGTAATTCTTTAAATATTCATGTATTAAAATTGATATGCTGTCTGTCGACTTGTGAACATGCTACACAAGGCTGTTTTTTTTATACAGTAATATGTCGCTCCCTCCGAAATAAAATATCGGTTGAGGCATCTTAACTACAGAACTGGGTATTCATGAATTTAATTTTTAATTTTGCAATGAGCTCAATCCCAAGTGCTGTATTACAGTACTCTCATATTCTTCTTGTATAGTTTGTAAAAATTTTGTTGATTTGTCCTTTCGTCTGATCTGACATGTTTTGAAGTTTGCAAGATCCATCTGCTAAATTGGTAAACATCCACAAATCTCCCAATGAAGTGGGTTGCTTATAATATGTGTCATTTTTTTTATATAAAAAAACCCATTGACTGGTTCACTACCTAATTATATTTACATATAATGACTCTGTTAAGCTAAGTTCAAATTCATGAAAACCATCAGTTTTCTTGGAAATAAATGGATCATATATAGTTCCTAAAAATAGAACAGCTGGAAATTTCTGGCATATCAACATGTTGTGTCCTTTTTAGAAAAAGACATGTGAATGTATGGGATTATTTGTGTATACTTGATGTACTTGAATGTTTATTTTACAGATTTGTTGTGAAAAGAGAGAAGTATAATATATTTGCTGCAAAAAGAGACACATTGTTGTGACTTAATTATGATGTGAACACTGATATGCATGTGAAATAACTTCAGTATTAATAGTATTGGAGAACAAACTCTTTTTTTTAAAAATAAAATATTGTGAAATTATTGAAGTCAAGTTGAACATCTTTGGTTAAGTTTATTTAGTTTTTCAACCATTATTTTGGTTTATTTTATGATCACAAGTTGCATCAGGAGCAGTCTTTTATTAGTTTAAAATGCTTTTTTGGACGGGGCCTTTGGCACGACTGAACCCCCTGATCAGGGTTACTGCCCTTGAGACCTCTTTAAGAGATGATCCACAAACCCCTCTTACAATTTGTAAGCTTTTTTTTTTTGATGAAAGATCAGAATTATGTCTGTGCAATAGATTATCCAGGACAAATCCATTGTTTTTTTTAATTTCTTTTATGGCAATAGATTATCCAAGATAACACCATTGGGTGTATCAGTTTTTAATGGTAATAGATTATCCAAGTAATGGTAATAGATTATCCAAGTAAAACTAGCAGCTAGACTGAGGAAAAATGCCCTTATTGTGAGGTTATTTGATTTTAAAGGATACATGTTATTTGTAAAGTAAAAAGGAAGAACCATACCAGGTTGCTAATTGGGAAGTGGTCCTATTACAGGGGTTGTCACAATAGACAATTTCAATGTTCTTTTGATTCTAGTTTGTTATTATAAAGCTTGAAAAGTTGTTTCTTTTTTTTTCAGCCATAATTTCCCGGCAGTTTGTGGAGATGACCAGGTCGCGCATAGAGGGCCTGTTAGCAGCATTTCCAAAGTTGATGAGTTCCGGCAAACAGCATACATTTGTTGAGACAGAAAGTGTTCGTTATGTATATCAGCCACTGGAAAAACTGTACATTTTACTGATTACAACCAAAGCTAGCAATATACTTGAAGATCTGGAAACCCTGAGATTGTTTGCACGGGTGGTAAGTAAAAGAAAACCGTTTCATGCTGTATTCAGTTTTTTAATTATTCTGTTGATTTGTTTTACCACCACTGGTTGCTATTTGGGTATTTGATAATGACAGCAGTGCTGGGGCAGAATTAGTTAATGGAAGTCAAATACAGCTTGATAAACATGTTTGTTTGCATCTGTAGATGACCCGATCGTGTATTTGTCATCAGCGCAGTTTTACCAAAGTCTCACAGAAATGATACTAGCATCTGCCTCACTAGGTGTTCAGCATTAAGAGGTGTAAGCTGTTTGTTTAGCATTTGTATGCACCTGTTTGTAACATGTCATTGACACAGAAACTATCAAATGTTATATTTCCATGCCTGTGTTGCATGTCAGTGGTACACAAACTACACATTCATGTGAATTTTTTTTTCCACATCTGTGTGTAACACAATTTCAGTGACAACTGTATTCATGTCAGTTTTTGGCCAGTATACCAAACTGGTTCTACAGTGACATTCGCAGTTGTGATAATATCTATCCCAGTATACTTGATGTGTGTAATAACGCCTGTCCATTTCTGCTGTATGTATTTATGATACAATAGCAGGGCACTGGTAAGTAATTGTTCAGTTAGCAGATAGTTTAAAGTATGTACATGTTTAGAAAAAATTTGAAAAATGTTGCAGTCTAAATAGGCATTGTAAACAGGTCTGGATAAATGTTACTTGTAACTGCATGCCACCCTGTACAAATATGAGTTCTATGTTAAACAAGTGGTAATGATAGTAATAATCAAAAAATTGCATTTTGTTTATGAGGGTATCTCAGCTAGTTTATTTTTTGCAAGATATTCACTTCTCTTCAGCTGTTTTTTTTTTTTTTTTAAACAATGCAAATAATGAGCCTTGGCTGCACAGTTTGATTTGAGAATTTTGTATTGAAATCATCTTGTCTTCCATAACCCTTAATGTTGCAAAGTTTACATTATACCTCATCCAGTTTCCATGGCTTGGTGATTCAGGTACAATGTATGAAGCAAAATGACTTATATAGATTTTATATTAAAAAAATACACGTCTAGTCAAGTGTAGCATTGTATGGATTGTATTTTCCAACTAACTTTTATAAAGTTAATTCAATTAATAATTGGGATCATCGAATGGCTAGTTGATTATTCGATTAACAATAAACATTTACTTTTCGATTGATCAGTACTCTCAGTTGGACTGAGATGTCATGATTCAAGAAATTGAACGTGTTGCTCGTGATTGTTTTCACACCAGATAATGCATTGTGATTTATAGAATATTAATTACTTGAATAATCTGTTTTTTTTTATAATAGTAATTTAATAACTACAGGTAAAACCTGTTTTAATGTGATGCTCAGGGTCCAAAGAAGAACATCATAATATTAGCAGGATTGTGTTACCAAAATTTAACTTAATAGAAAATGTGCATTGAAACTTCAAGTTCACCAGTGTTAACTAAGCTCTTCTCAAACATCAAATATACTTCAGTTTTAAATTGTATACCTGCCAATATATCGGAAACTGCACGGTGAAGTTAAGGCAACATTAAATACAGTGCTCGGATTAAAAATCTGCTAGGGATATGAATAATCAGCTTTTCCAAGAGCATGTTACAAGGATGTCAAAAGGAGAGGTCACCTTAATTAAAAAAAATGGAATCCATGCTGCCATCATATTGTAAGCAAAATCGATTTATAATGAATTGCGTCATTATTTTTCCTGTAATAGTCTCCTCCTCCTATATACATATATTACTGATGGACAAGTACCGTATTTTCGCGCATATATCCCGCACACGCAGATAATCCGCACCCTCATATAGCCCGCGGGTTTTGGGGTTTTGTGTAAAAAATCGTTGGCATAACCCGCACCTTTGTATAACCCGCAACCATAGATATATTTATACAGCTACAATCGGAAATGAAATCAATTACAGGATCACGGGGCTTCGCTGATGTAGCAAACTGCGATTCTGTTTTCCGTTTTGGTGACAAAATATACCATCTGGTGATATTTGTGGCGACACCAATTTTGGCTGATAAAAACCGTATATACAGTCTTGCGTTTGGAGTAGAGAAAATCAAAGGCACCATGACAGGAAACAATGTACTGAAATATATTGTTAAAATAACAAGTCCTTGTCTCATACTGGCAAACCACACTAACAGTGCACTGTTATATCATAATCCGCTAATGATGATATCTGGCCTTATTACTTTATGCAACTGACTAGTCAAAATCCAAATCCGCAGAAGGCGAAAACGTAAAATGAGTACAGTCAAGCAGATGACACTAATTTAAAAACAAATACCAGATGGAAGAAGAAAAAATACGTTTGCTGACACTTCAAAGAGAACTGATTACCTTTGAAGCACTGATATATACTAAACAAATAAAACAAATCTGTTTCAATGTTCTACAATTATCTGAAGTTGCCGCAGCAATAACAAACAGGTATTTGTTTCACCCTTCAACTGGAGCCTTTAGCGGCGCCATCATCAAAGTAAGCCGACAACCTTTGCTCAATAAAAGTCAGGAAAAACACGGTACACAGTGCTTGTGTGCGTAGGAGCTGTGCCTCAACTACAGGCTACATAAACACGGGCATTTTTAAATAATCTTGTATTCTTGTGAAGTGTAGATTCGAGTTTAAATAATTTCTTTCTGTTTAATTTAAAAAATGCCGAAACGAAAGTCTTACACAGCCGACTTCAAGCTAACTGCCATTGCGTATGCTGAAGTGCATGGCAATAGAGCCACAGGCACAAAATTTGATATTGATGAGAGTGTAATCCGAGGTTGGAGAAAAGAAAAAGGAACGTTGGAGAAGATGAATCCACGAAAACGTGCTCGTCGCGGACCTAAAGCAAAGTGGCCTCACCTTGAAGCTGACCTGAAGCAGTGGATCGTGGCCCAGCGGTAAAATTAGGTACCGTAGTTATTTCGATTGAAAACAGAAAATATTGATTATGAAAACGTGACGGATACGAAATTTTAAGTTTTTATCCCGAAATGTTGATTTAGTCCCGATACCGTAGGTTGTAAAGTCACCGTAGTAGCCATAATATCCAACCCTAGCAAAACAAAACTAGAACAATATATGTTATGTAGTTACGTTTTTCGAACAATATGTTGAAATATCATCATGTGTAAAAAAATTGTGATATAGCCCGCACCCTTATATAACCCGCACCCCCCCCCCTGCGGGGTTTGTAAAATCTGGTATAATCCGCGGGATATATGCGCGAAAATACGGTAGTGCAATTGTTTCAGGGCATTACTCAGTCTGGTTTTTTATAACTAGGTCAGGTTTCTCCACGCACGTTCAGTCGCCCACTCCCATATTTGTAAACTATAAAACTTTTTATTTTACTGGGGAGGTGGACAGGAGTCTGGTTAGATCAGTTTATATATATATATATATATATATATATATATATATATATATATATATATATATATATATATATATATATACATTACATGTTTTCGTGGCTGACATTTTTCTGATAGCAAGAGTGATAGAGGTATCAAACTTAGTTTTAAAGTTGTTGCAGTTTGGATATAGGTCTTTGGGTGGGTGGATTATATAATAGTACAAGTTAAAGGCAAGACCTAGTTCCATTTAACCTTTGTTTTTATGTATTAGCTAGCTATTATTTTTTCTAGGTTCATAGATGGAATTTTCGCTATGGTTTCCGGAATTAGCTCTGAAAAAGAATTGATAGATTGATTTTGAAAATGTATTTTTTATGAAAATTTTATTCTATATCTGCCTGCAATTCACATTTTATCACAAATATTTTTATATTATTCTCCTTTTTGCTTTAAAACATTTTGTTTGAAAACTTAAAACAGACTTTATGCTGAACTATGCATTTCATTATGGTCTACTTACTGTTATGAAATGTAATCACTTGCATGATTTGTATGAGCCTGAAAATTGGTTACACTAACGCATGTCTGCCAATTCATGGTCAGAAGTCTATAGGCAGAAACCCTTCTTATTTGCTTGGTGTACAGGTTTTTTTTTTTTTTTTATTGCAGAGTTTGGCATAGTGATCACAGTTATGTCCACATTAGTGCCCATACGGATCCAGCCATACTCACTGTGTCAAGTCTTGTTTGTTTCCTTTATTTATTAACTGCTTTATCCCACCTACTTTAGATTGGAATATAGAAGACAAACAGATATAGCTTAAAATGAATCATCATGTGAAGTTTGAATCACCATTGCTAATTTGGACAACTGGTTACTGCTAATGCCGTCTTTTGGATTACTGAGTGAATGTTTTTTGAGTAGTGTGATTTTGTCAAGTTCATTTATATGGAAATTTGGTACATGTATATTGGTATCTTTCTGAAGAAATCACTCTTTTATTTTCAGATACCAGAATACTGCAAAAATTTAGAAGAATCAGACATAGTGGACCAAGCATTTCCCCTCATCTTTGCCTTTGATGAAATAGTTGCACTTGGCTACAGAGAAAATGTGAATCTGGCACAGATCAGAACATTTACTGAAATGGACTCTCATGAGGAAAAGGTTTTCCAGGCTGTTAGACAGGTATATTAGTAATTCCTTTGTCCCTACACATATTTTCTTTCATTTAGGGAGTTTTAAGTGTTAGTTTCTGGAAGTCATTAGAATACACCTTGTTTGGAATTAGTTCTACAAACACTTTTCAGCAGGTAAAAGACATTAAAAAGAACCAAGACCTTTTTATTTTAAGTAAATGATGTAAATATTTACTCCAGAATAAATGAATAACATTAAATTTTAATTATTAGACATTTTTCATCCCTTTCTGGGGTGTCGATTTGCTGAGTGGTTTAAAGTTCTCACCGTTACAGATCACTACCATCTCATCTGTCTGCATGATAGGCTTGAGTCTTGAATTCAGCAAATGTGGTTGTGTGAGAAAGCTTGCCAGTACCTTCTCGTGTGTCAGCAGTTCTTTCCATGGTTTTATGGGGTTCCTCCTCCACCATTTATGCTGGTCAGCATGTATAGCCTATCTTGTGCTGAAAATGGTGCTAAACCTTACAACAAAAGCAAAATCCCTTTCTAGCTGTCGTGTTCTATTTGAGCTATCTTTAAACTTTCCATACACATTTCAGATAACCATATTTCGCACAACAATCAGTCTTTACACTATTTGTAGACAGTTGTATTTCATACTCGATCAGTCCTTACACATATCTGAGACAGTTGTATTTCAACATTGTCGATGTTATTTTCCAAAGTATTCTTTTATTATCATGATTTGTATTCTGAATGAGACAATATCAGTTGCTGGGGAATTTATTAACTTTACTAATTGTTTGGTTGTGAATTTTTAGTCAAGGTGATAAATACAGCCATAAAGTGTGAATAGTCCTTGTTATAAAACAGTTGTAATGTGTCATTTGTGTTGAAAAGAATCATGAAACTACTTTCTGAATTCTCTACAGACCCAAGAGAAGGAAGCAAAGGAGCATATGAAACTAAGGGCTAGAGAGTTGGCAAAGCAGAGACATGACAAGGAAAAATATGGGAAACCGTCTGGGTTTGGTGGCAGTGGTGGATTTGGAAATTCCTCTAGAATGGATGGCCCTGTTATCGAGACCACACCAGTTGAGCCCACCAAACCAGCTTACACAGCTCCTAGGTAATGCAGTAGTTGATAGAAACAGGAGCAATGAAATTAACATATGCTATTTACAGCAACACAGTAGGTTATTTAGTGCAGAGGCAATAATACTAAAATGCCAAGGAAACATTCATGGCTGGTCTGAGGGTACAGTTAAATCAAACTTAACAAATCAGTCCCTTTGGACATGTCCAGCTTTATGTGGTTGGCATTTGTTATGGAAGAATACATTGTTTCACAAGTTAGTGCGAGTTTATTGGCTAGGGGTGAAATGATATGTCCATGCCATATATCAATATGATTTATAATATTCACTACTTATACACATACCAAATTTCATGTTCTTCAAACGATTGGTCATTGGTGGAGTGGTGCCATTTCTTTGTGTTGACGTATTGGTTACATTTCGAGTAAGCAAATTACTGATAGACATGACTTAAACATCCATCATATGCCATTCTCATCCTTGAACAGAGATAAAAGTTCTTCCAAGTAGACTACCTGTTGGGTATCTGTGATTTTTTTATTGAGCACTTCTGGCCATTTGAAGCTGTTCCTATTGAGTTATTATTGAGGTGCAGGAATTTTTGTCACTGCACTGTATAAATATTTGTAAAACATCTTATTACCAATGTCGTATCAATACAGTGCTTTCTTCAAAGAAAAGAAATAGTGGTGTTTCCTTATGCAACACAGAAGTCTTATCTAGAACAAAACCTAATGTGCATTTGTGGGGGGGAGGCAGGGGTGGAGAACCAAATCCTTCAAATTGTACAAATGTTGCCATATATATATATATATATATATATATATATATATATATATATAAAAGCATTATTTACCATCTTAAATTAAAAGAAGGAATGAAGAAACAACATATGTGACCCCAAAATTTAATTCAGAATAAATATGTTGCATGTATTTATAGCTCTCCCTTGATAACTCACACACATCAGGGTCCAAAAACATCGACCACACTATAAATTAGGTCAAGTTATCAAGGGGGCTGGCAGATGATAGTGTTGAATAATCACTTTATGAGATTAACTATGAATAAATATCTCTTCATAACTGTAGTTTATTTTTTCCTCATAGAGTAACATTAATTTAAGGAAATATTGCAGTATAATGAGGAGATCATTAAAAACATTTTTCTACATGTTTTCAGTTTGCTTAACTTTTGGACCACTTTACACAGTGTATTACATCGCTAATATTTGGGTTAAATTGGTTTTATTGTTTGATCCAAATTAGACATTTTTTCTAATACAAAAGAGCGACTCTCTTTTCGAGAAACAATGTTGTTGGATGGATAGATAGATTTAATTGTGGTAGAAAAAGTAAAAATGAAAAACAAAAAACAAGGGTTAATCAATACCAACATGAATTTAATGGGTCTACAATTATATAACAATATAAAGTAGAACACGATATATATGGCATTTTTAATACATTGACAGATGTTGATTCTTTTTTTTTGTTGAAAAAAATGAGTTAAATTTTTGTGTGTAACTCTTGATTTCTCTGCCTGCAAGTAAAATCCTCCCTGCTTGATTCGATATAAAAGACATTCAGAGTGATAAAACAACACCATTCTGTTTTAATCAATTATTTTAATGCAGCAAACACTTCACCAAGTTCCTGATCAAAACAAAGCTGGCAGGTAATTAGTTTCTCACAGAAGTACTCAAGGTTTCAATGTGATGGTTGACTTTTTTTTCATGTTTTCATAGAAAAGAATATGTTGCAATTATAATGTTTATACTGAAATAGAAATAAAATGGATTATAATGTGACTTCCACATAGCAAGATATTTAATTTGCTGTTTATTTCATTCTCTGTTGCCACCTGTTAGCATTTACCAGACATTTTTGTTGATTGCTATTTTCATCACTGTTCATTTACAGTGTATTGATGACTGTTTATCAACAAATAAACTCTTAACATAATATGATATCTTATTTAGAACTTTCAAATTTTACAAAATGGAATCTATCTTTAAATTAATCACCATTTTTGATGATTAAATACTTAATTTAGCAATTCCTATTGTAAGTTGTTCACGTTAAGCATATTTTGAAAGATTCTTAAAATATATTTTCTTTGGGGGCAAATCGGGATCCACATCAGACATCGCATTATAAATGGGATCGCGAGTTATCGAGGGAGTGGTGTAGTAAGCAGTGTTAAAAGCATATATGAGTTAACAATAAGGAAATAAGATGGGATAAGACGTAAATAGTTATCACATGTATGGTAGCTTGAGACAATATTTGAACTGTTAACATAAATCCACGCCCATTTTAGGCATTGTTAGTTATAACAAACAAGGGCATTGTATATTTATCAATTGCTAGTGCTTTCTCGCACTGTAGACCAGGCTTTTTCTTTGAAGCATGTCAAAGAGCTTGAGTCTGACCTTCAGCTTTTTTGCAACTGACCAGAATATGAAATGGGAAATAAGATAACGCACTCCACATGGAGAAACAGCATGTCCTTTGAGAATTTTACGTGAATAATTATTGAAAACTATGCTTAGATTCCAATTTGCGTGTTATTAATATTAGATTTCCCAACTTCAGTTATGCAAAACTTGTTTGCTCTCCTATTTATGGAGTCGTAACACAAGATTGATGGCAAAAGTAATCAATGAGAAAACTTTATATATATTATTTACCCTGTAAAGAAATTGACAAAATATACCTTGATACATATATCACAGAACATCTGCTTTAACCTTGTATAGCATCTCAGCCACAGATGCCCAAGTTTGCAGCTGTCAAGAAATTTTCAGAAACTTTGGATCCATTCATCACGATGGAGTAGTGTTGCACTAAAAGCATTACTACCATCACTACAGATGGAAGCGGGAGCTGTCCGATTTATACCAAAGTCTTGCAAAAATGGTACTAACCGCTGCCTTGCTTGATGCTCATCATTAAGAGGCAATGACTGGTCGGCCTGGTGTCAGCTTACTGTGACTGGGTGCATAATTCATTATAGTTCTTTGTTGACCACAACAATCATATTATTGTGTGGTGTTAATGTAATTCATTATGGTGCTTAACTAATTATGGTTGCTCTCAGGTAGTTTTCATATTTTCAGATTTATTACTGATATATGTTTTACTTGAAATTTATTTACACATTTTCTAAATTGTGTCTTTTTCTTTTTTGTAAGTATAATAAAGGTACCGGATCACATTTTGACAACACAACAGTGTCATTGCAATTGTCATTATTATTTTTTATTGCCTCTTTTGCAGTCGACCTTCAGGAACAGGAAAAGCTATGCGGCTTGTTGGAAAGAAAAAAGATGTAGATACATTTGTGGGGAAGTTGGAATCCGAAGGAGAAAGTAAGTGTGTCATGCAATGCATGCAGTTGGAATGTTATCAAATCAGTGAAAAGATTAATGAAAGCACATACAAGGATTTAAAAGGGAATGTTTAGTTTGTAGTTAAATCCAGTTAACTAGACAGCAATAAGAATAATAAGTATATACAAAGACATAAAAGTGAGTGTTTATTTTTTTATTTATATCCAACTACACACTACTCCCTTTACACTTGAAGAACTTTGCCTACAAAGCTACCCATTCAGTTTAAATAGAGAGATTTTGGTTGTTGCTTGTAGTCATTAAAAAGAAATCGGATTAATATCTTGTAATTTATGTTCATCCTTTTGTTCCTATTTATACAGTTATCACAGAATGCACCAAACTTTCAGTATTATCAGTACCTTGATTTCATGAACAGTGACTTTTTCAGAATGCAAGACACATTTACCAAACGCCATTTGTAAATTCTGTTTTAAACCTGTAAATGTAAGATAACAAAAAAGTAGTTTTTGATTTTTATTTTTCGTTCTAGACTGTTACAGGGTATGTACTTAATATAGAATATTATTCAGCCCATAAACCTAATTGCCAGTTGAAATTATTTGTCCATTTAAAAAACAATCAACATGTTTACAAAACTGCTTGAAATTTTCAAGTGATCAAATCTTTGAACTTGTTTACAATTTTCATTTTTTTCAGCACTCAAATCTTTTATGGTTCTTTTAAAGAAAATGTTATTTTTCTTATGTGCACCTTTTTAGATTTTATTGTAAAGCCACTGTTTAATTTATCAAAATGATTCATATGTGGCTTTTGATTTGCTGTGATCCCCCCCCCCACTCTTTGAATGAGAATTTTAAACGATATCAGATGAAATTTGAATTTTGAAACTATTCATTGTGTAAAATTATCTTATGATGTGTAGGAGTTCTTTTACCATTTCATCCATTGAATGTCAATGTTAATTGATTAGTGTTTCATACTAAATTATATAATTTTTTCCATGTTTTTCTTATATTTTCATTGTAGCTGTTGCTACTGTTGGCTCAGAGAAAATGCCTGCAAAGATAACCAGTACACCCATTGCTAACCAGGAAGGGTAATTAATCTCGAAATTTTGTTGTTTTTGTATATTAATAAAAATTAATCTTTACATTAATGATAATTTTGGATTTGATTTAGGATTAGGTTTTGGTGTTGAATGGCACAGAAAAATAACTACAATTTTTTATTCTTGGAGGAAGTGTCTTTAATCAGAGATTATCTTCCTTGATTTAATTTGCACTTGTGCTGCCTTAAAATACTAATTACAGTAGAAACTGCTTATAACAAATAAATTGCTTGCTTATTTTCAATCAAAATGTTTCATGCATAGCTTTATCAATTTTGTAAGGACTTGAATTTTAAAAAATTGTATGCTTTTTTTTCTTCTTTAGTGTTCATATTGCAGTTGAGGAGAAGATAACCCTGACAGCTGGCAGGGATGGTGGCCTGCAAAATATGGAAATTCTTGGAATAGTCAAACTTAAAGTCAATGATGAGAAATATGGTCGAGTAGTTATGGGAATTGCAAACAATGATAAAAAAGGAATGCAATTTCAGGTATTTGTTTTATATTTACAAAAATGTATATATTATTTTATATTTACAAAAACATACATCTTTTCAGGTTTTTCTAACTACATTCTGTTTTTAAGTATGAGCGAATTTTGCACTCACAGCTGTTATTAGTAAAAACTCTAATAAATATTAGTTATTTATGACTGCCATTAATTTGTATTTCAAACTCCTCCATCACCATGTCTTGTAACTGCTCCAAGTGGCATTGTGGTTATAGTGTCTGCATTAGATGTGGGAGGTCATGGCGTTCGATCCCTGGCCGAGTCGTACCAAACAAAGACTTACAAAAATGGTACTAACAGCTGCCTCACTTGGCGCTCAGTGTTAGGACCAGTCATAGGTACGAAAGCAGATAGAGGACACTTAATTATTTTAGTGAAATACCTTTGCTGATTCTGTACCTCCATGTCTTTCATTCTACCATTGTTTTCTCAAACCCAGCTCCTTTTGCTTCATTGAAAGATTTTTAAAAAATTGTTTGCGTTATCTTAGCTTGGTAGTCAGGACATTTGGATTTTGTCCCAGCTAAAT
This sequence comes from Unio delphinus, assembly GCA_029339505.1. Taxonomy (NCBI): domain Eukaryota; kingdom Metazoa; phylum Mollusca; class Bivalvia; order Unionida; family Unionidae; genus Unio; species Unio delphinus. The sequence goes on along the minus strand of JAQISU010000202.1, from coordinate 2,875,491 downwards.
TTGCAGATAGTAACTGCTGTTTTATTCTCTCCATCTCAGTATAGTTAAAAATATATAAATGTTTTTAAAAAAGCGCATTCCTTGAAGTTGAAACATTAAAGCTTAACCGACTACTTCTGACTGTTGGTCCTGTATGGGGAAAAATGATCAGCTGTATGCAATCTTTATATGCTTACATACTTTCATGGTGAGAACACTCCAGATACAGTCATTTAGATAACAAAGAGAAAGCACCAATTTCATCCCAACAGATTTGTACTAGAAAAATAAAATAAAAAAAAACAAAAACAAAGCGCTATAATTGTAACAATATTTAAAATTAAGACTGTCTTTGCAAAAGTTCAGAATATCTGTGTTTTAGTTGTCCATTTTGCGTACACATTTCTTTTTTGATGCTTATTGTTAGTGTTAGAATATTTAGGAAGCATTTGTATATATACCAGATTTTTAATATCAGCAATTGTCTAGTTTTGTCATCTGATAAATCATCGAAGAAGCACAATGTTTTCAAAATAAACATTAAGAAATTAAAATGTTTAATGATTCAGTCAATTTATGCATTATATTAATCAAAACTTTGGATTGTTCATTTTAAAGTTTCACTCAAGAGTATAGTGTCCAGATTGCACCTTTTTGAAATTATTGGGGACTTCACCCCACAGACTCCCCACCAGGGTTCGTCCCTCAATACACAAGGGGGCACATGCAGCCCCCTTGACCTGGGACCTACCATTCAGTATTATTGTGGTTTTTCACAACATTCACCCATGTGTGTGTGATTTTTAATGATAGGATGAAGACAACTATCTAATTGTTGACTTGGGAAGTCGGACATATTCTCATACTTGAATGCATGCATATATATGTATGTATGTATGTATGTATGTATGTATGTATGTATGCATGTATGTATGTATGTATATGTATGTATGTGTGTGTGTGTGTATATATATATATATATATATATATATATATATATATATATATATATATATATATATATATATATATATATATAATCTTCAAAAGATTGGAACTAGTGCAACTAATGGTGTTAATGTAAGATACCTTTTCCCCTTACAAAATGGAAACTTTTATTGCACAATATACATTACTTTCATGGCACAATAAACATGTTATAGCCACTTGGAAAATGAAACAATCCATTAGATTCCATTGCTTTTATTTACATTTGGTGTTAACTAACTTTGATGAAAGGCGCTTTGTTTTTATTGAACATTGTAATTGGCTTACTTTGATGAAGGGTGCATGTGGTTTGATGTCAACATATAAGGCTTTGGAGGATCAAACAAATGCGTTTTTCTATTGGCAACATGAAATAATTGTGGAACATTGATTGAAACTGAATTTGTTGTTCATTTGCTTAGTATTTATACAGAATGATTGGTCCTTCAAAAGTAATGTTTTCTTTGAAGTTTCAGCAAAATGTGTTTTGTTTTTGGTACATTACAAAGAAAAAAGCTGACCTTTGGTCAGTTATAGCTAGTTCTGTGGCATGATTATTTGAGTGTATCACAGCTCACAGTACTCAGCTCAAGTAGATTAGGATGTAACAGTACACTGTTAAGATGGTTTGTCAATATGAACAAAGAATCTGTTTTTGTAATAATAGATTCCAATGCATTTTATGTCCAAGTGTGCAGCTTCGTTTAATGGTGCCGCTGTTGCAATGGAGCATGCTATATCAGGTCATGCATTATTTTGTATAAAATTCCGCAATGTAAGAATGGTCTTTTATTACATTAATGATGGTTGCCATGTGAAGGTTGCAATCTAAAGTTTTAAAGCACCTTCTTCTAGTTCTGCACCACATGCAAAACATCAAAGTTCATTTAAGTCTTGGTTCTTTGATTACAAGAATATTGAAATCCCATAGTAAGAAAGCTTCTGTTTGCATTTATGTTTGCTTTGTCAGTGTGCAGTGTTTGTATGACATTGTGAATAATTGTATGTCATTGTGTTAAATGTTTGAGTGTCGGTTTAAATACTTGTATTCATTTTACAGACACACCCTAACATTGATAAAAAGAAATTCACATCAAATGCCGTCATAGGTCTTAAGAATCCAGAGAAACCTTTCCCATCTGGTCAGGATGTTGGTGTCTTAAAATGGAGACTACAAACAACGGATGAGTCACTGATGCCTCTGTCAAGTAAGTATATAATTGTTGTATGAGGTTAGACTGGTTAATGAAACATCCTCAACAAAATATGCTTTTTGTAGTGAACATTCTAGAAGTAAATTTAAGACAGAAGTCCATATTCAGCCTCAAAGACCTCAGAAATAGTTGGTGAATAAAGCTTTCATGTTAGGGGCTTGTTACACCAAGTATTTGGGAATATTTGTTAAACAACTATCAGATGACACTATTTCAAATCATTTTTAGCAAGATGCAAAAATCATTTGATAGGACATTTTATTTTGATACTGATGTGTTTGTCTGCATAAAGTATTTATTGTAAATATATGGTCATGTGAGACAAATATGTGGAGGGCTTTTTGATTTATATTTATTTATGTTTTTCTTTCTTCAGTAAATTGCTGGCCCAATGAAAGTGGCAGCAAATGTGAAGTGAACATAGAGTACGAACTTCAGCAGCCAGGCATGGAATTGAATGATGTTCTTATATCTATACCTGTACCGTAAGTATTACATGCACCTTATGAATTCATGGCCAGGCATGAAACTGAATGATGTTCTAATAATCCATGCCTGTACCACGAGTATTATTTGCACCTTATGAATTCATGCCCAAGCATGGAACTGAAAAATGTCTGATATCCATACCTGTACTATACATATTTACAGACAGGCTATAAATGAACAGTATTTTTGTACATACCTGTATTCACTTAGAATATACTGTTTTTAATAATAATGCACTGTTATATTTAGCTCTTCAGTTTTTTTTTTTTTGTTTTTTTGCTTTTGATGCTTGAAGGGTGGTCAATGTGTGAAGGGACATGACTCATTCTGATCCAATTTCCAAGCAGTTAAGCCCCTTGTATAGTTTGGCGACTTTTCATGTAGCACATTAAACTATACAGAATCATTTCAGTACAAAACACTCAAGAAGTGTTATTGTTTAAACTATCAATTTTGGAAATTAGGTCAAGACAAGCGAAGTATTAAGCCGTTGATAAATATTTTGTGTTTTTAGCATGATTTGCATATGATCATAGAAAAGTAAAATGATTATCAATATCTAGTTCATTCCTTTTTTTTTTTGTTGATATTACCTCAATCCTATAAGCGTTCATTGTTCTCCAACCTTGAGATCTAAAAGAAAAAGGTATTTTGATTTTTTGTATGTATTACACATGTACATTTCTTCCACTTGTGTACCAGTTTAACGGAATACAGTATATTAAATAAAGAAAATGGTAATGGTCATTCTTCACAATCCATAAGATAAGGCAATTGAAAACACATTTACTTGTCCAAAGGTTGAGAAAAACAACAGATTTTATGTCAAGTAAGAGGGAGGCTTTTAAGAAAATTTTCATTTCAGGTTAGCACGTGCATTTCCTCTACTCTTGTATTGGTTCACTATATGTAACATCTTCATCAAATAAACAAAATATTGATAGTCTTAGTTCACATTCTTGGTAAATACAATTTATTTTGTTTACCATCAATATCATTGAGAATAGCATATCCAGTTCTATTCTAGAACTTGAAATTATGGGGGCAAATTTCCACCTATTTGAAAAAAGGGGAACTTTTAAAAAAGTGTTTTGTATTTAAGAAAGTAATGTAAGGCCTAAAAGTGTGATGCACCCTATTTGCATATTTGCTTGATTTTTCAGTGTTTTTTGTTCGGGTTGGTGGTGGTGGTGGTGGTGATGCAGAAATCAGTTTGATTCCTTAATTGTGCATTCTACAATCGAGTTAACAAATCAACCCATGCTTGTCTTGTATCAGAATCTTTGAATATCATTTCTTTTCAGGTCAGGTGTTGGAGCCCCAGTTGTCGGTGATTGTGATGGGGAGTACAGTTATGATAATCGTAAAAATATCTTGCAATGGAGTTTACCTGTAATTGATGACAACAACAAAACAGGAAGCCTGGAATTTACAATTAGTGGGCATGCTAATGACTTTTTCCCTATCAATGTATCATTTGTGTCAAAGAAGTCCTATTGTGATATTCAGGTAAGACTGTAGCAACATGTTAAATGAATGGCATTGACAGATATTGAGACAAAGGTATTACTTTGCTGTCCATGATGTTGGCAGCATTAAAATTGTCAAATTATATGGATTAGAATACTGAAGATTACTTTCAACAATGGCCAGAAATAGTATTAATCGGATAAATATAAAGTTGAATGAAACTTTCCCTGTAAATCATTACACATACAAGTATATAAAGGTTAATGAAGCTTTCAGTATGACATGCTGTGTCTGTCAACAATAAGCTACTTGAAATCCCTTCTCAAAAATCACTGGAACAATTTTTGACATGAAGTGCTATCCTATTTTTTTTTACAGATGATGCTGATTCACCATCAAATAGGGCAAATGCTAAACAAAATAGTAAAAGGCCAACTTTAAAAAAAAATGCCTAATAGAATTTGATTTATTTTGAGATCATGGGATGAAGACATTTCAAGTTTATACAAATGTTGTCAAGCAGTGATCAAATATAGCAATTGTTACAATATAGTAAAGGGCCCGGTCGGCAGAATGGTGTAAATGCTTGAAACAAGATATCCCATTTCACTTTTAATACTTTAATATCCATTAACAGAAATTCACCAACACAATGAAAAAATCTTGTATAGATAAATGAAAGTGCCCATTTATTAACTTATAAGTGACTATATTGGAAAAGAAACTGATTGGCTTAGTCAGCAGGAAATGTTATGATTGGTCAGTTTTCTGAGAAAATTGCTTGCAGCTATTGGTTAAGCAGGTTTGTGTATATTCATTTAAAAGAGGAAATCGTACAACATGCAGCCACAGGTGGAAAAGAAAATGTTGATGAAATTTTCCAAGCATGTGATGATCTTCATATATCCTGCTTAGCATGTGTGTGTGTGTAAAACCTTCAGCATGCTATGCCAGCCTTTAAAGTCTGGGTAAATATTTTTGTGTGACTTAGTTGTTTATATTATCAAGACTCAAGCAAAAGATCTGCTTAAAAAATAAAAATAATTTAGAAACTTTATAACTGTTTAATGTTTTATTTGGTTTCTTTTAATTTTGAAATGGGAAAAAAAGAAACAAGGAAATAACAATGTTAAATAGCTTAGTTATTTTTTTTATTCTGAAATTTGAACATCAAGAAGAAGAACGTAAAAGCCTGAAAATGTTTTGATTGGGAATTTATTACATGTATGTTTATGTTCTGAGCCCAACAAAAAGAACATTCACTAAATCATACCATTTTTACTCTGAACATGAACTTAAGTAAATTTTGTGGAATATGCAGATTACATATTTTTCAAGGGGATAGACTTGTGTGAAAAGGATGAAGTGTCATATATACTAGCTTTTAAGACTGGCACATCTAGTATTTGTTTGCAGCTTGTCTAAACTTTGGAGTATAGACAGTACATTTAAACCAGACAAAAATTAAAGGTCATTTCATAATGATCAGGATACAGAGGTTTGGTTATAACTGTTTTATTGGGAGCAAAGCATCTGGGATGGAAGGAGGGCAAGATGTTTTATTTTAGTTGGGTGCTTTACAGAACAGTAGTGTAGGTTACTCAGCTTGCAAGGCAAGTGTAATAAAGTGCCTTGCCCAGAGATATGCAACAGAAGTCAGTTGGGGCTGTTCCAGTGGTTGGATTTGAACTGGCACTTATTTGGTAAAGTCTGGCTTGCTAAGCATTGAGACCACTGTGGCCTGGTTACAGTGGGTTTCATTTAGAGGCATTGGGTTACAGCTGGCTTGCTAAGCATCGAGACCACTGTGACATGGCTTCATTTAGAGAAGTTTCACTGTATATCATTATTTAGCAAAACAAAATTTTGGGAAAAGTGAGAACAACAATTAATTTTTTTTTACAATGCTGTTATAGAATTCATAAATCAGTACTCTAATAAAGTCATTATTTATTTTCAGGTTACAGAGGTCAAGCTTCTTGATGAGGACCAGGCTGTAAAATATTCCTCAGAAGTTGTATTCTATGTGGATAAATATGAGATAGTATGAACATGTTGGACAAATATTCATTGAATTGTCTGAAACTCCTTTCATTCGTGGGACTGGAATCATGTATTGATGATATAATTACAAAATTTTTAAAAGAAATGTTCAAGCAGCATGTAAAAGAAAGGTTATGTTCAAGTCTGTCTTTATATCGATTGTAATGAAGAAAAATACTTGCATTAACTCCACTTGATTCAGATGTTATCACAACAATATAATGTTGCACAAAAAATACAATATAGTGAAAATGATATGACAAAATCTTCAGCAGTGTCTTTACATTGACAGAATAAATAGCAATTATAAAGTACATCACCTGTCTGCAGTCTGATTGGTTAGCAATCTATGTACATAAATCTTATGACATAGATAATTGACACGTGTCAGAGGACAGTTGGAATGCTTTTTGTTCTCTTTTGGAGTCGCATTATATCATTGTCATTGTCATTGTTATATTTATTTCTGTGAGTTAATATCGAATAGTTTTGGTGTAAAGATAACAATACTGATTTTCTTTACATTGTTTACATAGGATCTACATTTGGTTATGATGTCATTATTTACATACTGTGTACAAGGTCATCAGAATGGGGACAACCAAGGATGCCCCATACTTTGGGGGAAATTATGAATATATATTTAAAATGATCGTCACCAGGCTCATTGTACAATTTATCCTTGCCCTTATGTATGTTACCCCAGGTATAATATAAAATTTGATGCCCCCTGTTATAAAACTGAATTTATTTTCATGCGCATACATTTTTGTGCTTTTTTTCTTTGGTACAGGGATAATTGTAAAGGTCGTGTTGTTTTGTTTATAGGGTTTTTAAATTTTGATTAGTTTCAACCACAAAGTCTACCAAAAACAGGTACTCTGTGAGAAATGGCAAGTTCAGAGCAATAAACATTTCCCCATGGTACAGATTTTTTAATAAAAAAATTGAAAAAAAGGATCTGAAAATTGTTGCAGCATATTGGCTACCAATTAATTACTGATTAATTAGACACTTAGATTTTAAGTCATTTTGGCAACCATCAGATCAGTAAACACACACCATGATTTTGAATTATATGGCTTCCATCTCATTACTAATCAATTAGGCACTGGGATTTTGAGTCGTATTGGAAACCATAGAATCTATAACCTATCAGTTGTAAAAATGTTTAGTCTGAGCTAGGATGTAAATGTTTTGTTATCCTAGTGACAAATTTTACACGAACTGTAAATTCTTGGAAAACTTGTTTAATAAATAACTTAGCCACTGTAAATAGTCCAGGCTGATGTTGAAAACATGTAGTAGTATTCGTCATGACAGGGTTGGGATTTTCACAAAATATAGTTAATAGCTTCCTTACATTATACTATGTTTTTTTTTATGGTTTGTTTGAAGGAACTAAGGTATTTGTGACTGTACACTTGGAAGAGAATCTGTAATGTAATATTAGTTCTAATAGACTTGCAAGGTGAAATGTTGTAAACATATAGTTCCCCATAAAAGCCAAAGATACCTGATTCAGTTGAGTAGGTAATTTTTTACATTTAAAAGTGTTGGATCTGACCTCAGTATGCAAACGAGTTTCACATTTTAACGTTGTTGATTTAAAATAGGTTTCAGATTATTGCAGGATTAAACGGTGTAAGGTACAATACGATGCAGTCTGAGTTATCGTGTATACTAAAATAAATTACTGCAAACAACATAGGCCCAGATCTGCCATTATATTGCTCTAACATCGGAGTGTATAAGATTGTTAGAATTAAGTGGTACAACAAACAACATCGACCCAAACCTGCTAAAAGATTGTGATGGCAGGTCAGTATCTTTGTTGTTGGCATTGGGGTGTAACTTACTTGCAAGTATATAAGGTATTCTGTTGGTTGTTTGATGCCCAGTTATGTTCTGGTAAATATGATTTTGTTTAGCAATAATGTAGTTGAGAGTTAACGAGAGTCTGATGACCTTATCATTATTTATCACAAGTCCATACCAGATAAACTGACTAGAGTTTGCCTTTTTTAAAGTTTGCTAGTCATAATAATGTACATTGAAGAATTTGTTCTACACCCATACTACATCATAGGTTTCTGATATATATATATATATATATATATATATATATATATATATATATATAATACACACACACTAAGGACATTAAATCAAATGATCACAACTGCATTTATGTTATATTTTCTTCTTTTTAGGCTAAATTTGTTAATGTTACAAGATGTTCGCCCTAATAATACCATCTTGACAAAATAGAACTTTAAATAATTGAAAATAATGAAATCAGAAAGGTAAATTGTTAAGTTTGTTTCAACTTCCTAATATGACTAGGATGGTTTTTTATAGTGAGTAAATATTTTGGAAATTTAGTGCCCTAGATCGTAGCTGGAAACTTTTAACAACTTGTCAAGTTGTGTATGCATTATACTGTGTTGGTCCTTTCACACTGTTTCCTTTAACCCCTTAACACATTGAGTGTAATACATTTTAGCCCTGTGATTTACATGTAGCAAAGTTACTCAGTAGAGTGCAGTATAAATAGAGCACCAGTTATCTATTCGACTCCATACACGTAGGCCTGCCTGATGACTGTTAAGCAGTATACATTTAACATCAATTTTGACCATTTTACATTTTTGGTACACTAATATAATGAGTGGAACGATTTAAGAGTAAAATTTGATCATTATATCTGTATGATTATTTTTCATAGAAGAATTTCTGCCATTTCTCATACTCAAAATTTAGAAGTTCTTTGCGTCTATATCACTAAATCATCGGAAATTGATAATTTATAAAAACTTATTGCCGCCTACATCAATATCAGATCTTTTTACTAAGTTCTTGACGCTTTCATAGTTGTGATTCTAATCATGAAAACCCAAGTATGTACTGAATGAAATCTGCGGCCTTCATTTTGGCGAGCGGAGATTACAGCCCAGTTCCTTTAAATAGCAGATTTCGACCAGATTTTAAACAGCAACCACGTGATCTGACGTAATGGTCATTCATAACAGTGAATGTAAAATATCTAATAAGGTTCTTCCATTCCCCCCCCCTCTCCCCCCCCCCCCCCCCCCCCCCCCCGGACTGTTGTGATATGAAAACCTGCTCAAAATGGCTGATATTTATAGCCGGTGTCTAAAGGCACTTCCATGAGGTAAAGTCTAAAGTCTGATCTTTTTTTATACGTAATCATACGTTGTACAGTGATGGTCGGTTCACTATCAAGTTAAATTTTGTTCATTTAATCGTGTTTTGTGATGTTATCTATAATGGTACAGTCTGAATTATTGTAATTCTTATAATTTTGGATCTAAAGTCTAGTTTTGTTTCTGTAAAGGTGCATTGGTTCCTTTACATGTTTTGTACAACCTTAAAATGTCATTGAATTTGATGGTTTGCCTAGTTTAAAGTTGTTTTGCCCTTAGAAAGTCTTTGCATCTGTTGAAGAACTCCATATATTTCTTCTTTTTAAAAAAAATGGTTGAATTTATGAGGGAAAAAAAACAACTTTTTCTGCTAAAATTTGATTTGTGAAATGATACAAAAGCGATATTAAAATTATAGAAAAGGTTAAATGTCCGTGTTTCAAAATACTCCTTGAAAACATTTGGAAGTCCTTAAAAGGTTAAATTCTTGTATCTTGTAACTCTTGTAATGCAAATACTCTTTGACAGTTTTTGGAAGTCCTTAAAAGGTGTTTGAAAATATTTTCATGGACTTTATGAATCGTATTTCATCAGCTAATTACCTTTTCTCTTGAAACCTGAACACTAGTTTTGCTGCAATGAATATATCTGACATCCAATAAAACTGTCATGTTAACTATCTTAAAAATTGTCATTACTAAATTAGACGGAAATAATAATTGTTGTACAAAATATTGGCCTAAAAGTCCGTTTTTCCCCGATGAAAATGTTACACAAATACAGCTCCCATGGTGTGGTTTTAAACAATTTAACATTACTTCTGTTAACTGCTTCGAAAACAGATTTAAAACTTTTATGTGGGCACTTTTCCTGGGATCTAGCTGTGCCTAGCACAGCATTGTGCCCTATTGATGTTTGATATGGCAACCATTTGAAAAAATATCTCGTCACCGTTTAACATTTGGGAGGATATTCTTTTAACTTGCACTTCCAAACCAATGTCTTGTTGTGCCTAAATACAAGTTGTCCCAGTCTTGCATTTAGTATGACCACTATCATGACCAATTTTTTTATTATTCTTTTTTTAATTTGCTTCAGCAGCAGAAGTGGTATGATTATATACAAACTTTGAGCTTAGATCTTGTGTATAAACCTATATTATTATATACCAACATATACCTATATCTAATGATGTACATTATAATCATTTATTGCTGTCTCTTCAAATTATCTTAGGACTTGAAAAATGTTTACCTTCAAGACCTACACTAACTCCACAAAAAAGGTTAGTCCTGTGGACTTGATCTTCTTCTTATCAAATGATTTTGATACTCTGCAAAGAAACTGTTTGGATTCCCATAAACATTTATTGGCTAGTACAGCACTGAGGTATTAAAATGAAATGTGTCGCTAAGATGTCCTACTTAGTTCTAAACTAAGGCAGATTGTGAACAAGACAATTCCAAGAAGAATATTTATGGATTTTGTTTAAACTCAAAATTGATCTACTGTTGATGACTTTGTACAATGTTAATGGTCAGGGATTTAATAATTTTATAGATGTTATTAGGGGCCTGCTTGACAAGGTAGGCAGAGTTTACAATAATTACATCCATTTGAAGGCAATATGTTTTCTACAAGGTAATTCGACTGCCAATTCTTGGATTGTAACCAAAATTGGTCTGACGAGACCTTGAAAATTTCCAGTCCTTGTCTGTCATCATTTGAAAGAGTTGTGGTCCCTGTTTGCATATCCCTCGCTTTTTAATTTCTGTAGCTTTACTTAACCAAGGTTTGTTTGATTTAAACTGAATTTGGCTTTATGTTGACAAGACAAATGACACTCATTTCCAACATTCCATGACACCATTTACAAGTTTGTCATTTCTGTTCTGCCTCCATTTGTTTATATTAAAAAAGTACCATCACCAATTTTATCTTCTTGGTGAATACATTCCTTTAATCTTTATGAACATGTGCAGTGTTTCCCTTTACCATCGTTTGCACTTCAGATACCCCCAAATTTTTAATTTGACCCCCAGTTTTGATACCAACGTTTGCTTTTTACTCCGTCTGACTATTTTTTTTTTTTTTTGGACATCAAGGAGACTTTTGACTGTCTTGCACCTCTAGGGGAAACACTGCAGTGTGTAATGGTAATTGGATTGGTAAGTGTTGGATGAAGCTGAAATTGCACGAGTAAGGATGTGTTTGTATTGTATATTAGAAGATAATAGAGTCCCATCTGCACATCTTTTCTTTTCTTATGGAATTTGTTTGGAATGGAATTAAATCTTTAATTTTGCATTCAGTCAAAGGCTACAAAAATACACAGATCTGACGTATACAGTTACACATGTAAATTTCTACATCAGTTAGAAATATAGTGTACAGCCAGCACTACACAACATTGGCTACATAAATGTTAATATACACAGCCATTTGGTGTACAAGATTTTTGCACCGAAGCTTAGGTCATAATGGTCTCGACTGTTTTAATCTGAGCATTCTTTTGGAGATGGGGCCACGAGTGGTCTAAAGCGCTCACCATTACGGATCACCGCCATCTCACATCTGTCTGCTTGGGTTCGGGTCTTGGATTCGGACATTTTACAGATCTAATTAACCAAACAATACAAATATATTTCCTGATCGTTAAAAAATTTCCACATTTCAAAAAGAACATGCCTCTTAATAAAGCAGTATAGACATGTCAATATTTGACAATGATATCCCAGTTGTTTGAGAAACCAATCGAGACCCAGTTAGAACATTTTTAAGAAATGGGTGAGATTTTCTTAAAGGTCAGACACCAGACCATTCAGTTATGTTTACTTTTTAGATTTGAGGAAGGCTCTTAATGAAAACACAAATGTAGCTGCAATCCCGATAGACTATTCCAAGGTTTTGACCGTCTCCCTCATGATTCTGATTTGAAAATGAATGGTTTACAGTTTGCCAGACGATTCTGTATGTCTCTTACTGAGCTATCTATGGAATCTTAATTAGCATTTTAAGTTGCAGGGTGTCCAGAGTAGTTGTCTGAAATTCAAAAGGGGTTCCTCAGGGATCGATCATTGAATGAACGCCATTTTGTTTTGTTAGAGTTGGCTCTTTATATAACTGTGCTGATGATTGCACATTTTCCTTTTCCTCATTGGATTTTTAAAATGCAAGCCAACCCAGAAAAGTTTCAAGCAAAGCAATAGCTGTGAGTAAAAATGCACTTAATATGAAGCCTGTACTTATCATAATCAGAGCGTCCACCGCGGAAGCGTGAGGTTGTTTGTTCGATCCCGACCGAGTCATACCAAAGACTTACAAAAATGGTACTAACAGCTGCATCTCTTGGCGCTCAGCATTAAGAGGTTAGTGTTAGGACTGGTCAGCCTGGTGTCAGGATAATGTGACTTGGTAGGACATCATGCTACATGTCTGCAGCATGATGCCTCAGTGCTAGACACAAGTATAAACTGCCACACTGCAGACATCATAGTGATATGGAAAAATTGTTAAATCTACATTAAAAATCCTAATCACACACACAAAAGTTGTAAAATCATTAAAATTGATGATAAACGTCACATATACTACACTGCTAAACAGTTAACAGCCTATGTTTATAGAGTCAACATGGTAACAAGTGTTACATGTATATATTTATAGCACAACACTAACTTTGCTACACGTATATGGAAGGGCAACAAAAACAAATGGAGCCCCCCCCCTTAAAAAAAAATCTTTCAAAATTCTACTTCGTTAGTAAAGAAAGGTTTGAGGCCATGACATCTGTAGATATCGACATTGTAAATTTCCAATCTTAAAAAACTAGAAAATTATAAAATGTTTTTTGTTATTGTAGTTTTGTTTTTATAATTAAACAAATGCTCCTTCAAAGCTGAGTAGAGCCATTAAGTTAAGTCCATGTACTACTGACAAAATTAGAAAAGTAATTCGTCGGCCCAGATAGTAATGAAAATGTAATTTTTAAAAATTCATATGCCAAGGAACCTAATATCAGATGGAAACACAGACATATGGAAACACAGACATAAGGAAACGGACATAAAAGAACTTTATTGACTTAAGACTGATACAACAAAATTAGCAAACATGGATGCAGAGGAAGTTGAACTACTGATAAATTAATTATACATGTTGAGCGATATTGCAGAAAAATGATCTGTGCATTCCTAACTTTGAGTGGGCATAGAAAATCGAATGTCTGAGCTAAACAGCTGTTCCAAATTTAGTACGCTAAGAGAAGTACGGCATTGGAAATCGGCATTGATTCTTAAATTTTGAATTTAGTTTTAATTTCCAAACAGGACTCTGTAAATATGTCCATTTCCAGAAAGGACTCTATGTAATTATAGCCATTTCCAAACAGGACTCTATGTAATTATGTCCATTTCCAAACAGGACTATGTAAATATGTCCATTTCCAAACAGGACTCTCTATAAATATAACCATTTCCAGACAGGACTCTTAAGTAAATATGTCCATTTCCAAACAGGACTCTTATGTAAATATAGCCATTTCCAAACAGGACTCTATGTAAATATAACCATTTCCAAACAGGACTATGTAAATATAGCCATTTCCATACAGGACTCTTATGTAAATATAACCATTTCCAAACATAACACTTATTTAAATATAGCCATTTCCAGACAGGACTATGTAAATATAACCATTTCCAAACAGGACTATGTAAATATAACCATTTCCAAACAGGACTATGTAAATATAGCCATTTCCATACAGGACTCATGTAAATATAACCATTTCCAAACATGACTCTTATGTAAATATAGCCATTTCCAAACAGGACTCTATGTAAATATAACCATTTCCAAACAGGACTCTTATGTAAATATAGCCATTTCCAAACAGGACTCTATGTAAATATAACCATTTCCAAACAGGACTATGTAAATATAGCCATTTCCATACAGGACTCTTATGTAAATATAACCATTTCCAAACATAACACTTATTTAAATATAGCCATTTCCAGACAGGACTATGTAAATATAACCATTTCCAAACAGGACTATGTAAATATAGCCATTTCCATACAGGACTCTTATGTAAATATAACCATTTCCAAACATAACTCTTATTTAAATATAGCCATTTCCATACAGGACTCTTATGTAAAGTTAACCATTTCCAAACAGGACTCTTATGTAAATATAGCCATTTCCAGACAGGACTCTATAGAACTGTGTCAAAGAAAAATGGTTTCAGCTACAGCTTAATTTCATAGGCTGTCTTCTGTAGCAAGGCAGTTACTTTTCTACATGTATCTGGACCACTGTCATAAATCAAACATGTATGCCTTTTCTATATGCATCTGGACCACTGTCATAAATCAAACATGTATGCCTTTTCTATATGCATCTGGACCACTGTCATAAATCAAACATGTATGCCTTTTCTATATGCATCTGGACCACTGTCATAAATCAAACATGTATGCCTTTTCTATATGCATTTGGACCACTGTCATAAATCAAAACATATATGCACACAGGGAGTATTAGTACAAATGACCAAAGGGATTTTTACTGTGAGGAAAAGTGAAATATACAGCAGTACCAGTATCAGGTTTTTAACTAGTAATATATTGTGTGCGAGTTTGGACAATATGGGAAATTCATAGATGTGGGGGAAGCAATGATACATCTGGGTAACTAGGCCAGCAGTATAATATGAACTAATGTAAGTTGGGTGTGAGAATGGGGGAGGGTGAAATGTGAATATCAAGTCAGGCTTTGGGGTTTTAGAAGGCTTTGACGAATCTAGGTAAACAGGTCAGTACCAGGACATCTTGATAACTGGGGCAAATTCCTGCTGTTTCAGCACCTTTCAGTTAATGTATGATCTGGGAGGAAGGGAGCTGTCACATTCATATAGTATTTGGTTAGCCAATCATATTCTTTTTGTGGGGAAAGGGTGTGTATATATATATATATATATATATATATATATATATATATGAATAAACAGTAACATAGAAAGAGCGAAAATATCAAGCTTGTAAAAACTTAATAAACAATTTATTGAGCACATATATTTTCCAGAAAAGAAAAATAAACTTATGGTTTTAAAAATCAATTCCAAAATTAATTCAAAAATAATTGAAAATATTATCCACTAGAGAAATTGCAAAAGTCCTGGTAATAAAATGTCCAAATAATTCCAAGTTTGAATTTTAGTGAAGTATTCAAGATGGAAGATGATGTCACGTGATGAAGTCAGTTCTTGGTAATGAAATTTTATGAGCACAATTCTTTTCCAGATAAATAACAAAATAAATCCTCTTGATGCAAACGAATTGAAATAATTTCCAATACAAGGTAATTTAAAATAACTCAAAACGACACACAACTTAGTATTCTAACAGCCAAATTTCTACTAAATAGTTCGCTCCAAAACATAATTTATATACCTGTTTTTATGTAAACAAGGAAGGAGTCACATGATCTTCTAGAATCTTTTAGAACAAATTTGTTAAAAAAATGATGTACACACCGTATGACCCAACTAAAAATAGAAATATGTTTATAACGAAGCTCCATAATGTCCTTGGAATCAACCAATCATTTTAAAAGCTTGTTTACAACTCTGAAGCCAGGTCAGAAATGAGGTCAACATCTGTTGTTTATTTGTAAAGTACAAGTCATCCCACTTTAAAAAAAAAATATCTCCCGATGAATGAATCTTAAACTTAAAATGTCAAATTTAAATTTGACAAACAAACAATAAAAAAAATAAATTACCCAAATCAAATACACATAACAATATACAGGTTCGTACGGTCTTTGAAGGTCTTTGAGAGTTTGGGAAAACTGAGGTAGCATTTTCAAGGCCTTGAAAGTTTGGGAAAATAGAACATATTACCCCCGAGGTCATTAAAAGTCTTTGAAAATTGAAATAAACCCCAAAATTTGAATTTCTTTACAGAATCACAAATAAATTTTCCGAGGTCGTTAGATTCGGATGTAATATAGTTATCCTGGTTTCTTTCTTTTGATGACCCGTTCAGTTTCATTGCCGCCACAACAACAAAAGAGGCTTTGTTTGGCCATCCAAAGTTGGCCTTTGCGGCGACTTCAATAACCACTCTTCATCAAAGCAAGACGGCTATACACTTCATGAAAGGAAGTCACAAATAAAATTGCCTAAGGTCGTTAGCTTCAGATGTAGCTGGTTTTCCTGGCTTCTTTGTTTTGTCGAATCATTAAATTTGATTGGACGAGTCCATCTTTGGCCAATCAAAATATTCTTTACACTAATTCATTCTACGTAGAAAGTGCGCGAAAGTATAACGCTCGAGGATTCAAAATTTTGTTCTTCATAATAATGTTCCTTGGTTTAATATAGAAACATCCATTGTAATAAATTCAATTCACGGATAAACTGTTTCAAAGTGCGCATGCGTACACTATAGTAGAGTTAAGCAAGACTTGTTCTTGAATTGCGAAAAAAAAAATGTGTGCTGTGAAGCTTTAATGTTAGGAAATCAAGTCATTTGATTAGGCAAGTAAAAAAAATAAATTTAAAAAAAAAATAAACGTACTTTCAGTTGACGTAATGTCCCCGTTTCTCATTGCCGACCCTAGACTTTTTCCCCAATGATATAATTTTTTTTTTAAAATTGCATTGCCGAAATGGATTTGTGTATCTATAGTCTGACTATACATCCCCGTTTGTTTGTACCCCTATCGATTTCAATAACGAAAATAATTAAATGGTAAAAAGTGCACAGAACTGAATCATTGAAGTATAATTTCTAACCTGAACGTGACCAGAATGGCACTAATACTGCCATCTCCTGCACATTTCATGATTAACAGACTTCAGACTATAATTGAGCCCGTTTTGCCTAGTACTTTGAAGTGCTTGAAATATTACTAGATTTATAGATAAAATTTATTTAAAAAATGGAGAAAAATACCGCCTAACCTTGATGAAGTGTTTTATTCTGTCCTTTCCAAAAGAAAGGAATATGTCGAACTTTGGAATGTTCTCCAGAAAATGTTGCTGTTACATGGGCAGGCAACAGTGGAGAGAGAATTTTCTGTCAACAAACAGGTATCTGGTGAAAACCTCAGCAGAGAAAGCCTCAGAGCTCAAAGGCTAATCATTGACACAAGGAGAAAAGCAGGTTGATCTTTGGAAATCATCATTAGCGATGAAATGATGACATATGGTTCCTCTGCAAGACATAAGTGCCATGCCTATCTGGATAAGAAGAAAGCAGAGAAGGATGAGAGAAAAACAAAAAAAGGAAAGAACCGGGATTTGGCCTTGGATGAAGTGGAAGAACTTAGAGCCAAAAAGCTGCCTCTTGAAGCTAACATTGCCAGCCTACATGCTTCCTTTGTACAGAAAGCAGAAGAGGCAGAGTTAAAAGGACTCACTGTGCTTGTCACAGAGTCAAATGCTCTTAGGAGAAAAGCAAAGGAAAAGATGAGTGGTGGCGTCTCTTTCCAAAATGATTGAAGAAAAAAAAAGCAAATATAATAATGCATTTAAAGCAATGCTGATGTCTGTTAAGAGAACAATTTATTTTGTATTAAATCTGACATGTATGTTACATATTTCTGAAAGAACAATGAATGTTAACCTATCTTCCAGATAATTATAATACAATTTTAGGAAATTAATTATAGTTTGACTTTAATCAGTAATCAATATTGTAGTAATTGGCATTCATTGTTTTCTCAAATAACCTGTATACACAATATTAGCAAAAATAGGTCTTGGAAATCTCTGTTTGTGGTCTTTGAAAGTTTGGGAAAAGTCTTTGAATTTATCATTCATAGTTCAGTATGAACCCTGATGAACCACAAGTCTCGGGGGGGGGGGGGAGCAGAAAATCCTCAACATCAAGTGGCAGGACAAGGTTAAAGACACAGAGGTACCTGCCCAAGCAGGACTCCCCAGCATCCAAACTATCCTGATGCAGTCTCAGCTACACTGGGCAGGACATGCAGACCACTGTCTGCCTAAGAGACACCTCTATAGCGAGCTACAGCAATCCCATGGAGGAAAGAAGTAATGCTTTAACGACAATATGAAAACCAGATTCCTGGGAGCAAACAGCAAGCAATCGAGTCACTTGGCATTCTTCCATGCATAAAAGTTCTGAGCTGCAGAGCTGAATAGGTTAGCCAGAAAAGCATGTGCCATCAACCCTCCTGGAGATGTCCCACTTATTCCTGTCTGTTATGCAAATGAACATTCCGTGCAATAGTCATCAGCCAACCCACGCACATAACAGAACCAGCCCCTCCAAGAGGTCCTTGTCTAATCAATGAACATTAATTAGTATTGCCAGTTTATTTGTTGTATTTCAGTAGTCTTTTTCTTCTTTGTGTATCAGGAGTCTTTTTATTCTTCATACATCAGTGTGTATCAGTACTGTCTTTTTATTCTATGTGTATCAGTACTGTATTTTTATTCTTTGTGTATCAGTAGTCTTTTTATTCTTTGTGTATCAGTACTGTATTTTTATTCTTTGTGTATCAGTACTGTATTTTTATTCTTTGTGTATCAGTAGTCTTTTTATTCTTTGTGTATCAGTAGTCTTTTTTTTCTTTGTGTATCAGTAGTCTTTTTATTCTTTGTGTATCAGTGCTGTCTTTTTATTCTTTGTGTATCAGGATGTATAGCATCAACAACTGAGGATTGCATTACTTAGCTCAAGATGGTTGTTTCAACCTATATTAGGGATTCTGGGACTCCCATACTTTAGTGCTATATAGGCTCCCAGTATTGAAGGGTGGGGTCAAAATCTGTACAGTATTGGAGATATGGATGAAATCTGTCTAGTATTCTTGAAGCATTTAACAAAACTCTTGCTATGCGGAGGGGAATGGTCATTTAAATTCAGTATATTTTTTAAAGGCATTAATTTTAAAATATGCCTTTATAATGTATATATTACTTGTACAAAATACAGCTTTTTCATTAATATGATTGTTTAGTTATTATTCTCATGACTAACTGATACATTTAAACAATGAACAGTTTTTAAGTGTTTTTTTCCTGTTGGTGAGGTAGGTTAGTGAAGAAGGTGATGTCCAGGGCATCTTTTTATTTTCAGTGCAAACATGCAGTGGCCTTGAGGAGAAAAATAACAAAAATAAAGTCCAGAGATAAATAGGTAGTCCATTTACAGACTTTATTATAAAAATATATGTACAAAATATCAGATAATGAAATGGGAATGTTAGTAATTTACACATGGTTGCATGATATGTAAATCTCACCTGACAAGAAACAGGACTTTCTCTCAATAATATTCCTAACATTTGATCACTGTAAACATTTTCAGCTGATGAAATTGGTGCAAAAGATAAAAGTAATTTTAGATTATTTTTTTTTTAAATTCTGTTTTGTTTTAATCTATATTCATCTTCTAAATGGAGCACCACCATATTTAGAGGAAAATGTATGTACTTGGCATGATTACACAATAATTATTAATAAAAATGACATTTAAAGTAATGGGATTGGTGTTGGTGTGTGTGGACTAAAGAGCATCTGTACAATATACAGTGAATTTTGGGTATTTATCTAAGATCTTCATATTTCTGCCACGCAGCAATGCTAGGATTTGGTCTGTCAATTTGTTACAAAGTTTTATATTTCAAAACATCTAAATTGTTAACAGTTTGAAAATCACTTTTGAAATGTTTTAATTTTTAACACCAAATTTTCTCAACAAATATAGATAGGACTTGCAAGAAATCTTGCTGTATATTAGACTTAAAATATGGGATGTTACATTTTATTTTCAAGTAGTCACGCAGTGTGCAATGCTCAGCTAATGTAAATTTAACTCTTTCATTAAACCCATGTTCCATATTTGTATCAGAATGCAATTTTCTTTGCTTTGTAAACTTGGGCACAATAATTAATTCTGTTGGTATGTATTCAAGACTTCCCTGTATATTTTTGAAACTAGTTTTAAACATGTAAGAATTTTGGTCTAGTCATCACAAAAGTTTGATTTAGCAGTTACTCATAAAGATATTGATGTGCAATAATATTCTGCTCTTTATAAATAGTACGAAAGACACAAAGTCTTGCATTAGGGTACAATGAGGTTGTATAATGGCAACATTCTTTGGTGGGGAGGGGGAGCTGACTAAGATCTTTTTTTTTTTTAAAAATTATAATCCTCAACAGATATGATTTTACTTCTAATAAACTGTTCATGTTCTTTAAAAAAAATATTGTATTATAAATAGTCTGGAATCTACTTTGATAGCATGCAAAAGTATTCCAACTATCACAATATTCATTAACGTGGAATGTTTATTGGAGAAAATCAATTAAAACTAATAAAGTGGTCATAATTTAAAAGTACCATTGAGCTAATAATAATTCAAGCATATAATAATTTACTTAGAGAATTTGAAATGGTAACCAAATTCAGAAAGAGTACACAAAAGATACATATTTTGGAGCCAAATTTTTCCATGAAATTAAATTACCCCAAGGGCTTTGCTGCACCCTTACACATTTTGCAAGAGACAACTAACAGAGGGTATATTTTTGCACTGGATGTGCCCAGTCATATGTGCCCTCCCACATACTGCAAGAGACAACTAATGGGGGGTACATTTTTGCACTAGATGTCCCAGTCATGATCTTCAAAGTGAAAAGATCTTAAAATATTTTAGTTTCTAACAAAAAATTGCTTTTTATTTAAGGATGCTACCGATTTTGGACTTAAATCTTTTTTGGTTGTCTTTATCTGTGATCCCTATTCATTTGTGGTTGTCTTTATCTGTGATCCCTATTCATTTGTGGTTGTCTTTATCTGTGATCCCTAATCATTTGTGGTTGTCTTTATCTGTGATCCCTATTCATTTGTGGTTGTCTTTATCTGTGATCCCTAATCATTTGTGGTTGTCTTTATCTGTGATCCCTATTCATTTGTGGTTGTCTTTATCTGTGATAATTAATCTTTTTTGGCTGTTGTTATTTGTGACACCTACTCTTTTTTTGGTTGTCTAAAATCCACACTAAACAGCCAGGACCGTGCTTATGTGCCATTTAACCTTATAACACATATATGCAAATAATTAAAAGAAACCATATGTAATGCAGGAAAAAATAGCATTGAGTGAAGTAAATGTCTTGTGTTTTTGTTGCCATACCTAACTTTGATGAGGGAAGTAATTAAACAAACTTAAGGCATGTGGTGCCTAGCCTAATTAAGTATATTTTACTTTACAATCCATGATACTGTACATCCATATATTTCTGTACTATACAGGACTATGTACATGTTGTATAATCAATGAACTAAGAAATCAAAAATGACTAATCACGATAAAGAAACAATATTCTGAAGAAAAAAATGCTAGTTTTGGAAGTCAAGGAACAGTCAATTTAAAGGGAACTAAAAATGCAAGAGAAGCCTACAGAAATGAGTTACATATCCCTATTTTACAAAGGTATTTTAGACCTGCTTTTTACAAAATTACAACAATAAAGTGAAAGGACTGAAAACATACTGCAGTCATATGATAACTATGAAGATATTATAAAGATATTTAATTTTTTAAATACCATTTGATGATAGTTAGAAAAAATAAATACACTGGTTAAAAATGATGGAATGCGTTATTAATATAGTATATAGGTCAAAAATAACTAGTTCATAATATCAATAAGTATTACTATAATAAAACATTGACATTTGAATACAGAATGAAACCTGTCCATAAGGAACACTCACAGAACCACAAATTGTTTTATGCACATGTTTTTAAATCTAAGGTCAGATATGAAAGTAAAAATTAAGAAAATCAGATTTGTGAATTGTGTCCTTTCCATGCTGGTTTCATTGAGAAGTAGGTGTTCAAATAGGCATGCTTAAAAAAAACTTTATTTGTAATTTTAAAAAAAAAATGATGTTACAAGAAAAGTCTGGAGATCACAGCCACGAGTAGAAGGGCAAATGAGGCCTGTATGGATGATGCATCTCCGATTGTTGGGCAGTTTCCACCCTGGCACTCGGAAGTTTCTGGATGGAAAAAATGGATTTTTAAAAAAAAACACGTTTTGTGACTCTTAACATAAAGAAACGAGACCATTTTTTAATATATTTTATAAAAGTCAAATTTTTACTCAATTAACAATATACATCTAGTCAACTAAAATCAGTAACATGAATCAAACTCGGACAACTTTTGTAAACGATTTGAGAATGCTTTTTTAAGTTGTATCTATTTGCTTTGCCAAACAGGAACAACGTATTGGTCTCATATAACTATCTCACAAACAACAGACAATAATCACTGCTTCTGGGTGATAGTTTTCAGTACATATCCAAACAAAGAAATCTTATTAACAACCATGACAAAGTCACAATTGTTTTGAGTCGGCAAGCTCACAAATTGCTTGAAGCTTGGTTAGGACTTGACAATTGATAAATCCAAGATACATTAAAATGTTACAATTAAAATGTAACTGTCAAGTTCAAAAAATATTTTTTCCTCATCTGTCAAAACTTGATTGAAACAGTAAATATTTACATTATCACAGCTGTATGAGAAAAGGTGCAACTGACTTTCACATTCATTACAGAATGAAAATGAAGACTGGCAGTATGTATCATAAAGGATCAACTGATTAACGAAAACTGCAGCCAGTAATGAAATAGTAGAAGAACGTGGTATATAACACTAAAAAAAGGTACTGATATATGTACTATGGTGACGTCGCAGGGTATAAAACATAAACAGAACATAAAAAATTATGAACTGAAGACAATTCTTCTTGATCTCTTTCGAAATTTTGGATTTGGCCACAGGCAAATACATTCCAAAATTAAGCCTGTCCGAACCAAATCTGAGTTGGTCCTGGGATTAAGGCAAGGTTTGTCTGTTAAGCCCAAAGGATGTCGAAACATTGTGAGGAATATCCATAGATTTACATCTAGCAAGATTTCTTTATAAAATGTTATGCATGTATTGATTAACCTCAAACTTGTAAACTTATTAACAGGTAACATTATATTTCTTTGTGCTAGTTAAATCTTCATTTTGAAGGTGCACACTTTTTCTCTTTAAACGTCAGTGTCTGATTTAAAATTTGATGTATATTAGACTGTCACTTACTTGCTTGGAAAAAAAACAAGTGTTCTACTAAAAAAAAAGAGGAAAAATTATGCCTTGAAACAAAAATGAAATGGTATGTGCATTGGAATAAATAACACTTACCAAACAAGTCAATGGAGGCTTCCGCTGAGCCTAGTCTGTTTGATGCCCTGCAAAAGTATCTTGTGTAGTCATTGGCCTGGATGTTCTTAATACGAAGAGTGTACCATGACCATCCAAACCGCAGTGTAGACGTGGCTATCTGTTTACTAATGTCATACTTGTCATTGTCATTCAGCTGCTCACGGCCAACTTGACCAATAGCCGTGTTTTCACGATACCACGTCAATTCAGGTTCAGGATAGCCTGTGTAGAAGGAGTAAAACAGTTACCTATGTATTGCAAATTATAGTGAAAACTTTAGCAAACTCATTGAGACACAAGGAGTAACATAGCTATGTATTGCAAATTATAGTGAAAACTTGAGCAAACTCATTGAGACACAAGGAGTAACATAGATAGCTATGTATTGCAAATTATAGTGAAAACTTGAGCAAACTCATTGAGACACAAGGAGTAACATAGCTATGTATTGCAAATTATAGTGAAAACTTGAGCAAACTCATTGAGACACAAGGAGTAACATAGCTATGTATTGCAAATTATAGTGAAAACTTGAGCAAACTCATTGAGACACAAGGAGTAACATAGATAGCTATGTATTGCAAATTATAGTGAAAACGTTAGCAAACTCATTGAGACACAAGGAGTAACATAGCTATGTATTGCAAATTATAGTGAAAACGTTAGCAAACTCATTGAGACACAAGAAGTAACATAGTTATGCACTGCAAATTATAGTGAAAACTTTAGCAAACTCATTGAGACACAAGGAATAACATAGCTATGTATTGCAAATTATAGTAAAAACGTTAGCAAACTCATTGAGACACAAGAAGTATCATAGTTATGCATTGCAAATTATAGTGAAAACTTTAGCAAACTCGTTGAGACACAAGTAGTAACATAGCTATGTATTGCAAATTATAGTGTTTGTTATGGTTTAATGCCATTTTTCAGCACAATATAGGCTATACATGGCAGCAAGTATTAATGGTGGAGGAAGAA
This sequence comes from Unio delphinus, assembly GCA_029339505.1. Lineage (NCBI taxonomy): Eukaryota > Metazoa > Mollusca > Bivalvia > Unionida > Unionidae > Unio > Unio delphinus. The sequence goes on along the minus strand of JAQISU010000202.1, from coordinate 2,850,881 downwards.
CCCGGACAACCCCTGGAAAGAACCACCAACCCACGAGAAGCTACTGGCAAGCTTTCTCACATAAATACATTTGCCGAATCTTAGACTCGAACACACGCAGACAGAGGTGAGATGGCAGTGGTCCGTAATGGACAGCGCTTTAGACCACTCGGGGCCTCAAATTATAGTGAAAACTTGAGCAAACTCATTGAGATACAAGGAGTAACATAGATAGCTATGTATTGCAAATTATAGTGAAAACTTGAGCAAACTCATTGAGACACAAGGAATAACATAGCTATGTATTGCAAATTATAGTGAAAACTGGAGCAAACTCATTGAGACACAAGGAGTAACATAGATAGCTATGTATTGCAAGTTATAGTGAAAACTTTAGCAAACTCGTTGAGACACAAGGAGTAACAGTTATGTATGGCAAATTATAGTGAAAACTTGAGCAAACTCATTGTGACACAAGGAGTAACATAGCTATGTATTGCAAGTTATAGTGAAAACGTTAGCAAACTCATTGAGACACAAAAAGTAACATAGCTATGTACTGCAAATTATAGTGAAAACTTGAGCAAACTCATTGAGACACAAGGAGTAACATAGCTATGTATTGCAAATTATAGTGAAAACTAAGCTGTTATTGTGAAAACTCATTGATAACAATAGCTTTGTACTGAAAATTATAGTAAAAACCTGCACAAACTCATAGAGAGGCATAAGTATTAACACAGCTATGTACTATAGTGAAAACTTGAGACATTGAGAGACATAGTTACCTATGTATTATGTATCTTAGTGTTAACTTTAGGGAAATCACTGAGAGATAAGTAGCAATACAGTTAGCTATGTATTATATATCATAGGGGTCCCTAGTGGCAGAGTGGTCTAAAGCGCTTTCCATTACGGATCACTGCCATCTCACCTCTGTCTGCATGTGTTCGTGTCTAAGATTCGCCTAATGTAGTTATGTGAGAAAGCTTGCCAGCAGCTTCTCGTGGGTAGGTGGTTCTTTCCGGTGGCTTTCCCGGGTTCTTCCTCCACCAAATATACTGGCCACCATGTATAGCCTATCGTATGCTGAAAAATGGCATTAAACTCTACAACAACAACAACAACATATATCATAGTGAAAACATAGCTATGTATTATGTATTATAGTGAAAACTTGAGTAAACTACATGAGACAAAAATACTCCAGATAATCTGCAATTAATGTAATTGCGATTGTATATATTTAGGTAAGGTATCGTTGTGTTGGTTTAGATGTTAACAAGGCAGTAGAAATTCTAACTTGAAAATGTTTGAAAATTACAAATAAGCATGATTATCAAGTATACTAGAGGAGTGTTATTCCATGATCTTGCTTCTTATAGGTTTGTTTATCATTTATCATTAAACCATGAGTGTGAGATAACAGGTTTCTCATTTATCAGCATTAAACCACGAGTGTGAGATAACAGGTTTCTCACAAGTTTTTGTCTTGTCCCCAAACCTTGATCCACCATGGGTACTTTAATATCAAAGAAAAAATAAATTTCATAAACCTACCACTTTTCTTTAGTACATGTCCATCTCTGTACATGCTGTGGCTAGCAATGACAAGAGTTGCTAAAGGTTTTAAAAAAAATACAACTACAATTAACCCTTTAGAGTGTATGTCTTTGTAGCCCTTCCATATACATGTAGAAAGGTTACCCAGTGCAATGTGCTATAAATAAAACACCTGTTACCAATTTGATGCCATACACATAGGCTGTTAACCAGTGTAGTATCTGTGACTTTTAACATCAATTTTAATAATTTTACAACTTTTGTGTGTGTGTGTGTGTGTGTGTGTGATTAGGATTTTTCTGTCATATCGCTATGATGTCTGCAGTGTGGCAGTTTATAGTGATGTCTAGCACTGTGGTATCATGCCGCAGACATGTAGCCTGATGTCTCACCCAGTCACATTATCCTGACACCAGGCTGACCAGTCCTAACACTAACCTCATAATGCTGAGCACCTAGCAAGGAAGCTGTTAGTCCCATTGTTGTTAAGTCTTTGGTATGACTCGGCCGGGGTTCAAAACCATGACCTCCCTCTTCTGAGATGGACACTAACTACTAGGCCACCAGTGTGGAACAACATTTGTACTGATATATTATGTATAGAAATATTTAAGAGTATAATCCGATTGTTATAGTTGTATAATTATTTTTCAAGGATCCATTTGAAATAATATATTTAACAATCATAACATTGAAGGTTTCAGGTAGCCTGCCAAGATGCAAGTCTTTGATGACTGCTAGTATAACATGGCTTTGAGGTGAAGGCAATGGCGTTTTAATTTATTTTAAGGTTGAAATAATTGCAAAAGGGGCTTAATCTAAGCCAGTACACAATTTGTTATTCAATGAATGGAATTATTCATTTGAAAAGAAAATTAATTACAAAAATAATGGGAATTGTTAAAATAAATGATGGTGGGTACTTAGTGAATACCATAGTTCAAGAAGTTGAATGCAAATATGATCTGGAATGGAGAATTCCACAGTGCAGGTAAACCACATATTCAAACATGTAAATCATTTTCATAAGTTACTTGTCTATAGATAAAGCATGAATGAAAGTGTCAAAGGAAAAAAATTAAAGTACAATGTAGTCTATAACATTAATTACAATAACTCTAAATTTAACTCAGGACATATTTTATTCATTAAAAATTTAATTTCCTAATATAAATTCGAACTGTTCCTTGCTAAATTCAAGGTTATCACCAAACTGAAGAACTTTTCAAGGATGAAACAAATATTTGTCAAATTCCGATTGTTCAAGACAATATTCAAATTCAAGGATGTAAGGTTATATCAACCAAGTCATTGTAAAACCGATATGATATGGGCAATGATTTCTCCAGTTTTCTGCCAAAAAGGGGTTCTTAGCTTCAACTTCACTAAAATTTATAGTGCTCTTTTATTTACAGGGGGCAACACCTATTATTTCATCATTTACAATGATTATTAGTACTACAGCACTATAATTATGAATATACATTCATTTTGTACTAGTGTTTCACTTTGATACCAAGATATTGTGAAGTTTTTTCCTACCAAGTTTCATCAATGGGTCTCAAATGGCTTTAAATCTAGCACAACAAAGGTGGTGATTGTTGTTGTTGTTATAGGGATTTAATGCCATTTATCAGCACATGATAGGCTATACATGGCAGCCAGTATCAATTGTGGAAGAAGTACCCAGGACAACCCCCGGAAAGAACTACCGACTCATGAGAAGCTACTGGCAAGCTTTTTCACATACCCACATTGGCTGAATCTGAGACTTGAACCCATGTAGACAGAAGTGAGATGGCAGTGATCTGTAACGGTGAGCGTTTTAGACCACTCCTCCACTCAGGGCCCCACAACAAAGGTGGTATATGACTCCCCTTCTAATGTTTTTTTTTAAAAGTATGCCATAGTTTCATGTTATAATCTCAAGTGATGTAAAAATTATAGAAGGGAAGTGAAAAAAAAGTGTAAAATATTGATTAGTTTACCTTGACCTTTGAGATGAGACCCCATCCTATGTTATGCGACACACCTATTCATGAAGTATACCGGTTTCATTTCTTACTCCCAAATGGTGTGAAGTTATAGAGCAACAGATGTGGTACATGACAATAGCAACCATAATCTCCTACATGACAGGCCTAGTAATGATCATGTACAAGTATACCAGTTTAATCCCTTAATTTCAAGGAATGAAACTGTGATAGAAGAATAGACAGATGGAAGCATAGATACAAAATAAATAATTCAAAATAACTGCATTACCTTAATTGCCTGTCTCCAAGCAACTTTATTCTAGAGTAACTACGAGTTTTACTGGTATAGTTTGCCAGTGTGAACAATTCTGTACCTGAGACTTTGCATTCCAATCGGACATAGTACTGTCCTGTGTTTGCCTGTCCCACTGTGTCCTGTACAGCCTCACATTCTGGTGCCACAAACACCTGAACAGACACCAAAAATTCATCTGGAGGACGGACATTGTTGTCAGCAACACAACGATATGCTCCACGATCATCCTTTGACACATTTGACAATTTCAGATTTGATCCCTGCAAAGATAAAACTAGAAATATATATTCTGGATATAGATGTTCTTATGCTATATAATGCCTATGATAGACGAAAACTGGAACATGTCAATGAAAACATTACAGAGTGACCAACATCTGAAACTGAAAATACTGATGTGTGGAGTTCTACAAATAAAGGTAGAATGCCATCTAGTAATTGCAACATACTGAACTAAATCAATCATGTGACTCGCCATGGCAAAACCTCATTATATTAATATTACATATTTCCCAAGACTCTGAACCCAGCCATTGCAGGATTGATGGGCGACATATACTGAAATTCCACCCATTGGTTTATGAGAAGATACAAACAGACTGAGGGTGAATATACAGGTCTTTTCAGAGGTTGAGAGAGCCCCAGGCCATTTCTTGAGTTTGTGGCCACTAGGCTCTAGTTACATGGAAATTTGGAAATAAATGCCAAAGCAAACTCAGATCTTTTTATTAAATAAAGATTTAAAAGATAACAAAGCACATAATGAGAGTATTTATGAGATGTATTATTGTATCTCTAACATTGAAGCATGGCAGATACAACCTGATACAAGGCATATCATTGTATCTCTAACACTGATGCATGGTAGATTCAACCCAATCCAATGCATATCATGGTATCTCTAAGACCGAAGCATGGCAGATACAACCCAATACAAGGCATATCATGGTATCTCTAAGACCGAAGCATGGCAGATACAACTCTGTGCAAGGTATATCATGGTATCTATAACACTGATGCATGGCAGATACAACCCAATGCAAGGCATATCATGTTATCTCCAATATTAAGCATGGGAGATAACTGGCATTGGGTATATCACATACAGCATCTCCAACATTAAAGATGGGAAATACAAGCCATCATAGGGTATATCACATTATCTCCAATGATAAATTATTGGGTAATATCACATTATCTCCAATAATATCACAGCATCTCCAATAATAAATCACTGGGTAATATCACAGTATCTCCAATAATAAATCACTGGGCAATATCACAGTATCTCCAATAATAAATCACTGGGTAATATCACAGCATCTCCAATAATAAATCACTGGGTAATATCACAGCATCTCCAATAATAAATCACTGGGTAATATCACAGTATCTCCAATGATAAAGCATGGGGCATATCAAAGTATCTACAATGATAGAGGATGAGACACAAAAGACTGGGTTTCAACAGTATCTTCAATATTAAAGCATGTGAGATACAGACAGACAGGGTATATCAGATTAGCTCAAAAAATAAAGTATGGAAGATATAAACACATGAATTGGAACATTAAATATTGTCAGAGAATATCCACATTATATTCAAAATAAATTCAGTATATGCTTTATCAGTTCAATTCTAAAATCTAAATAAACTTTAAACTAGAGTCCTTTGAAGTGACTATCACTCTGCTAAAGTGAAAGAACCATCAGGAATCCATGATACATCCATTTATTCTTTGTAACTGCTGAGTACAGAAACCATCCTTGATAGTTTTGACGAAGAGTAACATAATAAATTTAGTAAGAAAAAAAAATGTTATTTATGTATAAGTTAACATATTCACAATGTACGTATGTACAGTACAAAGGTCTGGTATGAGGAGGGGGGACGAAGAAACAAAAAACTTACTCAAGCGATACCATTCAACATGTTCCTCAGATATATTCACACATGAGGTTAAACACAAGTCCCTTGAGACTTGAGCTCTACTGGAAAAATTTTCCCCCCAGAAATTAAGATAAGACAGTTTTTTTAAATTTTATCTTCTGAGTCCTGAAATCAATAATAGTATTCCTAAGCAATATCAATATTGTCATGCTAGTTGCTGAGTTGCTGGCAGATGTCAGATGGAAATAAATAGAGAATCTTAAATGGGTAATGATTTAATATTGAATTTATTCAACGAGTTTCATAAATTTAATATTAAATCATAACCCATTAGAGATTCTTCTTATCGCTGTTTTTATTTCAGTGGAAAAATTAGATGGCAAGAAGAATGAATAATTTTGGATCTTCTAAACCTTCAGTCAAACGACATCCAGGGATTTCACTGCCATTGAAAATCATTGTACTCCTGGCACTCAAAAGAGAATGACCTTTTCTGAAGAGTGAAGTATGCCTAATGCCAAACCAAAGTATTGAAGATTAAAAGTAGATAATACTTTTCAACCAAGCTATAAATGACAGAATAAATGTCCTCCTGAATAAACCGAACATTTTACACAGATAAATCATTTTTCAACACAGAAGGTCCAATGTGTATGATTACGCATTGTTTGATGCACTACCCGAACAGTCGACAATCTATGTTTATGTAATCTTATAGGGTCATTTTGAACAATAAACATTATGTTGATATTGTGATATTCATGCAAAATGTTTACTGGATGCAGAAATTCCCATATTTACTCTAATGTTATTGTGGCAGGATATTTGTAGTGTTTGATTTGGAACAGTAGACTACGGAAAATGCAAACAATTTCTATTTGACTCAATTGCATATATATCCACTGTTGAATAAACTTATGTCAGTTTGGAATCTTCTGTGAACATTTGGTGAACTTTTATTTACTTCTGTAAGTTAACATTTAAACCATGCTTGTATATACATTGGATTCCATGCTCCAGATATACTGCCTCCCACAAACCCCACCCAACACAAGCAAAACCAGGTCCTGTAGTTTTACTTGTTATTGGTTTTGTTTTGTGGTTTTTTTAATCTTTCATGTTATGATACGTTATTGATGACATAACAAACCCCTGTGGGGTAAATTAGACTTACTGAAACAGACAAGACCATTTTCCCCAAATTCTCTTTCACGAGTGGTTTAGAAATCTGGCGGCAACAAATGTTCAATGAAAACAAATTCTCCAGAAGGGGTAAAATTAGTTTTCTCACGATCACATCCAATCAGTAAAGAGAATACTGCATAATAATTGCATTGGTAAAGAGAATACTGCATAATAATTACATTGGCAAAGAGAATACTGCATAATAATTACATTGGTAAAGAGAATACTGCATAATAAATTCATTGGTAAAGAGAAAACTGCATAATAATTTTATTGGTAAAGAGAATACTGCATAATAATTACATTGGCAAAGAGAATACTGCATAATAATTACATTGGTAAAGAGAATACTGCATAATAAATTCATTGGTAAAGAGAAAACTGCATAATAATTTAATTGGTAAAGAGAATACTGCATAATAATTACATTGGTAAAGAGAATACTGAATAATAATTGCATTGGTAAAGAGAATACTGCATAATAATTTAATTGGCTTGTTTGGATCAGCCAGAATCAAAGTGATAATTTAACGTTTGATAATAATCAAAAATATAAAACTACACCTACCATAGGAAAACTAAACCCATGTATTAGGATGTATACACTTCACATCATTTTCATTAGAACATTGGATGTCAAATTAGCATTAATTTTTATGAAGACATATCCAATTGGCATCATTGTCATAAGGACATATCTGAGGGCATCATTTGACAGACTGGCATCATTTTCATTAGAACAAAGTAGACTTAACTGGGAGTCTTTTGGTGCAAACCCGCAAATCTCATGTCACAATGATCAAACATTCAGAGGAAGTAGTGACCAAAATTATTTTATGACACAGCTATAATGACAGCCACATTAAGGAAGACTGGTACCATTTTCATTTTGGACCAACTAGATATTGTATGGTCTATTGGTATTGTATGGTCTATTGGTATTGTATGGTCTATTTGGTACTGTATGGTCTATTGGTATTGTATGGTCTATTGGTATTGTATGGTCTATTGATATTGTATGGTCTATTGATATTGTATGGACTATTGGTATTGTATGGTCTATTGATATTGCATGGTCTATTGATATTGCATGGTCTATTGGTATTGTATGGTCTTTTGGTATTGTATGGACTATTGGTACTGTATGGTCTATTGATATTGCATGGTCTATTGATATTGCATGGTCTATTGGTATTGTATGGACTATTAGTATTGTATGGTCTATTGGTATTGTATGGTCTATTGATATTGTATGGTCTTTTGGTATTGTATGGTCTTTTGATATTGTATGGTCTATTGATATTGTATGGTCTATTGGTATTGTATGGTCTATTGATATTGTATGGTCTATTGATATTGTATGGTCTTTTGGTATTGTATGGTCTATTGATATTGTATGGTCTATTGGTATTGTATGGTCTATTGGTATTGTATGGTCTATTTGGTATTGTATGGTCTACTGATATTGTATGGTCTTTTGGTATTGTATGGTCTTTTGGTATTGTAAGGTCTATTTAGTATTGTATGGTCTATTGGTATTGTATGGTCTTTTGGTATTGTATGGTCTATTGGTATTGTATGGTCTATTGATATTGTATGGTCTATTGGTGAAAGTTAATACAGCAATCCAGTTTTAACGACAACCATCAATGTAGCCATGTCATTTTCATTTAGAAACAAATAGAAACCATGAGAACCCTTCTGATAAAACCACGAAGTCAAAATATCTTTGTTTCAGTGGGATAGTGAAAACAATTGATCAACCAAACATTTTAGTAAGTATTTTCAAGAAAACCTGCTGATAATATGACCATTCATTTAGGAGAAGTGATAAAATATTCAAGCTGGTCAGTTGCCACTGTGGCAGCCATATCAGAACTCATATATCACCATTTTTATTCAGGACCAACTAGACATCAAGAACTCTTATGGTACAAACCCCATGTCAGTATGATTTTCTAAGGGGGGAGGTTACAAACCCCATGTCAATATGATTTTCTAAGGGGGGAGGTTACAAACCCCATGTCAATATGATTTTCTAAGGGGGGAGGTTACAAACCCCATGTCAATATGATTTTCTAAGGGGGGAGGTTACAAACCCCATGTCAATATGATTTTCAAGGGAGAGAGGTTACAAACCCCAAGTCAGTATGATTTTCTAGGGGGGGGATGTTACAAACCCCATGTCAATATTATTTTCTAAGGGGGGAGGTTACAAACCCCATGTCAGTATGATTTCCTACGGGGGGAGGTTACAAACCCCATGTCATGTATGATTTTCTAAGGGAGGAGGTTACAAACCCCATGTCAGTATGATTTTCTAAGGGGGGAGGTTACAAACCCCATGTCAGTATGATTTTCTAAGGGGGGAGGTTACAAACCCCATGTCAATATGATTTTCTAAGGGGGGAGGTTACAAACCCCATGTCAATATGATTTTCTAAAGGGGGGAGGTTACAAACCCCATGTCAATATGATTTTCTAGGGGGGGGGGAGGTTACAAACCCCATGTCAATATGATTTTCTGGGGGGGGGGGAGGTTACAAACCCCATGTCAATATGATTTTCTAAGGGGGGAGGTTACAAACCCCATGTCAATATGATTTTCTAAGGGGGGGAGGTTACAAACCCCATGTCAATATGATTTTCTAGGGGGGGGGGTCGGTTACAAACCCCATGTCAATATGATTTTCTAGGGGGGGAGGTTACAAACCCCATGTCAATATGATTTTCTAAGGGGGGAGGTTACAAACCCCATGTCATTTTGATTTTCTAAGGGGGTGGTTACAAACCCCATGTCAATATGATTTTCTAAGGGGGGAGGTGGCTGTGGAGGCCATAATGGAAGTCAGATTGGACAAACTAGTTCATTATATAGACAATATTTTCAAGATGGCCACTAAGTGGTATTGGATGCCAGATTAGACCATCTTTATTTAAGACAAAGTGACTACAAAGTCTTTTGGTGAAAACCCCACATCAACAAGACTTCTTGTTCAGGAGTTACAATAAAAAGATTTTCAAAATGACTGCCATTATGGCATATTGGAAGTTGAATTGGTACTATTTTTATTTATGACAATTTGTGTACAAGAAGTTACAATAAAAATATTTTCAAGATGATTGATGTGATGGTTATATTGGAAGTGAGATTTTCACCATTTCTGCTTAGGAACAAGTATACATCATAAGAAGTCTTTTACTAAAAACCTCATGCTAATGTGATCAGAAATTCAGGAGGATTAACAATATAAAAATTTACAAGTCGGCCACTGTGGCAGCCATATTGGACATCATAACATTCAGTAAGGACGAACTAGTTCATAGGATAAATGTGTGTACTGTTTCATGGCAATCCTTTATGTAGTTTAAGAGAAGTACAGACAACACGAGTAATAATAACAAACCTGTACTAACAGGTGGTCGGAAAAAAGACAACTGGCCATTCAACAAGCTCTCCTCATCGATGACCAGTAAAACAAAAAGTATCAGGAATAACTTTTGACACAATTCAACACCATATAGGCCTGGCTTTCAAAACTTCAGTCGTTCACGAAAGTGCTGGTGGTAAAATATGCACCATTTTCATTCAGAATAAATTAAATTTTGCTAGAAATGTTTGAATGAAAACCTCATGGCACCAATCAGGTATAGTAGTGATTTTCAAGATGGCTGTGGTGCTATAACTAGCTATATACTGCATGTGTTTTTGTATTGTTACAATAGTCCATTCAGAAGAAGCTGCAGTGAAACTTTACATATACAATCATCCCAGCAATCACATGATTTTCAAGAGTTATCTTGGATGAATGTATGTGCAAAGATTCAAGGTAATCACTGAAGTGCCTCTCATGAATCAGCAATAACAAACTTGTTAAAAAAAGACTGATGTACACTGGCCACCCCATAAACTATATGTCATTTTCCTTGTTTCTTGTGTACTATATTGCAACGAGAAAAAAGATCAAATGAAACTAGTTAAAAAGCTGCTGCTATTGAATGATCTCCACTCAGACTAACTAGTCTGGATCAATCATGCGGAATAATATACAGTTAATAAAAAAGTATTTATGAAAAAGCTTAGCAAGAAAATAATAATACATTAGCATAATAATTCATTATGTTTTAATACAATGTGTAAACTGAAAAAGGAATAAGGTCCTGAATTCACACAATTCAGTACAATATTTAATGATGTTACAGCAGGGAGTCACTATAATCAGTTAAAGTGGTGGGAATGAAAAAAGTGTGTTATATATATTTTTCTTTACCTGTTATTGTGAATTTTGTAACAACATGAAAATCAATGACTTCATGCAGGAATAACCGGAATTAAAGCACTTACTCTGAAGAGAGCAACCCCAGTTGGTAATGGGAATCCATCTGCTCGGGTCCATGTGATGTTTGGTGAAGGGATGCCCGTTGCTTCACATACAAGGTTAGCTGAATTGTACTCATTCAGCTCCAGAACGGCATCATTCTTACTTGTAATTGTAGGCGGAACTGTGCAAAAAAAAGACAATGAATATTCTATAACTTACTAAGAAACAGCCAAATCTAGCCAAATAAAATTTAATACAAGCTCTATTAATTAATTTATTACACCAGTGGTCAGCAGCGATTTTTCACATTAACTAGGTGGAAAGAATGATAAACATTAAACAAGGTTCTTGGAATCTTTAAAAAATAGAATTCCATGACTTTTCCAGGACTTTTTAAAAACTAATTTCAAGAGTAAATGTGTGACCACTTATTCTGCCTAACACATGCATTTAAAACAAAAACATTTTACAGCTGGCATTAGCACTCTTCAGGAAAGGTCATTCTCTTTTGAGTCCCGGAGTACAATGATTTTCAATGGCAGTGAAATCCCTAGATGTCATTTGACTGAAGGTTTAAAGGGTCCTACTATAACAAATCCATTGTTAAAGTTTGATAAGTTGGTAAAAAGTTTGTATTAGCAAACAAAAATGTGACCAGATAAAATAACAAAAGAACCAAATTACATGACTTTTCCACAACTTTGATGATTTTTTTTAAAATTTCAAAACTTTTCAAGGCCCCTAAAATGCTCTTCTGTTATTTACAAACTTTTCCAGGATTTCCATGACTAAATTAGATGTTTCTTGTAAAACTAATTTCCATCTAAATATTTCATTGTCAATTTTATTCTTCTTAACTGTTAGTGCCAACATAAAATGTATTTTATTATAACTCAACAGTGGTCCAACTTGAAATTAACCCTGCCGGCTTGAATGTATAACACACCTGATTGACCCTGTGCTATATGTTGTAAAAGGCAACCAATGGAAGCAACCTTTTATTACCTGGAACACATCCCATCATGCCCAAAAAGTCTTAGACTTTTTTGAAAGAGTTAGGCTAAAAAACCACTTTTCTTTTTACCGTTTAAAAAACCTTATATTTGACCATATCACCCCAAAATCAATAGGCTTCTTCCTTAATCACAATTCAAGCTATCTACAAAATCTGGTAAGGGTAAATGATAGAGATTTAAGTTCTTGTGCGGAATGAACCAAAGAACTGATGGATGGACAGATGTCCTAATATAATTAGCTCCACTTATCTGCATATCATAATGACTGAAATATATGGAAATTACTCACTGTAGGGTGCTTATTGGGCTGTAGTCCTGTCAATCCATGCCTTGCACAGTGAGATAAGCTACCCATCCATACCTTGCACAGTGAGATAAGCTACCCATCCATACCTTGCACAGTGAGATAAGCTACCCATCCATACCTTGCACAGTGAGATAAGCTACCCATCCATACCTTGCACAGTGAGATAAGCTACCCATCCATACTTTGCACAGTGAGATAAGGTACCCATTAATAACTTGCACAGTGAGATAAGCAACCCATCCATACCTTGCACAGTGAAATAAGCTACCCATCCATACCTTGCACAGTGATATAAGCTACCCATCCATACCTTGCACAGTGAGATAAGGTACCCATCAATAACTTGCACAGTGAGATAAGCTACCCATCCATACCTTGCACAGTGATAAGTTACTCATCCATACCTTTTGCCAGTGAGATAGCTACCCATCCACCCCTTGCAGTGAGATAAGCTACCCATAAATACCTCACACAGTAAGATAAGCTACCCATCCATACCTCACAGTGAGATAAGCTACCCATCCATACCTTGCACAGTGAGATAAGCTACTCATCCACCCCTTGTAGTGAGATAAGCTACCCATCAATACCTCACACAGTAAGAAAAGCTACCCATCCATACCTTTTGCCAGTGAGATAAGCTACCCATCCATACCTTGCACAGTGATAAGTTACTCATCCATACCTTTTTCCAGTGAGATAGCTACCCATCCACCCCTTGCAGTGAGATAAGCTACCCATAAATATCTCACACAGTAAGATAAGCTACCCATCCATACCTCACAGTGAGATAAGCTACCAAACCATACCTTGCACAGTGAGATAAGCTACTCATCCACCCCTTGTAGTGAGATAAGCTACCCATCAATACCTCACACAGTAAGAAAAGCTACCCATCCATACCTTTTGCCAGTGAGATAAGCTACCCATCCATACCTTGCACAGTGAGATAAACTACCCATCAATACCTTGCATAGTGAGATAAGCTACCCATCAATACCTTGCACAGTGAGATAAGCTACCCATCAATACCTTGCATAGTGAGATAAGCTACCCATCCATACCTTGCACAGTGAGATAAGCTACCCATCAATACCTCGCACAGTGAGATGAGCTACCCATCCACACCTTGCACAACGAGATAAGCCACCCATCCACCCCTTGCACTGTGAGATAAGCTACCCATCCACCCCTTGCAGTGAGATAAGCTACCCATCCATACCTTGCACAGTGAGATAACCAATCTTTGACGGGTATGAATATGATGGTGCTCCAGATATTTCAATGTAGCATTTATATCTTCCAGTATCCACTGGCAACAGGCAGTTTATGATCAGTGTATATGTTGTTCGTTGATTGACCTCTCGCTTTAAGACTTCATATTTTCGAAGCCCATCCTTACAGATCGGGTTGTTTAGGAATATGTTTTGGTCTCGGCTGATTATATCTCCTCCAGTCTTGGAATCCAGGAAATTCCATGTTACCTACAACAGAAGAGCTAAGTTGATTGCAGGTCAAACTGTACAAGGATAAGGGACAAGTAAATCCTATCCTGTGGTCTTCTTTCATAAAAAGTGTATGTTTCGTTTAGGAAATATGAGAGTGATTTGTTTGAATCTGCAGTATCTCAAAAGACAATCTGAATAATCCTTGATATTACAAAGTTTTACATTTTATTTTATTTATCTGCAGTTCTGGATCCAACATAAACTTGTTTTTCATGACTTCACCCAAATTGCATTTACTAAAGAACAAGAGTCATTTGTCCAAGTCAGTAAAACCAATGATCACAATATAGCCAATGGTCACAGTAAAACCTGATCACAATATAAACCATGGTCACAGTAAAACCTGATCACAATATAGCCAATGGTCACAGTAAAACCTGATCACAATATAACCAATGGTCACAGTAAAACCTGATCACAATATAACCAATGGTCACAGTAAAACCTGATCACAATATAACCAATGATCACAATATAAACCATGGCAACAGTGAAACCTGATCACAATATAAACCATGGCAACAGTAAAATCTGATCACAATATAACCAATGATCACTGTAAAACCTGATCACAATATAACCAATGATCACAGTAAAACCTGATCACAATATAACCAACGATCACAGTAAAACCTGATCACAATATAACCAATGATCACAATATAAACCATGGTAACAGTAAAACCTGATCACAATATAAACCATGGTAACAGTAAAACCTGATCACAATATAACCAATGATCACAGTAAAACCTGATCACAATATAACCAATGATCACAGTAAAACATGATCACAATATAACCAATGATCACAGTAAAACATGATCAAAATATAACCAATGATCACAGTAAAACACGATCTCAATATAACCAATGATCACAATGCACCTCTCCCTCAACAAATTGCGCACAACAGGGTCCAAAAAAATAGATTGCACTATATCCCAAAGACATGAGTTACCAAGGTGACTACAAAAGTTTTGACAAATCTGCTTAGACATCGATATTAATTTTGCTTGGTTGCCTTTTCATTTCTCATCAGTTATAAATGAGTCGGTTAATTTTTAATTGATCAACTGAAGGGAGTTCACCTGACATGACAGGGGCCACCAGATTTTAAGTTTGTAGGATTTGTGTAACTTTTTTTTATTCAACCTTTTTCATTTGATTCAAAAGACATAGTTAACATGATAATCCAAAGGAGGCAAGCTTTTAATTCAGTGTAACAATACAACACAAGTCCGTTATCAAAACACAGTTGGCAGTTAATTAGGTTCTCAGAGAAACATTTGCAAAGATGGCTGTTATGGTAGATTGAGACATTTTACATTTAAATATTGCACTTAGGATGATTACAATCAAGAGGAAAAATAGAATTAAAACACAAATTTCACTTAATAAAAATATTTAATTCACATTTAAATATTAATGTACTGCCATCACTAGGCATGACATTAATGGATCGAAATTTCCTCGAATATTTTTAATTAAGGTGTCCATAGAATGTCATTTAGAAAGATAATGTAGCAAATTATAGGACTTCTAATTAAAACTTGATAATTTTAAAATAATTAAAATTTCCAGGTTCTATCTACAGTTTGCCACAATAAAATAAGTGATAAAATATCAACGTTTCAGTTACCAATTTTGATTGTGATTCTTTTTACATTCAAAGAAAATTTTTTTGTATTTCAGTAATTACTGTGTGAATAAAGTGACAACTGTAATTATAATCAAACTATTAGAAGTAACTTTAAAATTAATTAACTGCAATTGAATGTAATTGATGAGACAAATGGAGCCAAGCCACATGTAAACACAAGCTGCTGCATGACTGTATATTATTAGATCATGAGCTAGAAAAGACAAAGAGTCCATCCGTAAACTTGATTCGGATAAGAAATTAAATGACAGTCATACTTACAATGTGTCCCGACTGTTTATTTACAACAGTGCAATTAATTCGTGCAGAACTTCCCTGTGACGTAACTTCTGGGATGATTTCATCAACAATATCTGGACGTAACTGGCAGTGTGCTGCAAATAATCCATAAAGCTGATAAACATTTTACTTAAGAGGAAATTGTGGTACTGAATTATTATATACCACCTTGGTCAAATGTTTCATGTTCCCTTACTAAACAAAAATCAGAATATGTTTTGTGATAATGAATGCAGGGTCTGACAAATCTTGTTTCGAGAGACCAATTGCAATGGTAATACAGATTCGTACAAATCCTGTTTTGAGAAACCAAGGGTAATGGTAATACAGATTCTTACATATCCTGTTTTGAGAGACCAAGGGTAATGATAATACAGATTCTTACAAATCCTGTTTTGAGAGACCAAGGTAATGATAATACAGATTCTTACAAATCCTGTTTTGAGAGACCAAGGATAATGGTAATACAGATTCTTACAAATCCTGTTTTGAGAGACCAAGGATAATGGTAATACGGATTCTTACAAATCCTGTTTTGCGAGACCAGGGGTATTAGTAATGTAGGGTCTTACAAAAATTCCTGAATAGAGAGACCAGGGATAATCTAATGCTTGTTCTGACAGATCTGGTCTTGAGAGACCAAGGGCAACAGTTGTTGTAGGGTTTAATGCCATTTTTCAGCATATGATAGGCTATACATGGCGGCCAGTATTAATGGTGGAGGAAAAACTGGTGAAAACCTCTGGAAAGATCCACCAACCCATGACAGCTAATCCAAGGGCAACAGTAATGCTGAGTCTGTGCTACCATTTAGTTTTAGGTTGTCCAATAAGTCTGAAATGGTCGTTGACCAAGGAACTATATAAAGGTATCCTTGGTATATACACCAATGTACAAAATTTGTCTTATTTTTACAAATGCAATCCAACTGCTATAAATTTACCCTCATCAGAAGTGATATCTTTGCTAGTCAAGGTTCTGATAACCCGATCTACACCTTGGCGGACTAAACAACTATATTGGTACTTTGTCATAGCGACATCTATAGGATTTCATATGTTGCATCCCTTAGTATGTAATTCCAACTAACCAATAGCATGGTGCATTGTACATCAGCCAAAAATGCTGGTGGCGATTGACTTAAAAATGACACTTCATAAGTTTAACATTGAAAGTATGACTATGTACCAGACGGAAGCCATTGCAGGTCTGTTTCGGTAAAAGGTATTTGTGCAATGATGGACTGGCACTGGAAAAGTGCTTATTTATCAGTCCATTCAAGTTGTGTGCTCCGCATGTTTGTGAGACACATCTTTGTTGAATATATCTGACAATTTAGGTTGCACATCTTTAGGATCATTTGAACATTGCTACATACATATACAATGACAGAGATATTAACATTGCTACATATAGATATAATGACAGACGTTTTAACATTGCTACATATAGATACAATGACAGACATTTTAACATTGCTACATATAGATATAATGACAGACATTTAACATTGCTACATACATATACAATGACAGACATATTAACATTGCTACATACATATACAATGACAGACATATTAACATTGCTACATATAGATATAATGACATACATTTTAACATTGCTACATATAGATATAATGCTACATATAGATACAATGACAGACATTTTAACATTGCTACATACATATACAATGACAGACATATTAACATTGCTACATATTGATATAATGACTGAAATTTTAACATTGCTACATATAGATATAATGGCAGACATTTTAACATTGCTACATACATATACAGTGACAGACATTTTAACATTGCTACATATAGATACAATGGCAGACATATTAACATTGCTACATATAGATACAATGACAGACATTAACATTGCTACATATTGATATAATGACATACATTTTAACATTGCTACATATAGATATAATGGCAGACATTTTAACATTGCTACATACATATACAATGACAGACATATTAACATTGCTACATACATATACAATGACATACATTTTAACATTGCTACATATAGACACAATGACATACATTTTAACATTGCTACATATAGATACAATGACAGACATATTAACATTGCTACATACATATACATGACATACATATTAACATTGCTACATATAGATACAATGACAGACATATTAACATTGCTACATACATATACAATGACATACATTTTAACATTGCTACATATAGATACCATGACAGACATTTTAACATTGCTACATATAGATACAATGACCGACATATTAACATTGCTACATACATATACATGACATACATATTAACATTGCTACATATAGATACAATGACAGACATTTTAACATTGCTATTTACAATGACAGACATTTTAACATTGCTACATACATATACAATGACAGACATTTTAACATTGCTACATATAGATACAATGGCAGACATATTAACATTGCTACATATAGATACAATGACAGACATATTAACATTGCTACATACATATACAATGACATACATATTAACATTGCTACATATAGATACAATGACAGACATATTAACATTGCTACATACATATACAATGACATACATATTAACATTGCTACATATAGATACAATGACAGACATTTTAACATTGCTACATATAGATACAATGGCAGACATATTACATTGCTACATATAGATACAATGACAGACATATTAACATTGCTACATACATATACAATGACATACATATTAACATTGCTACATACATAGACAATGACATACATATTAACATTGCTACATATAGATACAATGACAGACATATTAACATTGCTACATATAGATATAATGACAGACATTTTAACATTGCTACATACATAGACAATGACATACATATTAACATTGCTACATATAGATATAATGACAGACATTTTAACATTGCTACATACATAGACAATGACATACATATTAACATTGCTACATATAGATATAATGACATACATATTAACATTGCTACATATAGATATAATGACATACATATTAACATTGCTACATACAAATACAATGACAGATATTTTGACATTGCTACATATAGATACAATGACAGACATATTAACATTGCTCTATCTAAATACAAGACAGAATTGATATAAATGCAATGGACATACTGCCTGGACATACACAGTTTATTTTAAAAAAGTACTCCATAGACACTTATTATTCATCTTTCTTGGAGAGAGTGTGTGTTTTTCATGTGATAGCCTGGAGAGAGAGAGTGTATTTATTGGGTGCATGTGATAGCTCGGGAAGAGTGTGTGTGTGTGCATGTGATAGCCTGGAGAGACTGTGTGTGAATGTATAGATGCATGTGTTAGCATGGATAGTGTGTGTGTGTGTGTGTGTGTGCATTTGGTATCTTGAAGAGAGAGCATGTGTGTATATGGGTGCATATGATAGCTTGGATAGAACGTGTGTGTTTATGCATGTGATAGCTTGGGGAGAGTGTGTGTGCAATGTGCTAGCCTGGAGAGAATGTGTATGTATGGGTGCATATGATAGCTTCGATAGTGTGTGTGAGCATGTGATAGCTAAGAGAGAGGTGCATGTGATAGCTTGGAGAGAGAGAGAGAGAGAGAGAGAGAGAGAGAGAGAGAGAGAGAGAGAGAGAGAGAGAGAGTGTGTGTGTGTGCAAGTGACAACCTGGAGAATGAGCATTTACACATAGTCTCTGCTGAAACTATTTACACCAAATTTATCTAGAAAGAAGTCTGATCCATGGAATGGGAAGCAGGGGTGATAAAAATTCTGTTTTATGGCTGGATGGATATAATCATCCAACTGGACCAAACTATAATTAATCACTGGAATGGGGACTTTTTGTTCTTTAAGTTTTGTAATCACTGGAATGGGGGCTTTTTGTTGTGTTAGTTTTGTAATCACTGGAATGGGGATTTTTTGTTGCTTTAGTTTTGTAATCACTGGAATGCTGACTTTTTTGTTTCAGTTTTGTAATCACTGGAATGGGGACTTTTTGTATTTTTATTTTTGTAATCACTGGAATGGGGACTTTGTTGTTTTAGTTTTGTAATCACTAGAATGGGGACTTTTTGTATTTTTAGTTTTGTAATCACTAGAATGGGGACTTTTTGTATTTTTGTTTTTGTAATCACTAGACTTTTTGTTTTAGCTTTGTAATCACTAGAATGGGGACTTTTTGTTGTTTTAGTTTTGTAATCACTAGAATGGGGACTTTTTGTTGTTTTAGTTTTGTAATCACTGGAAAGGGGACTTTTTGTTGTTTTAGTTGCGTAATCAATTAAAAGACAAGGATATAAATTTTAGTACACTGGAATTTTTTTTAATAATACGATTCATAATAAAACTGCAATTCAAATCAATTGAGTTTCTTTCAGTTTATCATCAAGTGTGCATTAAGCACAATAAATACAAAATTTGTTTTCCATTTTTATTGTCTCGATTTTAGACTGACATCTGCAGATATTAGCATGTATGAAAACAATATTACTATGAATTATGGACAAGACACCTACAACATTCAATACACATATACAACATTCAATACACATATTCCTGTGATTACCTCCTTTATGGGTCAATACAGGGGGTGTATTTATTAGGTATGCTTAGGTATGGATGTGATGTCACATGAAATGACCTGCTACCTAAAAAGAGCACTATGTGCGTTGTTTCCATGAACACAACTGGTAACAGTATTGCTAAATTTTAATGAACAGAGTTAAATGAAGATGATGGAGTGGAATTGCTTTACATCATGATAGTAAATGCTATACATATTTCCTGATTACACTGGTGTAAACAGAGTAACGGTGTAAGCATCACAATTTGTACGCTCCAGTTTCCTTCTGTTTGTCCATAAGGAATATGGAGTGTACTTACAGTCTTGTGGATAAACTCCATGCATAGCAAAGATGCAAATTATTAAAAAGATGAAAATGGCAACTAAGCCAAATGGAATACTTTATCAGACTTTTGCCATACTATTACTTCCAAATTCGGTGATTCTGTCCAATATTACGTTTTATGCGTTATAATTTGTATAATCGCATATATATTCATTTTTTGGGGGGTAAAAATACATCTTAATACCTGTTAACATGTAAAAAATATCATCGTGTTGATGACATTATTTATACATTAAATACAGTTTACACGATAAACAAACATTCCACAACCTGTCCTTTCATTTTCCAGCGAAAGCACCTTGACGTTTTCATTTCAATTGCCAATTTCGTGTTAAAATAAGACACTTAGGAAAGTATTGAGTGCTTGCAATCCAAAACCAATTACTGTTTTGATTAAACGTTTTATCTGCTTAACTTGAAGGGCGCCATAGTGGAATTACCACTGTCACAATAACACACCTGAACTTCGAAAATTTAACATCTGGATTTCAATTAAAAATGACTTACCCAAGTAAAGTAAAGGTAACAAACACAGGAATCGCAATATCAACTGGCCCATGTTGAAACGGCCAAGCTGACAGAATATATATATGTGTATATGCTTTCAAACTATCAAGCAGTTCTTACGATATGACCCAGATATCAACTACATGAGTCAGTGTACCTGAAGTCACGTGACTACAGGTGTTCCGCAAAATTGTATGATGATTTTCCTTAAAACTTTAATAGCAATGGCTTCTTTTGGCAAATTAAACGAAAGGTATAGCAATATGATAAAAAGTGGAAATTATACAGAAAAAAAACTGGACATGGGGCAATGACGGTTGATATAAATCTCACACGCAGAATATAAACGGACCGAAACTATTATTATTATTATTATTATTATTATTATTATTATTATTATTATTATTATTATTGTTATTAAGTTAGAGATGTTATTTCTAGAAAACGTATGACAAGGGTTTAATTTTGTTTTAAAATTTATAACAGCAATCCGAGACCTATGCAATGCAGATATCTTCCTCGCAGTCTAAAGAATTTACAAATTAGGCCTAACGGAGATCCACACGGAATTAACTTCAAAATGATGTAAAATATATTGTGTTTAAATATATAGTTTTATTGATGATTTAAACTGCTGAACGCTTGCAACGGATTATCAAATATTTCTTATTTTTTTAAAAAAAGATTTACAATGAAGCTGAATATTGTAATTATAAGTGGGTTTATGGGCAGAATTTTAACAATGATAAATTCTCACACTGTCCTGTTAGTTTGTAACCCCCCTCCCCTTCTACAGCGAACAGTTTGTGTCATTGTTGACATAGAAGCCTCCGTTTGTGCTGAAACTCCGATAATTTAATTTTGATCGAGATCCCTTGGAGACCGCCAGTAAATCCAATATTTGAATGCACCTGCATGAATTCTTTGGTTTGGTTGTTAAGTATTAATTATTTAATTATTTAGTTGATTTCTCAAAGAAAATTAAAAATTTTGTTGGAACTTGGTGTTTTTATTGAGTTGATGACACATGAGTTTCTTATTATTACCGCTCGTTGAGTGTTTGTTTGTTGTTGGACCCATGCCGGTACAATTGCCCAAATAAGGCCGTTGTCAATGGGGCAGTTATCAGGTAACCTAGCTCCGAGTTTTGTGTTCTTTACAATTAATATTATAGGCCCCGAGTGGCTGAGTGGTCTAATGCATTCTCCGTTACGAATCACTGCCATCTCACCTCTGCGTGGATTCGAGTTTCAGATTCGGCCCGTGTGAGTATGAGAAAGCTTGTCAGTAGCTTCTCGTTGGTCGGTGGTTTTTATAAGCCCTTCCCCCCGTTTCTTCCTCCACCATTAATATTGGCCGCAATGTATAGTCTATCGTGTGCTGAAAAATGTCGTTAAACCCTACAACAAGAAGTAATATTATTGCCGCTGCTGTCTTTTTTGGGTTGGTTGTCTTTGTCCAGTTCAGCTAGTATCTTGATTCTTATGTCATGTTCCTGATCTTGTTTGGAGCTGTAAGTAGAGGCTGTTGTATTGCATAAAGGGTTGACTCCCTTCCCGGGTGTTGGATTGGGATAGTTGTGTTGTTCGGCGTCAAGTTCTGGTAGGTTGAGGTCTTTAGTTCGTGTATTTATTTTGTACAGGGTGGTTGAGGTTCCAATTTCCGATGGAAGTAGGTGTTGAACCCGCCCATAAACGAGTCTCCTGCTGCCTTGCAGGTTGGTTTTGGTTAGCCAAAGGCTAAGGAGTAAACCCTAAAAGAAAATCCGGAGTGGAGACCCTAAGGCAGCTGGGCGATGTACTACATCCCCTTCTGGCAGCTCCTTGGTCTGGAGAGGGATGGGCTCCGCCAGACGACTTTTGCCCCAAACACAATGATAATGCTGGACAAATCTGAAGCTATCATACCGGATCGGTCGTCGCCCGGGTCAACAAGGAGCACGCCTGCCGTTGTCCACCTGGACGGAGGTGAAAAGTCTGCTACTGGTACCTTGCATAAAATCAGAGCGAGAGACAACGTTGCCATCGCCACCTGGAACATTAAAACTCTGGCGCAAACTGGAAGACTCCAAGAGTTGACACATGAGATGGAACACTACACATGGTACATACTGGGACTCTGTGAAGTAAGATGGAAAGCCCTAGGAGAACACCAAACTGAAGATGGGCATATATTATACTATAGTGGAGAGTTGAACAAGTCCTTAAACGGAGTAGGCTTCCTTGTAAACAAAGCCATGAAGGGATCTGTACTTGAATGTCACCCAATATCTAGCAGAATCATCTCCATTCGTCTGAAAGCATCTCCTTTTAACATCACAATTATCCAAGTCTATGAACCCCTCATAACCAGATCGACTACATACTGTTTCAAAACCGATACCGATCTGGCATCAATAGAGCAAAAACAAGAACGTTCCCAGATGCTGATGTTGGGAGTGATCACGACCGCGTCATTATGAACTTAAGAGTGAGGTTGAAATTAACACGCCAAAGAAAATCAGGCTCAAATTCAACCTTGAACAACTGAAGGACCATAATATCTGCAAGTTATTCCAAGCAACAATTAGAGGAAAATTTGCTCCACTCCTTGTGATGAATGTCGATGTTGAAGCGATGACAGACACTTTCAAGACAGTCATGACAACAGCTGCCAAGGACATCATTGGCCTCCATCGCCCAAAAAAAAAATACATGGGTTACAGAAGAGATTCTGAATCTGTGTTATGCCCGAAGAGACCTTAAAAACACCAGACACACAACAGGGACAGTGGAGTACCGAGAAATAAACAAGAATATCATTAAAAAAAACTTGCAAAAAGCAAAAGAAGACTTGATTGGACAAAAGTGCACAGAAATAGAGAGCAGTCTGATAAAGAATAACAGCAAAAAGGCATTCCAAATTGTGAAAGACCCCACCAGACAGAAGCAACCAAGTGTCATTCAACCATTCAAGACGAAAATAGAAAAGCCTCACAGAAGCAAGTGACATTGCAGAAAGATGGACTGAGTATTGTAAAGAACTCAACAACCATCCGTCCACAGAAGACCCAGAGGTGCTTGAAGTTCCAAACTCCACAAATGATGATGATTTCCCCATCCTTAAAGAAGAGGTGGAGTCAGCAATAAGATCACTGAAAAATGGGAAGGCATATGGAGTAGGCAACATCCCAGCTGAACGTATCAAAAATGGTGGGGAATCAGTGATAGAGATACTAACAAAAATCTGCAACAAGATCTGGCAGACAAGCGAAAGGCCAACACAGCGGACCCAGTAACTGATTATAACACTCCCCCAAATAGGTAATCTCCAGCTGTGCCAAAATTGCAGAACTATCAGTTTGATCAGCCATGCTAGTAAGGTGATTCTGAAGATCATCGTGAACAGACTGAACTCGCAAGCAGAAGAATAATCGCTAAAGAACAGGTAGGGTTCCAGAGTGGAAGAAGCACAACAGAACAAATATTCAATCTTAGGGTTATGTGTGAAAAGTACTCACAACATTAACAAGACATCTATCATAGATTTAAAAAGGCTTTTGACAGAGTGTGGCATGAGGCTCTGTGGGCCACAATGACGAAGTACAACATGGGTCAAAAGTTGACCAACACCATCAAGCAGCTGTACTGTTACGTATATTTGATTTAAATAATATATTTATTTTTGTCAGATTCAAATTAGACATTTTGGATTAAAAATTCGTTCATTGGGAAATTTTTCTAGAAAGGTTTTACTCTACAAGTAAACACCAGATGTTAACTTCATTTTCTGACCTTGCTTCAGAGTGTAAACAAGCTTCTAAAATGATTGGTTGATTCCAAGGACATTAGAGCTTTACTTTAAAAATGATTGGTTGGCTCCAAGGACAAAATGGAGTAAAGCATAAACATCTTTCTAATTTTAGTTGGGTCATATGGTATCTACGTAATTTCTTGAACGTAGGCTTGTTCTGATAGTTTCTAGAATATCACGTGACCCCTTGTTTACGTAAAAAACAGAGATATAAACCAAGTTTTAGGAGAGAGCTATTCAATAGAAGTTGGGCTTTTATAATATTAAGTTGTGTCTTCTTTTTGAGTTAATTTTTAATTAACGTGTACTGGAAATTGTGTCAATTCGGTTGGAGCAAGAGGAATTATTTTATTATTTATCTGGATAAGAATATGTGCTCATATATTTTCATTAATAAGAACTGACTAAGTCAAGTGACATCGTCGTCCATATTGGATTACATCGTCAAGATTCGAACCGGGAACTATTAGGACATTTTTTTTATCAGGACTCTTGCAATTCCACTAGTGGATTATATTATGAATATTCTTTTTGAATTAATTTTTGGACTTGATTCTCTAAAATCGTAAGTTTATTTGTATATAATATATGTAGAATATTTGTATTCAATAAATTGTTTGTCAAATTTTACAAGCTTGTTGTTTTCACTTCTTTCTATGTTGCTGCTTATTCGAGCCTGAGAACGTAACAGTACGCAAAGGCTACCAGTGCAGTAACTGCTCAAGGTTCTGTGGGGGACTGGTTCAAGACAACAGTTGGAGTACGGCAAGGCTGTCTCCTGTCACCCACGCTTTTCAACATCTACTTAGAGCGAATCATGAGCGAAGCCCTGGAAAACCACTGTGGGACAGTCAGCATTGGAAGGGCGTAACATCACCAACCTTCGCTTTGCAGACGACATTGATAGGCTGGCAGGCAGTGAAGATGAGCTTGCCACCTAAGTGAAGAACCTGGATCAAACATCTTCCAGATTTGACATAGAGATAAGTGCCGAGAAGACAAAGTTAATGACAAATAGTGGCAAACAAATCTCAACCAAAATTAAAGTCAGAAGACAGGAACTGGAAACAGTTGGCCAATTCAAATATATTGGTTCCATAATCACGGAAGAGGGATCAAGAGCAGAAATTTTGTCACGAGCAGCACAAACAACGGCAGCTATGTCAAAGCTAAAACCCATCTGGAGAGACAAGAATATCTGTCTGAAAACTAAAATCAGACTACTGAGAGCACTAGTCATCTCAATCGTTCTGTATTCATGTGAGACCTGGACAATGACAGCAGAATTACAACGAAGAATCCATGCACGTGAAATTAGATGTTACACAACCAACCTTGGCATATCTTACATTGACTACATCACAACAGCAGCAGTAATAATCCCAGAATTGAACATTATAATGGGAAATATACTACCTGACAACTGATATATCTTCACTGCTGAATTTTGGACCATTCTGGAGGCCCTCATGTGGATTAAAGAAAACCACATTATACAAGTGGTAATACTAAATGACTCGCTAAGTGTCATATCGTCTATACTTATCAAAAACACCACATCAACTGAAAATTTCATTAAACATGCATGTCAATCAATGAACTAAATAATAAACAACAAAAAGCTGAGTTCATGTGGATATCATCCCACATTAATTTCAAAGGAAATATATTAGCTGACCAAATAGCGAATCAAAAATTAGCGAAGCAAAAATTACACGATCCAACCCATATTAAAATTAATTACAGTGTCAGCAAATTACTAAGTATGAGAAAACATTACATCACCAACGTATGGCAAGAAAACAGGAATGGAAGTACCAAAGGCAGGAAACTATTTTCCATCATTACAGATATCATCAGAAATAGGAAAACATTAAAAGTTAACAACTCCGATCAAAAGATCATAAACATAATTTACACTGGAAAAACTAAAATGGCCAGCAGCTTTGGGCAGTACTTAGAACCGATAATTATGACTGTTACAATTGACCGGTACCAGAATATCTGATGTATATATTCAACAATTGCCATAATGGTGAAGGAAGAAAGATCGAAACTAAGAAAAGAACAAAATACGATTGGATCCCCCAATATATACCCAGAATTTCTAATGAACACGATCCCAAACCTAAACTTTCTCTCTCTCTCTCTCTCTCTCTCTCTCTCTCTCTCTCTCTCTCTCTCTCTCTCTCTCTCTCTCTATATATATATATATATATATATAATTAACTTGATACATGAATCAGTGCTTGCAACTAAAATATAAACCAAACAATTAATAAAATAGGAAACAACAGCTTTAAATTTCTTATTAAAAAAACCTTACACCAAATAAGTAATAACATCCATGAGACAGGGAATATAAATAAAATATCAAACTAGACCACACAAAAAACCAACAAAAATAAAGAAATGACGGGGTTGGGGGCGCATGTCCGTCTGACATGGTTATCGCCTGTGCGTGAGCCCAGACCGACCACCGGGGAGTGTGGGTGGGGGGACAGGCTTCTTTCTCTAACTCCCAAAATGTTCCCTTTTTGTATACCCCCACGCCCCAACAACTCCCTCTTCATACTATACCACCCATGCATCTTCTCACCTACCAACAGCACAGGATATGCACTAATACCATAACACCTTTGAGGAAATGAAAAACACTCTAGACGAAGATGACAGCCATAATTCTAGTGTTTTTTAATATTTTTTTTAATACTTAACATCGAATCGGTCCCTGAAAACTTGAATATATAAGGTGGTCCAACACTCAAGACCACCATTCCTTTCCCTAGGAGCGATTAAACGGTCCGTTGTGCAGGCATAAAATAGTGGGACATGCACGACTGTGCGAAAACCAATTGAATTCAAAGCAACTAATTTCGCGCCATTCTACGGAATAACCAAAGAAGATGGCTAGCAACTTCATGAACAAGATGAATATGCTACAGTAAGTATTGGACCATCTCGCCATGTTGGATGGTATGATGGAAAAACTGAATGAGAACCGCTATAAATGGGAAATGAGCAACTTGAAATTGAAAAGGGAAATATTAAGAGCAATAATGAAACAGGAAAAGGACGAGAAGGAGAAAGAAGAGGGCAGAATTAGGGTGAGGGAGTGGAATGCGAAAATAGAAAAAGAAGAGGAGATTGAGAAGCGGAAAAAAATAAGAGAAGAAGGAGAAAGAGGAGAATAAATAGAAGAAGCAGAATGTAGGAGAGAAAGAGGAGAAGAAGAATGTAGGAGAGCAAATAAAAAAATAATGATGGTTTAGAAAAAAATGAAATTTGAATAAATCAAAAGCCCTTTTCAGGGCCACTCTTATGCGTCGAAAAAAAAATTGCTTTCTTGCCAAAATATTCATTTTTTTTAGTCGTTTGCCTAATTGTGAATTGTTTGTGACTGTATATTGTATGTTGTATGTGTTATATAGAATCTAAATCCATGTCCCACTCTCTGGTCCTGATTGAGATCAGACCGATGCACACCTGTAGCAGCAGAGAGGGTGAATCAGACAACATTTTTAGACAAGTTTTCACTGAAATCACGCTTAAAAACAATGAAACCAATGACATCAGGCCCCAATGTGTGTGTGAATCATGGATTAGGATCAAATAAAAAAAACAACATTTTCAATGAAATCAGGTCCAAAAAAAATCAATGAAATTAATGAAATCCTCCATCGATTTTTGGGAAAAAGGGACTACAACGTCGTTGTCACTCACCCTCTCTGCTGCTAGAACTTTCAGTTTTGGGTTAACCGAATATTTGATCCAGTCCGATACGATATCGTGTTCGAGGGTCATGTAAATTTATTGTTACAAATCCGTGTGGGGCAGACTGAGCATGACTAAAGAAATTTCTAAATTGATTGAAGTCCATATCAGAACACCATGTCTGCCAAATATTTCGTAGCGTATGTGTATCAACGCCGTTGAATACAGCAAGCATATTACAGTTATCTCTAATCACTTTTGGAATCTGAGTGTAGCGTTGAGTGACATAGATCACATCAGTGTTTTTATGCCTGCCTCGGGAAAATATTCTAGCAGGATTTTTTTGTTTATCTAACATGACATCGTCGTATACAACTAAATTGTTGATACTTCCATCGAGGTCTTCTACTGATGGCGCCTCGTCAATATCGGTTATAAATTCAATAACATCCTCGCCAGCAATCTCTGAAGCGTTTTCATTAAAATCTTTTAGCACTTCATAGCATCGTTGGTCATCTACGCTAGGGGCAATTAAATATAACTTATCCCACTTCATCCATCTCATTATTAAATTGAGCAACAATTGCGTTTTACCGGATCCAGATGGCCCGATTATAATTGCGCGGATAGAGTTTGGTAGCGCTGCATGATGCTTCACTGGTTCTCTTGTTTTAGTCGCTGAAAAATCAATTATATTCATATCTCTATACATAAATGATGGATCTATATTGCGTGAAGTGTAAGGCGCGTACTGGCACAGATGACTTGACGACGATTACAACTAAAAATAACCGATCAGCGCTTTCTGGTAAATGCGTACAGTGTAGTACAAAGAAATTTAGATTTGTTTCTAAACCCAAGGAACCCAAGGAACCTTTAAAAAAAAACGAGGAGGTGATATCGCTGCCAAATTAGCAAAACTCCCTGGAACCCCATGGGCAAAATACCCCGGAGAAAAACACCTTCCAGGGTATAGTTATTGTGGACCGGGAACAAGACTTGATATCAGACTCAATGATCAAAATCAGCCCCGACCCGGTGAGGAACCAATAAACGCTATTGATAAGGCCTGTCACCTTCATGATGTTGCTTATAAAAGCAGCAATTTGCAACACAGGCATCTAGCAGATGTGAAATTAATTCATGCGTTGAATGCCATTCCTGATAAATCCTTCAAAGAAAAATTGGCTTCATTTTTGATAAAATCGGCAATGAAAAGTAAATTGATGTTAGGTGCTGGTAATTAATAGCAACATGGAATCTATTTATTATTCCCCAAGAGGATACTGGAAGGGTAACGCTGCAATCAGTAAACTCGCTAGCGCCGCAAAAGTGAAAAAAACCACTGCGGCTCATTGGTTATCCAAACAGGCACTATGGCAAATTTATCTACCACCGCCTAAACAAATGCAATTCTCGCATTTTGATGTGACCTTTCCTAATGAAGTTCATCAGGCTGATCTATTATTTCTGCCACATGATCGTGGTTACAAATATGCGTTAACTGTAGTTGATATTGCAAGTCGATACAAAGAAGCAGAACCGTTAAAAACAAAATCGGCCACTGAAGTGGCTTCTGCATTTGAAAGGATTTATCGAAGGAGTCTTCTGCATTGGCCAAATCTATTACAAGTTGATCCTGGCAAGGAATTTCAGGGTGCAGTGTTATCTACAATGAAATATCACAATGTCGCTATCAGACGAGGGCATACTGCACTGCATCGTGATCAGGCCATTGTAGAACGATTTAATCGGATTCTTGCTGAACGGTTATTTGGATATCAATACGCAAAAGAATTCATCCAAGAAAAAAGATCCCGTGAATGGGTTAAGAGATTACCAGGTGTAGTTACCGCACTGAATAACGAGATTACTAGAACCATCAACATGAAACCTATCGACGCGATTAAAAAGAAGTCGATACCTGAAAAACCACAAAAGGATTTTAGCGTTTCCCAACCAATTCTTGGTAGTAATGTCATTGTGAGGTACTTATACGAACCAGGAGAGCTTGAGGGTGGCACAAAAAGGGCTACTGATCCTATTTGGAGTGTTACTGCACATAAGATATCTAGTATAACACGATCTACGGGTAGACTTCCAATCTATAAACTGGATTCAACTGCCCCTCAGCGTGGGTTTACTAGACAACAATTACAAGTAATTCCTGACGATACTCAATTACCACCGCATGGTCTTAACTAGCACCCTTGCGTCTATTGCACTCAAGACAAGTCAACATCACATTATTTCTGACATGACCGAGATTGTTATTTTTTCTGTCTACGGTGAATTGGCGAGGATCCTTATCCGAATACTGCCAACGCATTATACAATTGCAACTCGCGCAGTGATTATTCTGTTGTTGCTTCAGAGTAATTATTAATTCAGCATCAATATCAAATTCTCGTTGTTTTTTTTTGTCTTGTTGTTTGTAACCGGAGAGTTTTTTTTATCAATAATATCATCTATTGTGGTGTCATTATCATCGCCACCAATGATTTCATCATCGCCTGACTCTGTCAGGACAATTCTTCGAAGTTGATTTATTTTTCGTACTCTGGATACTGAAAGATAGACTAAATTCGACCATTCTATGCGATTATCTACCATCCAAACAATTGTATCCGATATAGTCAATCCCTGTGAAGAATGTATCGTCGCTGCGTATCCTAGCGTCCATGGGGATTTATTAGCACGCAATGCATCTTCAACGACATTGATATCAACCAGCACAATATCATTTAATACGAGAATCTGCTTTTCACTCTGTCCTGGAATATCAACTTCGATGTTCTGTTTTCGTGTATCCGATGGCCTATAACAGAGGGGCACTGGAAGTGTTGCAAATTTTTGTTTATGCAATTCAAATAACTTCATCTGAAGTGTGTCCCTGACTATTTTTCTACTTGCAATGATTAAATCATTTGGTCTCCACGCTTCCCAAAACTCATTCATGGGAGTTTCCGAAATTATTTCACGGGTTATTTCACACTGGATTCTATCCGGTTGTAATCTAATTAGTTTCTTCAATTCTTTTAATTCATTATCAAGTGATCTATGATCGGTATCAATTTCTTCATAATAGTCTACAAAACCCTTTAGCCATTCATGGGGAGATGCACCGACAAATGGTGGTGGTTGCCCGTGATCACCGCACATGACGACTTTTGTATTTTTTAATAACAACCACTCAAGAAATATTTTTAAGACATCTTCTGACACTGTGTCTATTTCATCCCACATGATGAATTCAGGAATAAATTTCTCTCCCATGCGCTCAGGAGTCCATTTATCTCCCTTCCATCTAAAGAAACTATGATAAGTGCAGGCATTTACCCCTCTCTGTATCATTTCTCTTGCAAGTCTGTGAGTCGGTGTTAGTACAATCATTTTTGTGAAATCCGTAGGATTTTTCCCACGGAATAACTCAATTACCCGGGTTGTTTTTCCTGACCCGCCACAACCGTTTAAATAAACTGTTTTATATCTACAGATTGGATCAGAAATCGGTGGTGCACTAGAAAATTCTGAACACTGATTGCTTTCTAAGTAATTATTTTCAATGGTAACATCTGCTGATTGAATATAATCATGAAGCATTTCCTTCTTAATTCTCCATGTCCCCCATTTCTCGTTGCCAGTAGCCTTAAAATCAGCCATTTTGCTATTTATGTAAAATGAGTCAGTGGCAACTCTAACTGCGGTGGTAGGAAATCTATTGATCATTGAAAACAGATTGATAGAAGCATAACCGAGCATAGAAGCTCTCAAATGTGTGTACTGCGGATGGTATCCATCATTGTAGGTAACAATTGTACCCAATTTGGTTCCATCGGACATAAATGCGTCCTTACGATTGACATATAAGCCCTTATTCGTTAAATCCGTGATTACAAAATCGTATTCAGCATTGTCTATAATCAATCGTGAAGAATATTTCGTATTATCATCTTTGCCACCTTGGGTAAATTTACCGATTATTCTTCGTCCAAGATTTTTTGCTTCATTGTTCCTGATTTCAAATAACTGTTGGGACCAATCCATGATTTGTTGTTCATTAAAATCAGGAAACAGTTTTCGCTCTTCGCTAATTATATTTTCTAGATCAGGTTGGGGTAACCAGACTGATTTCTGTGCTCGATAGGATATAATTGCTTCACTGACAATTAATGATTTTAACATCTTACAATCAAGCATATACCGTAATAACACTATTGGCATCCAGTGTTTTTCAGACATGTGTTTACCAATCCAAAGATAACTACACGGATGAAGTCCTGTAGCCATTTCAAATGATACTACACAAGCGAATCCGGTTAAATCAAAATCAGGAAGTGGTCCATTAATAGCAACACGGGTCATTTCGTGTGTGGGGTGTCCAAATCGTTTGAAATATTTCTCACACTCTCCATACCCAAGAAAACTTCCTGGATAACACGCAATCATATCAACTGAAATAACGGTATCAGCGGTGTATTTTGTGTTCCATAATCCGCCGTGGCTGTATTCAAGACAGGACAATTTGACATCTGATAAAAACTCACTTCGTGTTGGTTTCCACGCGTTTTTCTTTCTAGCAAAATGTGCTGCAATGGATGGTACTGTGAAACAGTTTGCTAATAATTGATCGTTGTCTTCTCCGTCCCCAGAAAACTCACTAGCTAGTTGTTTCATTTGATTCTGCAGCTCTTCAGTACGGTATAATTCTCCGTTAGGCCTTACAAACTGATCAAATTTGCATTCTTCGTCTGAATTACTATGAAATAGCCACACTGACACAGGATCGTTTTTACTCAAATGGTAAATAGCATCAAATAATTTCTGCTCTGAAAAAAACTCTTCGGTTTGGGATAGATATCTTACGGTTCTATCCCGTGGGAATATTGTTACTGCAGATGACCACGCGTGTGCGTTATGATCAATAATTTCAATGGGGGTTCCCTGTGATTTATATTTCGATTCGTATAATACTTCTCCGGTGATTGTCCTTACCGATATTGGAAATCTTAATGATTTTTCTAATTTAGTTATATCCTGAATTGTTGCTCCATGCTCTTTTACCGTGAACTCCCACTCGGTTATTTTTTTTCGTCTTAGATCAGTTAGATTATTTCCCCGGGACGCATTTGTGAAGTGTTCTATTATTCGTTCTGCTACACAATTGAGGCCTGTCGAATATTTCATGGGTGCTAGTTTTGAAATATCAGGTTTTTCATTGAGCGGATAGATCCCGTAAACAACTGCTGTGACAGGATAAGATCTTTCGTAGTAGGGTTTATCAATTCCAGTCAAAATTCCTGGTTTTGAATCCTGATTTACGGTGACAGTTTTTTTACCCCTGAGAATGGGTTCAAATTTATCCCTAATAATCCATTTGCCATCCTCACGGATAATGAATTTGATTCGGAAAAAATGACTTTTTTCCCCAACATTTGAGATTATCACTGCTGCTTTTTCATCATTCATGGTAGCGTCAACAACACCATCAATTCGAAATGTTGACCAGCAATAAGATGCTCCATCACGCTTGAATTCATTAAAACAGTCTCTGATGGGTTTATCAAGAATTTTATTCTTGGGTGTATTAGAAACTATATCAAGATTGAATTGAGCATCCTTCCATGGTGATCTCATGTTTCCGTCTTTTGGACGTTTGTTACGTTTTTTGGGTCTATCGCGATTAAATCTAGGATTAATTTTCAATAATCTCTTAAACTCCTTCATATTTCCGTCTATTGGACGTTTGTTACGTTTTTTGGGTTTATCGATATTAAATTTAGGATTGATTTTTAATAATCTCTTAAACTCTTTCATGTTTCCGTCTCTTGGACGTTTGT
Source organism: Unio delphinus (assembly GCA_029339505.1). NCBI lineage: Eukaryota > Metazoa > Mollusca > Bivalvia > Unionida > Unionidae > Unio > Unio delphinus. The sequence goes on along the minus strand of JAQISU010000202.1, from coordinate 2,816,096 downwards.
TACGTTTTTTGGGTCTATCGCGATTAAATCTAGGATTAATTTTCAATAATCTCTTAAACTCCGTCATATTTCCGTCTATTGGACGTTTTTTTGGTCTATCGAGATTAAATCTAGGATTGATTTTCAATAATCTCTTGAACTCTCTATCGGTATTGATTTTAGCATTTTTCGAAGTCAATCTCTTGAACTCCTTCATGCTATATATAAAACAAGCATTTAAATGAAAGATTTATGTATAATGAATCACTGCAAATGGCTCATGATGGGAAATGTAACCCCGTGTAACAAATCATGCAGAAAAAATGAGTACTGTAGGTATCATATGCAAAGTTTTCGACGTGGAAGTCTTGGTCCGTTACCCTGTATTCGATGTGGGGTTGGGGTTAAGGGAAGATCACAATTGTGTATTGATTGTGGTGGTAAGCGATATAGGGAATTGAAGCGTTATTATGATAAAAGAATAAAAAATGGACAATCCATCAGAAATTATGACCCTGAAAAAGTCTTTGACCCTGACAACATCAAGGATAAAATCATAAGAACCCCGCAAGACTACATCGAAAGATTTTCCAGTGATGTAATTATTGAACCAAACACTGAATTAGACAAACAATAGAATAGTATATATGAACCAAGAATTCAGACAGCACCCCTTGATTACAAATTATGAGGCATCTAGTGATGGTACTGTCAGAAACCGTAGGTTGAAAAAACCGGTCGGTTTTGTGAGTAATCAAGGGTATTTGATGTTTACTGTTGGAAAGAAAACTTATCACAATCATCGTTTCGTATTTGAATGTTTTAATGGATTGATCAAAGATGGTTTTGTTATTGATCACAAGGATTCTAATCCAAAGAATAATTCTGTATCAAATCTGCAAGCTATCACACAAAGTGAGAATTTGAAAAAGGGGAAGACTGGCACTTGTTCAAATAAAGCGAGACCAGTAAAATCTTTGAACGAAGAAAAAATATTTCAATCATTATATGAAGCCGGTAAATTTTTCGATATTTGTTCATCTTCTGTACGAAAAGTTGCAGAGGGGATAACCTAAACGGCTATTTCAAAAAAGAGTGGACAAAAAGTTCAATTTAGTTATATCTGATGCGTCATAATTTCCAATTAGAGATATGTCATTCTTATAGAATAATGAATTCTGAAAACATGAATAGCATCATAGTTGAAATAGCAAAATTGAAAAATCAGGATATCAAACTATCAGATGGGTTAAATCCTGATCAAATTGTGTCTGATTTTCAGGATATAGAATACGGAGTAAACAACAATAAATATGCTACCCAAGAAGTATGCACTCATCAAAAGAATTCAGAATTCTATTAAAGACTCTCTTTCATTTTCCAGTGACATCAGTGTGTTCGTCCCGTTGTATACTATCGTAGAAGGAATACGAAAAGAATTAGGTAACGAATACGAATTGAAAAAAGAAGTCAACTCTAAAATTAGAAATCTACGGGCGTTAATTCAATTTTGATTACCCGACCATTGATTGCCCGACCATTGATTGCCCGACCATTATCATTTTTTGATTGCCCGATCATTTATCATTTTTTTTAGCCGACCCTCAACGGGAATGTCAAAAATAGAATGAGGAAACTGTCAGTATTATTTATTTTTTATACAATTATGACACTTTCCTCATCAGTGATAGAGCTGTCAAAACAATCAAATAACACTTCCATGACCGTATCAAAAATCATCCGACATGTCAAAAAATCGAATGTTGAAAGTGTCAGTATTATTTATTTTATATACAATTATGACACTTTCCTCATCAGTGATAGAGCTGTCAAAACAATCAAATAACACTTCCATGATCGTATCAAAAATCATCCGACATGTCAAAAAATCGAATGTTGAAAGTGTCAGTATTATTTTTTTTATATACAATTATGACACTTTCAACATCATTGATAGAAGGTGTCTCACGATGAAATAACACTTCCATGACTGTGTTAAAAATCATCCGACATGTCAAGTGTTTTGCAATTGAAAAATAGTTTGCGATTTCAAATAATGGTCAATGAGGCATTAACAACCCGATTGGCTCGTGAACGACTGGATGCAATTAAGAGATTTGTACCAATTCGTGACTCTGTACGGAATAAACTGCAACAACGACAAAGTTTACAAACTGATTTTGCTGCGGGATCTGAAGAGTTGTTTAAGCCAGTAACCACAGCAACGAAAGGGGTAGAGCGTGCTATACTGGGAGATGATCCTGACGGTAAAAGAAAGGAAGAGGGTCTTATTTCTGTACTTGAAAAACTAGCAGCGAAAACTGAACAAACTGAAAAAACTGATCCGAAAAAAACGACTGTTTCTCTGTTGAATAAATTTACTGATCATGCTAAAATATTAATAAAAAAACCTAGTTTATTGAAATCAAAGGATTATCAAGCCTTTGGTAATTTTGCTGCTCAAAGCTATAATTCAAAAAAAGATTTTTTAAAGGACGAGTATAAAAATGATAGAATATCAAGTAATGATTGGTTCGATAATTTGTATAAACTAAATAAAGGGATTGGTCGTTTGAATAAGGATGAGATAGGATACAAGGAATTTCAAAGGGGAATTAGTTATTATAAAAGAGAACAAATAGAAGAGCGACAACGAGAATTAGAAGAACGACGTCAAACACCAACACGTAGACAAACAAGAAGACAAAAAAAACAACAACTGCCACCTGATGATGATGATGATTTAGAAGAACGACGTCAAACACCAACACGGAGACAAAAAAAAACAAGAAGAACATAATGATGATTATTTACAAGAAACGGGTTTAGAAAAACTAGATGAAGCAGCTGGTTATAGCGGAAGTGGACTGCAAAATCCAAGGATTGGAAACACTTGTCCTGATAGTGTTATCAATGATATATCACGATTAGATGTTCTTGTAGGAGGATTCCGAGCTGGAAATAATTCACCGGAAATAATTAATGAAGCAGCTGATATCTGTAGACGGTTATTTGCCGGCGGTATCATGGATATCAAAACCTATCGAGATTTCATTGACGAGTTAGCAAATGGGTATCATAGTGATTAAATAACAATTGAAAACACTATTGTTTTTATAATAATGATCATCCATTACAATCATGATAAACCAACCCTCGTCTATGTAGTTAATTCACGGTTTCCAGTTTATAAAGCATACTATGGAGATGGCCTCGGCAATACCATTTTAGGATTCTTTTCAAGAATGGCCCCAAAAGTGATGCCGTTAGCTAAACAATTATCAATGAAAGCCATTGATGTTATTCGTGATTATATTAGTACTGTTGGAGATCTTGCCGTGAAAGCGTTTTCAACTGCAAAGGATAAAATAACATCATTAGTAAAATCACGAAAAAAGAAACCGTTACCGTCTACAGCAGAAATGCCTGCAAGTGTTAGTAAAATTATAAATAACGCAGTAGATGAAAAACTAGCGTCGATGGTAAATCAAGGGGACCAAAGCAATATTGCAAACATGATAGCGGGAAGTGGCTTTAAAAAACCACGTCGATGAAATCCTATGGATTTTCACGCTAGCGTTTTTCACGATGAAAATCACGATTTAGACTCTGATAAATAGAATAAAATGTTCAAAAGGTCACCTGATCCAGCATTTGATATAGATGCCCCAGTCCCCAAGAATGATTCTGTACGCGATTATCAATATTACGCCTATCATGCCATAAACTCAAATAGTCGAGCAAGAATTGATCTTCAAGTCCATGATACCAGTAAATACTTTTTACCCTGTGAAGCATTTATTGAAATCGAAGGAGAAATTGTAACAGCTGCTGATACTCCTACTGTACCAGCACCGTATCCAGATGATACTCAAGTCGGTTTTGTCAATAATGGTATTATGGCGCTATTTGAGAGTGCTAGATATCTCATTGATGTAAAGAAATTGAGTCGATAGATCGCGATGTTGATGTGGCTACAACAATAATCGGGTTAGCGAGATATTCCGATGATTATTCAAGATCAGCAGGACCTTCTATGATGTTTGCAAAAGATGGTAAGAATACCGCTGGAGGAAATCCATTTGTTGTAAGACGACCAAAAAAAGTCAGTGCTGCTAATGATAATGCTGATGTCGAGGCTGTAGTTATAAACAACGATGTTAATTTCAATCTAGGAGCTGCAACACGAAACGCAATGTTGCAAGGAGAGCGTAAATCATTTTCATGCGCGATTCCACTGCATCACATATTTGGATTCTGTAGAAACGTCAGAAAAGTTATCTACGGGGCGAAGCATACAGTATCGCTTGTACGAAAAAGTGATGATAATGATGCAATTTGGAGGATTCCAGCAGATGCTGCAGCCCCCAATGCTGATGCCGGTAGAGTCGATTTAACAAAAATATCATTGTGGATGCCAGTGTTGACTCCAGCAATCACCGCAGAAGAACGATTATTTTCATTTATGGATCAAGGAGGAAAGTCGTTGTTGAGTTGGCTAACCGTGAGTACAGATGTGAAGCAATCAAATATCAACGGGTTATTCACTTGGAACCTAGCATCAAAACAAGGCGTTTCTGCGCCACGTCATATATTCGTAGCGTTACAGGATAACACACGAGTTAGTAATCAACAACATAGTCATATGATATTTGATCAATTAGGTGTGAAAGATGTCTCATTGAGAATAAACGGCCAGCAGGAACCATCCGAGGATATACAACTTAATTACACAGAAAATCATATTGCACGAGTTTATCATCGTCTGTTGTCATTTATGGCACGCGATCAAAATGTGGATACTGGTTTGCAAATATCACAATATGATTTTAAAAATCTGTATCCGATCTATTACTTCTCACTGGAACATCTCGATTTGACAAGACAGTCAGTTGTTGATATACACTTTAGAGCTAATGTGACTCGTGGTACTATTGCTGATTATAGAGCGGTTGCTGTCATTCTCAGTGATAAATCAATGCTACTCGAAGGTGTTGGTGGAAGAATGAGAGTGGTAGATGCCCCAGTAGAAAATCTTTGAACGATTTTCTCGATTTTTCATTGAATTAGAATCAATCTATTATGTATAATGTCATATAGTGTTATTAGTGTTACGTTAACTCCTGGTCAAATCAAAAAATTGCAATCAGAATCGGCTAAAAAATGTGGAACCACAATCACGTTGAAACCTAATCAAATGACTGGTGGTGCAAATAAACTATCGCTGACAACTCGTCAAATAAAACATTTCAATGATGCACTTGCAGCCAAAAAAGGGATCCAGATTACTCTTTCTGCGGCTGCTATCAAAAATATGATAAAATCAGGTGGTATATTTCCATTGTTAGCTGCAATACCAGCATTGATTGCAGCAGCAGCCCCAGCAGTGGCTAAAGCAGCGGCGTTAGGAGCCGTTGGTACTGCAGCAGGAATGGCACTTAAGAAGGCAACTGGGAAGGGATATAAAAAAAAAGGGACGATCCGTTCACGGATTGGGTCTAAGACTACCAGGAACCCCGTATTCATGGTACAGCGGAAAGGGTCTAAGACTACCAGGAACCCCGTATTCATGGTACAGCGGGAGATCCGTTCACGGATCAGGCCTGAGACTACCAGGAACGGTTTATTAATTCAGAAATCTTCGATTTCCGAACCTATGGTTCCCAAATCTTCGATGGTTCCCATGTCCAATTTTGATTTAATGGATGCGGCTAAAAAACTAGTGATTAAAAATTTCAGAGGTGTTTTTATGAAAGATCAATTACCACATCAACCAAACAAAACTGAAACAGGTATTATTAATCTCGATAACAGCACCGGACCTGGAACTCACTGGGTTGCATACGCTATTGATCCACCTGGGATTGTCTATTTTGATTCATATGGATTAGCCCCACCAAAAGAGTTTATGCGTTACATAAAACAATTTCCAATGAAGACTTGGTATTCTACGCTACCAACACAACAAATCAATGACCCACCAATATGCGGCAGTGAAGTATTAAATGTCCTTGACGCTATTTCAGCATCTAGAAAATCACCACACATTGTCGTAAATGACTACACCAGCAATCGCGTTTTAGAGAGAGAAAGAGTTTTACAATAACATGATTGATATTTGGGGGAGATCTTTGAAACCCAAACCCGATGACACTGCAACTCCTGATTCTATCAAGGATATAAAAAAAAAAATTAAAGATGAAATCGCTGAGACGTTGAACTTAACAAGTGTTGACCCGAATGAAATAGTTGTATTTCAAGACAAACAGGGTAAATTGAAATCTAGTAATATTTCTCTGGATGATATTTTAGTTAAACAACAAAACGCAATCGAGAACACCGTTGCGTTATTTTCCGATCAGGGTAAATTGAAAACCAGTAATATTTCTCTGGATGATATTTTGGTTAAACAACAAAACGCAATCGAGAACACCGTTGCGTTATTTTCCGATCAGGGTAAATTGAAAACCAGTAATATTTCTCTGGATGATATTTTGGTTAAACAACAAAACTCAATCGAGAATACTATCGCGCTATTTTCCGATCAGGGTAAACTCAAACCGGGTGTACTTGTTTCGACGATTACAGATCGATTAAAAATTCTCAACGATGAGTTAAACAATTCTGTGGTTGTACTAACAACACTTGAATCTAGAATTGAAGAACACATAAAACAGTTTACCGCATTTCGTAGAAATATCATTGATACATTTATTGGAACTACATTCGATAAAATTGAACTAAAACTCCCTGATATTAAAAAATCCATCGATGAGACGAAAACCTTCATCGAAGCCATCAAAGGTGATTTTTCGAGGATGATAACAATCATTGAAAAAACAAAAATTCCTCATGAGAAAACCAATAACGTAGTATATACAATCCAACACGGATCATTTGTGTGGATACCTACAAACAATAAATTAGATATCACTGCAACCGTCAAGGGTATTTATCGATTAACACTGGTGACAACGGTTCAATTTAATATATCATCGTCGAGTTCATCCGGGGTCAATAATACGATTTCAACGATCATCGACAAGGGTACAACTGAAAAGTTCACTATAACATATACTGATAAAAGTTTGACTAAGGCTTCAGTAACCTGGTATGTGGAATTCGTAGCAGATTTAAGTAAATAAATTGAAAGGATTTCACAATTGAAAACGCTAGCGTTGTTAAAATAAAAAATGATTTCATCATCGCAATATCGCTATGATCAGGTCAGAGAATATCAAACTAGACTCAAAACCCTGTCTGAGGAGTATGCAATGAAAATTAAAAAATATCGCAGGAGAATTACCGCAATTGATGTTACTGTGTATTCAGTGAGTGGTGTAATCACCGGAGCCGGTATTATACTGTCTTCAGTGACAATGATGGCCCCGATAGCTGTTCCAATTTGCATTTCTGCGGCAACAACAATCGCTGGAATTATTTCAATAATCACAAAAAAAATATCATCATGCAGCCAACGGAAACTACAAGACTACATAATTCAATTTCATGTTGTGTCCACTGCATACTCGCAATTATCCTCATTGATATCGTCATCGCTCGATGATACAATTATATCAGAGAGTGAGTTTTCAGCGATGGTAGATATATATGATTCTGCGATGTCAAAATTAGAAATACAAAAACATGAGTATAATAACAATGACAACACAGATGGAATTACTTCAACAAATAGTGGAGAACACAAACCCAGTACAAACCAGCATGATCTCAATAACCTCAACGAATCCAGAATTCAGTGTGAATTTCCCCTCTCCGGTCCCAGTGAAGGAGATAGCGCTAGCAAAATTACGAGTATACCACAGTTGGCCAAATATTAGGTCAAAATCATTTGGTGGTCAACAACCCAATAATTCACTGGTATTTGCAAATAAGAATAAACCAGACGGTACCCCAGACTGGAATGTTGTTTCCATACCAACCGGATCATACCAAATTGAACAAATCAATAATGAATTCGCGCGCAGAATAAAATCGATTACTGGAGTAGAGTCAAAAATAGCTATAACAGTTCATGAACCAACACTATCATCTGCCATTGAAATAAGCACAGAGGGTTATGTCGTAGATATCTATCAAAGTTCTATTAGAACCGTACTAGGATGGCCTGAAATCCCACCCCGGGAAAAACCCGTTGATTTACCAGAACCAAAAAAAACTGATTATGTCACAGACAGGATAAAATCTGATAATCCAATAAGGAGTTATAGAGATTATGACAAATTGAATTTTTTTCTTGAAACGATAGATATCGTCACTAATAAAAGATACCACACACTTCTACAGAGTAAAACCACTGAAAATTTCAGAGCGTTCAATAACGATATTTCGTTGTTGTTAATATCCCTTAAATCCGGTACTCTCACCCGAGACGAATTTATCAGCGTTGTAGAAACATGTAACAAAATCATCAATGATATGGAAACATTTCATTCACAAATTATTCAGGGTATATTAGATGACGATATCCCCCTATCGAAAACAATATTTGCAACGAAGTATAATATACGCGTAGAAGATATCCCCACATTCAAACTACCAGGATATAATATCTTAGAACTACAAAAATCTCTCAGTGACACCATCGATGTCGGTTTTAAAATAATTCATGATGCATGGAAAAAAACAACATCACCGGAAACAACTATCCTGACCCATAATAATGACCCAGATGGTGGTGGCAGGCATATCGCTCCGTTCAATGTGAATATTTCAACGGTGATTGCGCTCAATTTAGTATGTGATGTTATCGAAGGAAGCTATCAAATAAATTTAGAACGATCAAATCAAGCTCAGCAGGGGTATATTTTGTATTCATTTGCACCAATAGCTCCTCCAGGGTTTTTAATAATTGAGTCCCCGGTGAATCCAGTCTATATGCGGTGTCATAATAATTCATTAACCAGAATTAATTTCAAACTCACTGACCAGTCTAATAATCTGACTGATTTACAAATTAGTCTATTTGTAAAGTCGTAAAGACTTTCATCCTAAGGGGATTTTCGTCCCCCAGACAAGGTCTGGAACACGATATCGTATCGGACTGGATCAAATATTCGGTTAACCCAAAACTGAAAGTTCTAGCAGCAGAGAGGGTGAGTGACAACGACGTTGTAGTCCCTTTTTCCCAAAAATCGATGGAGGATTTCATTAATTTCATTGATTTTTTTTGGACCTGATTTCATTGAAAATGTTGTTTTTTTTATTTGATCCTAATCCATGATTCACACACACACATTGGGGCCTGATGTCATTGGTTTCATTGTTTTTAAGCGTGATTTCAGTGAAAACTTGTCTAAAAATGTTGTCTGATTCACCCTCTCTGCTGCTCCTGTTATTGTTGCAACATTGTTAATAAGCTGCAGTACCGTGACGTCATCACACCTGTTCCATTCATATTGTCCCTATACAAAACTTGACGTATATTTCCCTTTCCCTTGTGCGTATATAGACCCAATATTCACATGTTCAATTCCCCTTGACGCTAGAGTTGCCCAGAGTGTTTTGAAAACTTTGACGCTTAAGTTGCCATGGGAGGCCTGTAATGTATTTTCCGAGTGCACCAAATTACTACTTGAATGTCTGCTACAGATGTGAAGATCTCAAAACAGGTGGTCGATAAAAAGCAGTCAGTAAACTTTAATTATGCATAAGGCATTGGTCTCATTAGGAGATAAAGACTTTTAAAGAGTTTAGCATAAAGCAATAAGTTATTCAAGGAGTTAGGCTAAATACCTTAACCAAATTTTTGCTTTCCACGTAATAATTGTGTTCTTTGTGCCGATTATTTTCGTTTTTCTGCAATCTGTCATCGTGCGATCAACTTTATATATATATATATATATATATATATATATATATATATATATATATATATATATATATATATATATATATATATATATATATATTAAACATCAACAAGAAAGCAACAAAAACAAATCCCAAAAACCCGACCCCCCCCCCAATAAAACCATAAAAATCTAAACAAACAAACAAAAACATCCTCGCGCATTTGTAAACGAGCACATTAAATATACACCATGCAACTTCTCTTGTCTTTGAATGAAATCCAATTGCAAAAGAAATTAACATTAACGGGACATGGGCCAGGGGTATATGGTGCTGTTCATATCGTGTCACCATGCAAGATCTCAGACATGTGCGCTTCATCTGAACATAAAACAAATTCTGTCATTTTAATCCCATGTATTTGGCTAACTATTTTTGTCATTCAGCATTGAAGATAAAAGAACGTAGCAAATTCATTCTAAATTGCGTGACATTGGTATCAACGCTAAGCAATTTCTCGAGGTGTTATGTTACCAAGATGTGATACAATTTTGTGGCAGTAGCAGAACCATTACAAATTTACAACTGATGTAACCCATTGTGCTTCATACGTGATATACTGTTATATGGGCGCCAGGGACGTTACTTCAAGCTTCTTTTTTTTGGGGGGTGGGGGGTGGGTGGGGGGTGGGGAGGGGAACTTGACGGGCTACTTAATTTTCGTATACAGGCTACAGCAAGTGTGCAGCACATGCATAAACATCTTCATTTGTCTGTAATTTATTATTATTTTGCTATGTTTAAAAATTAATTTAATATTCTTATGACTTTTACACAAAAATCAGCACTATTAATACAATTTTTTTTTAAATAAAGCAACAACAACAACAAAATGTAAATAAAAATGAAAATGTAAAATATGTACAATAGTGTAACTTTTCATTGGAAATATGAAAGAAAAATAAATGTTTAATGTAAGCTTGCATTCTTAAAACAATATTGTTTAGATGAATTTGTCTTTAAAAAAAATCCTCAAACAAGTAGACGGTTACATGTAACAAGTACCTGGATATTTTGATACATTGTACTTACAGATTTCTTTGAAATGTAAGAAAGTAGACGCTACCAATCCCTTTTGTTTTTCACTTTCACACGAATTTGCAAGTGGTAATGTTTTCTGGCTTTCATACACTCATCGGCATTCCATGGCTAAAGTAATTTTGTTCCATCTTTAGGAGAAAATGTCAGCCCAGCAAGCTTAATAAATGTTAGTTACGTCTATAATTTTATTTGTATAATCTCGTGTTATATTATCTTTATTGATATGTTCTTTTAATTCAGAGTGGATAAAATTAAGATTTTTTTAACATTTATAATGGAACAGCTTGCCAGTTACTTCTCGTGGGTCGGTGGTTCTTTCTGGGGGTTTCTGGGTTCTTCATCCTCTGTTAATACTGGCCGCCATGTATAGCCTATCGTGTGCTAAAAAAAATGGCGTTGGGATCTTCAACAACAATTTAATTAATTCTTCTTCATCTCAAAGGGAGACAACTGTTTCATAACACGAAACGGATTTAATTCAAATGTTTCAGAAACATTTTAACGCTTATTGACCAATGTGAATCGGCAGAAAGAGTACACTGATTGTACACAAACGGACTGTGCACATACCATTTTCTTCATTTTTTAAATTGAATTTTTCAAGAAAAAATAAATACTAGAAGTTATATCAACAAAACATGATACATATGCGTGAGATTTATGCATACAACTTGAAACGGTTTTTAAACTCCTTGCTAGAGTTGGGTTTTGAAAGCACCTGAAACTAAAATCCTCAGCTTGAAATGTAAGTTAAAAAAGTTGATTGGTTTCGGCACTTACGGCTCATACGTTTGGATCAATCAGATCTACACTGTCTTTTCGTAACGATCTGACAGCATCTGCAAAGGTCATGTTCTGGTGACCTAATTTGCGCTGGGAATGTGGCTTAAAATATATGAGAGTGAATTCAATCGTTCATCACGTATGGATAGTCTTCAGCCACACTGAACAGTTCCCCAAACACGAAGATAACAGGCTTCATCTGATGGACTGATAAAATTAGCCATCATGGTAATTACAGCGGTCACCCCTAAGCGATTGCTGTCGCATCTTAGGTCTCACTGGACGTTTTTTTTTGTGCCAAATTTTTGTCTGACAATGACCTATAGCAGAAAAATGATAAAAATATTACATTAAAGACACGAATAAAAATTAACTAATGATTTTTGTTGAAATGATGCTTGTAAGATTCTGACTGAGGAATTAAAGTTCATTCCTTATGCAACTTGTGGCTTTTATACTGAATCAACACTGCCCCCAACCCCTCTTTTTTACATTCACTTTTTTACAGAAAGGGGTATTTTGAATATTTTCCTGTGACAAGAGAGCTAAAAGAATCAGTATGTACCTTATACATGAGTAAAGTTCACAATTACTGTAATAAGTTAGAATACTTTTCATCACATGTAAATACGCAAGCCAAGTCCGCGGCTCATTTGAAGCCAAAGTTACGCATTTGATCCCAGTGCTAGTCTAACTGTGACAGGCCGTCACCAACAAGTCAACCAGTTTCCAAGCCTAACTCAAAGTAAATCCAAACCACATTACAGATTTAGCTTATGTGTGAAATGAAAAATGCTAGGATGGTGATAATTAGGCTCATGCCTTTTACCTTACATATTAAGGAGGTGTCAAAATGCGAAACTATCCAGTGAGACCTTAAGTTAGGACATGTGGTCTAAGGTTGACATTGCCGGGGAGGGAGTGGGAGACAATCGCCCCACTCCAGAAATCCCCAATACGGCTTGCGTCTCTGATCGCCTCTGTTAACTAAAATCCAGCTCCTGGTCTTCACGAGTGGATTAGATTTGAAGCCCGGTGGACCGCGTTATCCACCAACAGGAGAAGGGGTGAAGGCTGGCCACTGGCACCATAAAACCAGTTGCTTCGGATAGATGGGACTCGTAAACCTTGGATGGTAACTCATCTAGAAGAAGGAAAACTCTGATTCCAAACCTCTGCTGCCTTGTCGCTATGCACACTCATGTGAAAGGCTAAGGGAGTAAACCCCAACAAAAATCCGGAGACGGAGTCCCTAAGGCGGTCTGACATTGACCTCAATGTCATTCCGGCAACTCCTTCGACGCCGTTGGTGCCAAGCTGTGTCGACATTTGTTTGTTCCCTTGGGCCCATCAGCTGCGTGTACGGGGGGGGGGTGATCTTCTGCATGGGCAACAGCTGATTATCCATACCACTCTGTCCAGCGTCGTCGTATGACGTCGGCACAACACGATAAGTAGCAGTTTACCGGTTCTAAGCCAAAGCTCGATTGGCGTACAGCTTGGCGCCAGGGATTACTTCTGACGGTCGGAGAGATCATTAAGTCCCACTGGATAGCTACCGCCCGCCTTAAGCTAGGAAGCCCCCAGTCAGTAAGGTGCTTCTCGCCATGGCCAGCCTGCTTCACTGGGTGCGTGGAGCTTAGAGAACCATCTCGACAAGTAGGCTACAAAACTCCATACCAGGAAAGACTAAAAGAAGAAATAAGAAAACTCCAACTCTTCGTTTTGCGACCTGGAACGTTAGGACCATGTGTCCTGGACTGACCAATGACCTACAACAGATTGACGATGCACGGAAGACTGCCGTCATTGACAAAGAACTCTCCCGACTGAACAGCGACATTGCCTGTCTCCAGGAGACCCGACTGGCTGACAGCGGCACCATCAGGGAAGCCAATTAAACGTTATTTTGGCATGAGAAGCCCTCGAATGAACCTAGGCAGCACGGTGTAAGCTTTGCCGTAAAGAACACGCTTGTTGCCTTCATTGAACCTCCATCATCAGGTACTGAGAGAGTCCTTGCCCTCAGGCTGTCAGCATCCTTAGGCCCGGTCCACATCTTCAGCGTGTATGATCCAACCCTCCGCTCTACCCACGAGGGGAAAGACAAATTTAACGAGGCTCTGGATCAGGCAATATCCAGTATTCCAAACAACGAAACCCTTTACTTGCTACGAGACTTCAATGCTAGAGTGGGAGCCGACCATGAGGCCTGGTCCGCCTGTCTCGGCTTTTATGGAAGGGGCAAGATCAACGAGAACGGGCAGCGACTTCTGGAGATGTGCTGCTCCCACAGCTTATGTGTGACCAACACTTTCTTCCAATGCAAGGAGATCCACCAGATGTCTTGGAGACACCCACGTTCACTACACTGGCACCAGCTAGACCTTGTCATCACCAGGCGTGCGGAACTGGCCAGCATCCTCCTCACCCGCAGCTATCACAGTATCGACTGCGACACGGGCCATTCCCTTGTGGTCAGTAAGGTGCGAATATTACCCAAAAAGCTGCATCATGCCAAGAAGAAGGGTCACCCTCGTATCAACACCTGCTGTGCGAGTAATCCAGAGAAAACACAGCAGTTCATCAGCAAAGTTCAGGAAGTTCTCACCAAAGTGACACCTGATGCTACCATTGACTCCAAGTTGGCCCATCTCCGTGACTCTGTGTACAACTCAGCCATAATATCTTACGGGAAGAGGGAACGGAAAAATACCGACTGGTATGAGGCAAACTGGGAGGAGATGGAGTCCGTGACTGAGGCAAAGAGGAAAGCCCTCCTGGCATACAAGGCTGTACCTAGCCCAAGAACATTGCAAGCACTCAGGAATGCAAGGAACAACTCCCAGAAGACTTCCCGCCACTGTGCTAACATATACTGGCTTAACCTTTGCAACAGTATACAGACAACTGCCAACACATGGTATGCAAGAAGAATGTTTGAGGGCATCAAGAAGGCGACAGGCCCCTCCATCTCAAAGACCGCCCCCCTCAAGTCCAAGACAGGTGAAGATATCACAGACCAGAGCAAACAACTGCAGCGATGGGTTCAACACTATCTCGAGCTGTATGCAACCCAAAACAACGTCACTGACACTGCCCTGGATGCCATTCCAGACCTGCCTGTCATGTAGGAGCTAGACACACAGTCCACCCTGGAAGAGCTCTGAAAAGCCATAGACTGCCTTGCCTGTGGGAAGGCTCCTGGAAGCGACGGCATTCTGCCTGAAGTCCTCAAGAGTGGGAAACCAGCGCTGCTCCAGCCGCTACACATACTCCTCTGCCTCTATTGGGAACAGGGATACATCCCACAGGACATGCGTGACGCCAACATCGTCACTTTGTACAAGAACACGGGAGGCCGTAGCGAATGCAACAACTACCGGGGCATCTTCTTCCTCAGTGTTGTCGAAAAGGCTTTCGCCCGTGTTGCCTTGGCTTGCATATCCTAGCCTCCCGCGTCTACCCAGAGTCCCAGTGTGGATTTCGAGCCGGCAGGTCAACTGTAGACATGATCTGCTCA
The DNA here is from genome assembly GCA_029339505.1 of Unio delphinus. NCBI lineage: Eukaryota > Metazoa > Mollusca > Bivalvia > Unionida > Unionidae > Unio > Unio delphinus. The sequence continues at coordinate 2,800,897 of JAQISU010000202.1, read as the reverse complement.
CTACGTCAGCTGCAGGAGAATTGTAATGAGCAGCAGATGCCCCTCTACATTGCCTTCATAGACCTGACGACGGCATTTTACCTGGTCAGTCGGAGTGGACTCTTCATAATCCTGCAGAAGATTGGCTCCCCCCACGTCTACTTGCTGTCTTCGTGTCATTCCACGAAAACATGCACAGCACAGTGTGCTTCAATGGCGCAACATCAAAGGCCTTCCCAGTAATCAGCGGAGTCAATCAAAGCTGTGTGCTTGCGCTGACGCTCTTCGTCATATTCTTCTCCATGCTTCTCCATTATACCTTCAAGGGCTGCAGCGATGGAGTGTACATCCATACCAGGGCTGACGGAAAGCTGTTCAACATCACCCGTCTCCGAGCTAAGACTAAAATCACAAAGGTACTCATCCGTGAATTGCTTTTTTCCGATGATGCAGCCTTGACATCCCACACGGAAGATGGACTTCAGCAGCTGGTATGCCTCTCTCCAACACTTGCAGGGAATTTGGACTGACCATCAGCTTGAAGAAAACAAACGTCATGGCGCAAGATGCAGACTCCCCTCCATCTGTCACCATCGATAGATACAACTTGCAAGTTGTTGAGAACTTCACATACCTCGGGTCCAACATTTCCAGCTCACTCTCAATTGATTATGAGGTGAATGGTAGGATTGCCAAGGCAGCTGCGGTGATGGCCAGACTTAAACAGAGGGTATGGAACAACCCCAACCTCACCGAGAAGACCAAACTGCGTGTCTATCAAGCCTGCGTGCTCAGCTCACTCCTCTACAGCAGCGAAACATGGACTACTTATTCAAGTCACGAGAGAAAACTCAACAGCTTCCACCTGAGATGTCTGCGGCGCATTATACACATCAAGTGGCAGGACAAAGTACCGAACACAGAGGTTTTAGAACGCGTCAACATCAACAGCATGTTCGCCATTCTCAGTGAGAGGCGCCTCCGCTGGCTCGGCCATGTGAGGAGAATGGACCCGGGCCGCATTGCTAAGGACATATTATATGGGGAACTAGCAGAAGGTACACGACAAACTGGACATCCACGCCTGCGCTAAAATTACGTTTGCAAGAGGGACATGAAGACTGCCAACATCGATGTCAACAAATGGGAGAGCTTTGCTAATGACCATCCCATCTGGCGCCTAGCTGTCAGGCAGGGAGTTAGCAAAGCTGAGGATGACAGAAATAGGAAGCATGCTCAAAAGAGAGCCAGAAAGAAGGAACAGCTGAATCTGGAGCTACACCATCGTCTCACGTAGACGGACGGATGCCAATGGGGAGAAAATGTTACATGTATTGTATAGTTTTCTTGCTATGGCCTTGTGAAAAAGTAAAGAAAAAACCAACTACCGCTTTTCTAAATCAAGACATGATCTTTGTAATTACATATTCGTCACTACGACAAGATAGCTGGACACTAGCTTGGTCGTTATAACATGTACTACAAAGAATGTAAGATTTCAAAATTGTTTGGGAGGAGACATCATTATAGCTGGAGGCCATCCCAGACTAATCACTTAATTAATATTTACAAATATTCAAAAACAAAAATAGTTTGGTGCTTTTGTTTTTAGTTTTTCGGCACATCATCAGGCTGTAGTAGGCTGTATAGTGCAGAGGAGTAAAATGTCTTACCCAGGGATGCACACATTGGTGGACTACAACTGATCGAAAGGAATACGTAGAACCTGCACACATTCGATCACAAGTCCGGTAAGCTAGTTGGTGAACTACTTCGATTTTTGCCCCCTTTAGGCATCTCCCATCCCCTCCCCAATTCGAAATGGCCAAGAAAACATGTAACTTTTTTTAAATTACAAAGTGTGCTTATTCTCAAAGCACGTAAAGTCTACATTTCAGTCTCAGTTCAACAAAATGCTAATTATGGTGTAGTTCAGGGATGTATCTGTATATCGACAAAGGCTAAGGAATTGTAGAAATGAATCTGATCAAACCCATGTCTAGTTTGCACGGGAAAATGCTCTTATTACTAAGAGTTCAAGGTCACGGACATGTGTTGAAAGCAATAAATTTGATGGGTCAAGCAAATACCAGTCTGATTTTATTATGGAGAATTACGAACCAGTTCATTTCAAGTCGAAAGATTTTGTATCACTTGTTTGTGATTTCGCCAAGTGTCTTCATATGATAATATTAAGAGGTACAGCTTCTCAGATTATTTTAGCATGAAGTTGCTATAAATATCTATATTTTGTTTATTTATGCCAACGAATTACAAAACTGACACTATCAGCTGACTCGCATAGCGGTCAGATTAGGAGATGTGTTAGAATTGGACAGTCTGGTGTCAGAATAATGTGACTGGGTGGGATATAATGCTACGTGTCTGCGGAAAGATGCCCAGTGCTAGATATCACTATAAACTGTCACACTGCAGACACAGTAGCGATATGATTGAAAAATTGTTAAAGCTACGTTAAAAATCCAAATATCTCTCTCTCTCTCGCTCTCTCTCTCTCTCTCTCTCTCTCTCTCTCTCTCTCTCTCTCTCACACACACACACACACACACACACACACACATCGATCATAGGAACTCCTTACCTGGATGTCATGTCCGAATGTATAAAGGTAACCATGACAAACCAAGTGCCTTCTGAAGTACACTTACATCTACCTACGTCTATCGGTTTTGTTCTCACAGTTGATATATTCATCATACGGCCAATATCAGATTTGACGGAAAAGAAATGCATGGCCAGGCAAGAGAGTCAGACCAATTATCTTACCAATTATCTTTGTATCTCTGTTCATTCCTTCATTCCACGTCTAAGGCGATGTTCGAACTTTGTTTAATTTATGCAAATTAATGCAAATTAATAATGTTACTTGCAGTAACGTCAACGAGTGATAACACGGCTAAGGACGTTCTCTACATTCATCAATTTACACGCATTCATGATCCTTGTCGCTCGACGCCTCTGACATTCTGACTTTAAATCCATATCGGACTGTTCGTTTTTTTTGTATACACAAGTCTCCGAAAGTGGTTTATATAGTTAATGATTCGCAGTTGAAATCGTAGACAGAGTTCTAATTTAATTGTATTGTAACTTAGAAGAAATCATAGTACACACAAATAAAGGGACGTATGATAAATGAGTTTTGGCGACACGATTCAATGCTTCAGATCGCGCTAATTATGACTACATGCAGAGTTACCAGATACGCGTTTTTATTTTGCCCATTTGGGTTCCCTTCTAAATTTGGTTGCGTGAATTTTTTTTAGATGGCGGGTTGCGGTGTTTTGGGCTGGTTTCTGATTTGTGTCGCCATTATTTGGACTGCATCAAATTGCTATTAAATTCTCCGCATTCAATTTCAAATAAGCGCTAGTTACGATACTATAAAATAATCAAAATGAATCCATTATTCTGCAAGTATCTCCATAGATGTTATCTCACATACTTAATTTGTATTAAAAAAATTCCGGAACCGGAAGAACGAAGCGCGCTTCTAATTTCAAATGTCAATTAAACTAGCATATCAATAGCATATATATTTCCTCTAACTGTAGGCTGTAATGCGGAGGCTTTATTATCACTTTATCAGTGTTACAATATTGCTTAATTTATGGTATTTAGCTATTATTTACTCTTCAGATTTTAATATATAAATTGGGCTGTTTTGGGGCTGCTATTTAAAGGTACACGTGCGGGAATTGACAAAAGTATCTGGCAACATTGATTGCACGGGCCCTACTTAACATTGTATAGTCTGCGAACACATCCCCGTTTGTTTGTACCCCCCTGCCGATTGCAGTAACGAAAATCATAAACAAAATAAAAAAATCCATAAATCTTACTCAGTTCATTCATTGATTATAATTTCTAACCCGATTGCGACCTGGGTGTCCATAACACCTTCGTCGTCGGCGCGTCTCATGCTTAGCGGAAGTTTTCATACTAACACGACACCATATTGCAAACAATTTGGGTAAATCTGTTTTCCAGAGTGACGTCATTGCTCCTATTTGGTTACTCCCGGATACTTCCCTCGATTACGCATCTGCCCTTCGCTGAAAATGGACTTGTCCAGAAACTGGCAATTGATGTCGAGGACGGCCATGGTTGTAATGAAAACTTTCGCTAAGTACGAGACGCGCAGACGATAAAGGTGTTATGGACACCCTGGTCAAAATCGGGTTAGAAATTAAAAATCAATGAATGAACTGAGTAAGATTTATGTTTTTTTTTTTAAATTTTGTTTATGCTTTTCGTTACTGAAATCGGCAGGGGGTACAAACAAACGGGGATGTGTTCACAGACTATAAACCACAGGTGTTCGACGCGAGCTTGATGTGAAATAATAAAAAAAAATCTAAAGGGAAAAAATCATGCAGTGATAAAAATACCTTAGATTACACCAATAACCCATTGTGACATAGGACCCTCTCTATCATACTATATAAAAAGAGAAGGTTCGTAACTTCCAAATACTTGGTTCCACTCATCACCCACGATTTCATTCTGCTATTTCTGTATTTAAAAGTACACAACCATTCTATATGGTTTGTTTTACTCCTGAGATATTTTTCTATTCATCAAGCCATCATTGGCTTTTCTACGTTGTACCAAACTGAAGTTACGGCTTCCGAAACGTGCGATTTTCGGGAATTTTTCATCTTGGGACACTTGCGAGCTTCTGTGACAACCGGTGAAAAGAACTACATGTACCATGTTTGCAGTTCTACGATACGCGAATTCTTTACTTACAGAACAGTGGTAAATGCAGAAGTAAGTTTTTACTTAATATTAACTCTATTCAACTTTAGGAATTCTGTTCCATGGAAGAATTAGACATTTTCTCTTTTACTGCACATGCCGTAAACAATCAGTTCAAAACAGTTCAAGTATTAGGCACACACGACAACGCCGAAATATGATTGGCTACAAAGGTTAGGAGCTCGCAAGTGTCCCAAGATGAAAAATTCCCGAAAATCGCACGTTTCGGAAGCCGTAACTTGTTTGGTACAACGTAGAATGGCTTGATGAATAGAAAAATATCTCAGGAGTAAAACAAATCATATAGAATGGATGTGTGCTTTTAAATACGGAAATAGCAGAATGAAATCGAGAGTCATGAGTGGGACCAAGTATTTGGAAGTTACGAACCTTCTCTTTTTATATAGTATATAGAGAGGGTCATATGTCACAAAGGGTCATTGGTGTAATCTAAGGTATTTTTTATCACTCTGCATGATTTTTCCCCTTTAGATTATTGTTTTTTTATTTCACATCAAGCTCGCGTCGAGCACCTGTGCTATATACGTGAATAAGCCTTGTTGTGGTGTAGCAGTCTGTTAAACTGTCATGGATAGCACATACGGTTGTGGGCATATAAACTGTTGAGTGTAGGTGCTATTTATTCAGGTAGGTAACCAGTACTCTCTCTCTCTCTCTCTCTCTCTCTCTCTCTCTCTCTCTCTCTCTCTCTGTATGACTTCTGATGTCATTGATATGTAGGTTACGAGAGCTGTGTAGTAACGTGACTAACAATGTTATGGCCAGATCCAGGTCAAAGTTCAGCAGCGACGTACTTTCGTCTCGTCTGTCAGTGGATGAAAGACATAACGAATGCTATGCTCACGATTTTTTTTTAAAGAAAATAAATCATATTTCCATCGATTTCATGCAGGTATATCTCGATGAAAGATCGTTCAAGTTTTCTGGGCTGGCAAGTAAGCGCCCATGCGGCGAATTCCAACTTTTCCACAGGGAATGCGCTCTGACCCTACACTCCAACATCAATGTCCAAATATCAAAAATGGGGTGGCACTACGCTACTGATTGTATACGGGTTGAGCTATACGTCTGGGTTGTATTATTTGAACAACGCGAGTATTTATTGCCGAGGCAGTTAAAGCAAACATGCATTACACAATGGCATACCATTGTAGCCGATCCGGGTTGAGCCGGTGGTGGGATTAAAACTCGTTCAGTTTCCAAGGTAGCCGGCTAATATGATGATTGGATTGAAAACCGTACCTTTTAGCCACATCATACGACATAATATAGGGCTCATCCGGCATATTTTACGTCCCGAATCCTTTTGGGGCCTATTCTACACCAAGGATCACATATAAGGCCTACTCTATGGAGTTTTTCTATACCACTGATCCCATAAAAAGCTATTCTATAATCCGATCCCTTATGTGGTCTATTCTTCAGCCTCGATCCCTTAGGGGAAGTCGCTTGATCCTGGGGTTTAAGCAATAAAGTCGCAGATGTTACTCTATGGTGACAGTGGGGTTTAACGGCAAACAAGAGCCTTAGGTAATGATAATAATAATAATAATAACGAGGACTTTGTCTGGCGTCTAATCTTTAGACGCTCTAAGCGCTTTACAACATATACTTGTATAATGATATGACTAACAACAAAAAAATGTCGAAGAATTGTGATATGGTGACAGTGGGAATTAAAGGAAAACGAGAGCTTTACATGCAGAGGGACTGGGATATTAATCTTGAATCGAAACGTCTCAAGCAAGATATTTAAGAGAGGGTAGGTATATTTGGGAATTCGGGATTTTAGTTCCATTTTAAATAATACTTTTTTTTTTTCGCTTTGGTGATGGTCACTAATAAATAATTAATAAACACATAACTGAATTTCCAAACATTCAATTATAAAAAAAATTTAATTGTTTGCTTGCCAGTTTTAAATATTTTTTATTTTTCATTACTTGCTATGGTAATGTAAATGTATTCATAAGATATGATGTTTTCTTTTCAGAAAATCTGTTGACATGAATTAATCTTAGATAAACAAATAATGTTGACCTAGGTCCTAACCTTGATTCACGGTTAGTGACACCCAAATAAACAAGTTTCATTTTTGTTTTAAAATAATTGGTTGTTGTCATGATCAGGATGGCACTAAAGAAAAAAAAATGATTGGTTCTCGCTAGGGTCATGTTAGGATAGCGTGATATAAAACACGATCACGTGACTCCGCTCCCCTTTTTCTCGTTTTCGCAATTTTAAGATTTTGTCGAAATTGTGTATCTGAATGCAATATAATCTTTTGTTTTAGTCAAATATTCTTCGTTTTTGGGCTTTTACATCTGACATAGTCATTTTTTTTGTTGTTGTGGCAAGTTTTTAAAGCCATGTTAACTATTCTTTAGTTCGTTTGTAATTTAAAGGATTAATTCGTGTCTGTGGAAATATTGACGTGCTCATAAAGAATTATTGAATAAAGATAGTATATCAAAATTTTACTTTGATTTCCAACACCGGAGTGTTAAATATTGTGTTTCTACAAGGAATTGTAGATAAGCACAAAACATACTTTAGCATACGTCATCGTCTTCCATATATGATCTTCCAACCGGACTCGAACTTGAATCTATTTGAACATTTCATTACTAGGATTTTTGTAATTTAATTCATGAATTATTCTTGGATTTTGTTTGGATTTGACTCTTATAACTCTACGTTCGTTTTCCAGATTTACAATCTTTTCATAGGGAAAAAAATTGTTTGTTAAATTTTTCAAAAGATTGCTGTTTTCACTTTATCTGTGGTACTGTTTAGTAGAGACTAAGCACGTAACAATGACGTCACTCTGGATTTTCTTTAATCATAGCTTTAACAATTTTTCAGTCATATTGCTACGATGTCTGCAATGTGGCAGTTTATAGTGATATCTTGGTTTCTATGGAAATACAGTAGTTTTCCCTATTTAGTAACTGTTGAAAATCGTGTACTTTGGAGTAGTTCAGGCTGAGTTTTCGAGTACATCGGAGCATCCATTTTGGTCGGCTGTGTGTTAAGATCATACAGAAAATTCAGCCACAGTACATGAAAGTAAGATATAAATATGTTAAGATTCTCTTCAATGTACGTGTCGCAAATGCACACAACTTTACATTACACCTGCCATAGGGGCCCCGAGTGGCCAAGTGGTCAAAAGCGCTGTCCGTTACGGATCACTGCCATCTCATCTCTGTCTGCGTGAGTTCGAGTCTCAGATTCGGCCAATGTTGGTATGTGAGAAAGCTTGCCAGTAGCTTCTCGTGGGTTGGTGGTTCTTTCCGGGTTTTTTTTCCTCCGGGTTCTACGTCCACCATTATTACTGGCCGCCATGTATAGCCTATTGTGTGCTGACAAATGGCGTTAAACCCTAAAAAAATACATTACACCTGTCATTCTCTCATAAGTACGTAATATGTGCACAGGGGTTTGTATCGTTGATCACAATGTCATACGTGTACTATATCATAACTACACTTGTAATTATTATATGACAGGTCAATTGTAAGCAACGATACGACCCCCTGTGAATATGTGTAGAGCGCAATTATTAAGACCAGCTGTTTACTAATTGTGTATGATTCAATTTTCGTTGCGTATCTAATAATTTTTAAGTCGCTTGCATCTACACAGTTCTTTTGAATTTTGAATACTTTTTACGTATTTCTTCCTGAAACCAATATTCATTAGTAGCAAATTCCCTCAGAGCAGTATTCATTGGTAGCAAAAAGTCCCTCAGAAATTGGTCTCCTCCCCGATAGAAAGTGAGCTACATGTATTTAAAAAATGCACATCGCGTTTTTTTCAGCATGGACAAAGTTGTACGCTAAAGACAGGAAAACGAAACGTGAATCGGTTATTCTTGGGATGTAACTCATAAATTTTACACTTTGAATAGGAATGATCAGGTTCACATAAGTCAAAGGTCAAAGGATACAATGTTTGCTAATTTTTATAACACCTTTATATAGCATGAAAAAGCATATACTTTTTCATCATTTTATCCTTAATGTGATTACAAATGAGTGAAAAGAAAGATATTTGCAACATTTTCTTGTGTTCTGTGGTTTCAACTTTACCCCCAAACAACGTCATTTAGCACATAATAGTGCCAAATGGCGTATTGTTCAAGCAAGAACAAAATAGGCATGATTAGCTTATTTTCATGCTTAACACCAGTGTTAAAGTACCATTTGATTTTTTTCTTTCTTCAATACAGCAGACCAGTTATTAGAAAACAAGACCTTTGCATCCTGGGCACATAATGCGAAATTATGTTGCATAAAGCTATCAACAGCGATTGAAAGTTCATTTTTTACGTATTGTGATTTTTGAAAGCATGTTTGTGCATGATGCCTAAAGTTAACAATTATGCTATAGGTAGTGTAAACCGGTGGTGCAGACTGTCAGATCATTGCCAAGTAAGCCACTAAAGCACATTCTCGTAGGATTATGTATTTACTTAATCCAAGCCACATAAACCATTAATTTGCATAAGAATGTATTATATATTAAATATTTTACGAAGCATTGGATAATATTATGAACTTCAGAGAGAGAGAGAGAGAGAGAGAGAGAGAGAGAGAGAGAGAGAGAGAGAGAGAGAGAGAGAGAGGGGGGGGGTACAAGGTGAACTTGTTGGCATCTGTAACATCCATAGTGTAGAAATTTCGGCATACATCTGTGTTATTTTCATGTTCTGTGGATGAATTTCTTTAGATATTGTACTTATGGAAATTGTACATGATCTAAGAACACAGCTAATCAAAATGACTGCTTCCATGTGCTCGAAGAAGCAGCCTGAATTAGTCTAAAATATACTATCTCTAGCAGCTATTAAAGTAGGGAAATAAATTGTGCCAGATTAGACAATACCAGTTTCAGAATTATCAAATATATATAATTTAGAAAACAGTTATCTCCTCTTTGTTTAGTTTACCTCTGAAATCCAGGAAGTGAACTTGGCCGAATAGAACTAGCAGATTTTTTAGAGGCGCACATCTGAAGTACCGCCAAGCTGTGCACTCTGTAACCCATAGTATACCCATAATATATCCCATAATATACCCATAATATATCCCATAATATACCCATAATATATCCATAATATCCCATAATATAACCCATAATATACCCCATAATATACACCATAATATAATCCATAATATACCCATAATATAAAAAAGAAAACATGAATCGTATAACTTTACGGAAAATGACAATCAAATGCTTGGTCACTTGACCTTCATAATCAGTCTTCCATTTTTTTTTATTAATTGCAAGGCAGCGACATAATCTGTGGAAAAATTATCGACAAGGCCACATAGAAATCACAAATAGTGACGGCGGTGAGTCCCCTGACAGTTATGGGCCTCCGATTTTGTCCTAGGTGTCTCACCCTGTTCGCGGTTCCGATAATCGTGTCACATCAGTGGTTAGGACATCAATGGTATCTTGGTACATCGGAACTCATTCTGACTATTTGGGTTCATCTAGTCCTTTAAATGAAATGGTATGCATTGAGAACTTTAGAACGATATTTCCAAAGTTGAACTTTCAGCTGTTGTCATTCCTTATAAGGGGGTTTCACGGTTACTAGCTCACCAGAGGGCGTATCGGTGCAGCTCACTTCCGGATAGCTCAATAATTAGAGATGGCAGACGTAGATCAAGAAAATTTGACAAACCACTCACATTTTGCAAACATGATCGATATTTCACTATCTTAAAATGAAATTCTATCAATATTTGATAAATTGTTGTTACATCTTTATTTTTTTCCCCACTAACTCGCGCTGCAGCCAGCTTTTAAATAAATGTTTTCTGCCAGTTTCAGATCTTCATTACTTTTCCATTACTACATTATGTACTAGTTTGTGTTATTTGATTGTGCAAAAGTGTATCGCTGCGTAAAAAGTTCTTGCAATTTATCTCGCTTGAAGAATATTGAAAAGATATTTATTTTTTACAGTTTTAATCATAGCCGTGAATTTATGTTGAACGACAACAAAAAAGTTCTAACTTTTTAAAGTTCTTTTATTATTGATTTAGACTGTTGCATTTCTATTAATGTTAATTACATTTTAAATGAAATAACTTGAGTTTCTTTCAAAATGCACAAATGTCGTCCGTGCTTGAACAGACAGGCGCACGTACGAGTCTCCTTGATGATTATTCTAATTTTATTTCCTGGAACGGATGGAAATTTTAGAGTATACAATGTGGAGAAATATCTATGTTAGACCCACTATGCATGTAAAGGACATTTGTGGTTCTCACCTATCTGCCTGTCTTTCTGTATGTGTGTCTATCACATTTCATCTGGTGCATTGGGTATGTATATCCTCGAATGAATGTGTTTGCATACGTATATTACATAAACGTACTCAGGTGAAAAATGAGTATAATTTGATACTAAGAAAGAAGGAGTGACCGATAGATAAAAAACAAAGATAAATATTGTGAGTATTTATTTATTATTGACTTGTAGGGCTTCTTCTTACAAGCACTGTCATTTTTTAAAATAATACTGTTTGCAATTTTACATCCGGTCACGTGGATTAATATTGAACCAAAGTAGTAGGACGAAATCTATGAAATAATTGTATTTTTAAAACTTACATCTTTAATGCAAGGAAAGTTAAACAGAATTAAGCTAATTTTAATAAGGCTGTTCTAAATGAATTTGCAGGTGTCAATCTGAAATCTTGTTAAAGACCCTAGCAGATTTGAAAGTTATTGCATGTACCGTCCGATACTTGATGTTCAAAATTCTAAACGAAAATGAAACAAGATAAAACATCATTAATTTGAAAATTGTATAATTTGTACACCCAAATATGAAACAATATTCCATCAGCATTAATTACACTCCTTTATCGATAGCTAATGTAATTATTGCTTTGTCAAATTCATCTGAATACAATAATATACTGTTCCATTTTTAAAATTTAAAAAACAACAACAACGTTTCTGATTTAAAATATTTAGCATTACATATCGGCTGCTGGATTGAATTCGTATTATAATTTTCTTATCGAACTTGTGTGATAACTTTCTTAACTCGTGTTATAAACGAACTATTAGCCTTGCGAAAGTAACTGAGAAAGAAGGATATATCAACATATCAAAAATGCAAATTGTGGAGATTATTTTTCTTTAAAGTTATGTAGCCAAAAAGGTGCAAGAAATGTTTAAAATTGGAGAGCAAGGTGAAATGCTCCTACAAATGTGTTTGAAATTATGGATAGTGAATCTATATTATCAGGTATAATATAAATATGGACAGTGTATTTAATTTAATTAATTGACATATATAATTGATTCATTGGTTTTCCTTTATTAACTTTATGTTTCGCTAATCAAGTGTAGAACAGTAAACTATCCGGAACTTTAATTTTTTGTGGGCATGCGCATTGGAGCTAAGGGAGGTAATTTTTGGCGCTACGATCAGTAACTCCGTTGTAACAGTGAAACCCCCTATATCTGCGTTAAACCAACAAGTATGTCTCCGCTTTTCTTCTGACAGCGGAGACCAACGTTGTCCGGCCGTATTCCATACTTTAGTTTTAACCTCCCCATCAGTTCTGACTTATCAGACTCTCGCTAGTAATTAATACATCTATTTTTACTGCTCTTAGAATGCGGAAAGTAACTAAAAACCTTCTTTTGACCCATGGCGTTAAATCATTCAGAGCACTCACGTGTGTGTGTGTGTGTGTTCCAGTCATATCGCTACGATGTCTGCAGTGTGGCTGTTTATAGTGATGTCCAGCACTGTGACATCATGCCGCAGACATGTAGCATGATGTCCCACCCAGTCACATAACCCTGACATCAGGCCGACCAGTTCTAACACTAACCTCTTAATGCTGAGCGCCAAGCGAGGCAACTGTTAGCACCATTAAAAACAAAAGTCTTTTGTATGACTCGGTCAGGACTTGAACAGACGACCTCCCGCATTCGAGGCGGACGCTCTAACCACTGTCGCGTTTTAGTAATAATCCCTGTCAAAACAGAACACCTATGTAGGACTCACGGTTCTAATTCAGTTCCCACAGTACACCTATGCAAACACTATAATTATAAATTCATTAACTTAAAATTTGAGTGCTCATTATCAAACCTTATTTATCAGTCGAGATGAAACCTGGATGTCAGCTTCTGTGTAGAGGAAAGGATATGAGCCGTGGCATTTTCTGGAACTGCATGTATTTTAAACATGTGCTTTTAATTCCGCACCAAAGAGTCAGGTGCTAATTTTAATAATGAGTGTTCCAAACTCAAGACTGTTAAAAGACTAACATACCATCAATAAAACAATGTCCCTGGTTTTTTCCAACTTACAACTAGAATAAGCTCGCAAAATATTATTCCTTTATACTCTTTTTTATGTTCACCAATTTCCATGCTGGTTCCCATTTTTTCTTATCATTAGTACCGTGTGTCCTATATACATCTACTATTGACATCATTTATAAATTGCTGACGCATGCGTGGAAAGCAGCATCACTCTAAGGCAAGAACGTCTGGAAAACTTACGTTAAGGAGTATATTACTAACAACTGACTAATGCTTGGGACGGAACTGCGGTTAGGTCCGGATGTACGGTAGAATTGTGAGAAACAGAGAGAGACAGACCGACCGACTATCACGGAATTGTGTATGACTGGTATTAATATCTATGTGTGGTCAAAAATGTACTCGGGTTTCGCTGCCGCATACAGCGTTACCGAGGGTGGTTTATTACTTATCGACTCTAGTTTTTTCGAGATAGTGAGCTCAGCTCATATCATGCTGCATGTTCGAATTGCATGCAGTTTAAAAGTAAGTACCTAGCTGTGAATATCGATCACAGCTAGGATATATATATATATATATATATATATATATATATATATATATATATATATATATATATATATATATATATATATATATATTCTATGTAAACGTCACATTACAATCCAGTCTTGTCAGAAAAGCTCCCAGCTTTAAAGGAGCAAACTTTCATCTAAAGAGACGTCAAATGGACGCCACGATAGTTGTAAAATACGTGTTCCACATTATTGCTGTTACCATCTGAGCAAGTATTTCACATTTTTGTAACAGTTTCGTTATCATAATTTCACCTTTTCATTGCAGTCTCGTTACATGAACGATAATTTTATAAATTCATAATTTCATATTTACATCACAGTTTCGTTACATGAACGATAAAATCATTACATACATGCCTTTACTTTGGTTTGGTAAGTCATTATATGAACAATATAACCAAAATTACTGGTATTTACATCTGTCTCGTTATACGAGCTATATATACATACGTGTACTTGTATTTGTTGATCTGGTATACGTCAGTTTCAAATATCTTTCATTGAAATCATCCTTTGAGGTATTTGTCATTGAGTTACTGATTATTATTGATAGTTCCATGTTAGGAACATTATAATTTTCCTTATCTTTTGTTTATAATGGTGTCAGAATTGATTATATTTAAATTGCGTTTATAAACAAAAAATCTTATTAACGTAGTTGCTTTCGGTGTCTTCACTAATCCAGTCCCAACCCGGCTCATCCTGTGACACAGACATACGTGTCGAAAATTTGAAATCAAGAGAATAATAAATACATTTTTAAAAAAAGGGATATACAAAATGCACAACATTTAGTCTTTGCATTCTGACTGACTGACTGACTGACTGACTTTATTTCGTCTTCAATAGAGATTACATCAGATTAATCAAATTCAGAATAATACAAAATCATGAAATACAACACAAAAGAATATAAATGAAACAAATTGGAAACGTATACCAGTGTAATTATCAATGTAGTTCTTTCTACATGACATATATGTTTATGCATACATGCATACACATACACACACATACATATAAATGTACACATATATACATACATATATATTTACACACCCAAACACATATTTACACATACATATATACACACATATACACACATTTATACATATATATGATGAAAAGCATGAAATCCTTCTCAAAGGAATAAAGATAGCAAAAGGTGACACTCGTATATTATATGAGCCAGAGAGCATTATATCTCCGTGATCTGTAATACATCAAAATTGCGGAATTTGACAACAGCAGAATATTTGTTTATGTTTGTTTTGTTTTAAATTAATTAATTTATTTATCTAGATTAACTACTTATTATTGCTGTTATATTATGACATGTTGGTTGAGAGTAGGGCATGCATTTTATAGTAAAATGAGGTTATGCTTTTTGCCGTTACCAACATGAGTTTATCCCACACATCATCGTCGATAGACAACAAGCAATCTACTCTGCTTCCAAGAAGTGTCTCCAATAGTATATCGTCTTCTTGATTAAATAAATTAACCCCGTCTCTCACCTCTAAAGTGTCAATCACCTTCTCAAAGAAGACGTTTCGTTCTTCAAGGAGCTTTTCACAACCTAAGATAAGATGTTTCGCTCTGTCGTTAGTCTCTTTTCCACAGAGTTTACATATCATAACTTTTCCAACAGGCATGATATATAATTTCACTATTTCAGAGAGAGGCCATAACATAGATGGAAATTTACGTCCAAGAAACCATATACTGCTTGGTTTTAAGTCCAAATGAATGTTTCTGAAGTGAAGTAAATCGCTCCTTAGTTCAATATCTGTATTCCAGGTAGATTTTTCGATGTTTTGAATATTATCAATAATATTCCGATTCCAAACAAGTTTACCTTCGGTTTGTACTCTTACTGCATAGTCTAAGAGAACACTTCCCATACCATATTTCTTGAATATTTTGTCAATATCTGCTATAAACCCCGTCTGTCTAATTGGGTTGGTCAAGTACTGACATAAACGCAAAATGAAAATCTTTTTCCAGATAAGAGTCCAATCGCCCCTACACAGCCGGTTGAAAAAGTACAATTTCATCTTATCAATGTATGCTCCCATTGACCAGAGTCCTAAGGTACTCCGCGTTGCCTCTATGGGCGAATATTTATCGAAAGCTTGCATACGTCTCGCTGCATATCTCTGACATAGCTCAAGTTCTTCTATATTGGTGTTTGTCATATTCGACCATAATTCACATCCATATAGGACTGAAGGTAGAATGATTCTTTTCCAGATTTTCATACTTGTTAGAGGGTTCATTCCTCCGTCTCTGATACCAATAAAATAAAAAGAGTTTAATAAGTGTTTACCTTTATCGCATGCTTCTTTTATCGCATCGTTAGGTTTAAAGTTGTAGGTTAGAGGTATGCCGGCATATTTCTTACTTTTGACTACTGGAATTGGCGATTTGTCGAATAGAAAAGAAGGGATATCATTTCTTCTTTTGTTTGTAAAGAGGATGCTACAACTTTTATCTGCGTTATATTTCAATCTCCACCTTTTCGCATAATTAGAGATTGTATCGAGCAGATGCTGCATCGAATGATGCGAATTAGCCATTACAGTTGTGTCATCCGCTAATAAGACACACGGCAGGTGGAGATCGACAAGATTTAGGCCTCGCAAAGTGTGATCTAAATCAGTGATCAAATCGTCTATCATAACGAGAAAGAACCAAGCGGACAAGATACGACCCTGCCCTACACCCTGCTTAATATTGAAATATTTAGACAATTTGCCTGCAAATAAAACAGAACTAGTTACTCCCTTAAACGAGTCTTTCATGATGCGCCACGTCTTCCCTTTAATGCCAAGTTTGTACAGCTTGTAAAATAACCCATTGGGCCAGACTGTATTGAATGCCTTAGCATTATCAAGAAATGTTGCATAGACAGGAGTATCTTTATCCATATAGTAGCATATAGATTCTTTGATACAAAACGCTGCAGTGATACTGCCACAATTATTCCTAAAACCTTGTTGCATTGGATTTGGAAAATTAATGTGCTTAGAAAATATAAGTAGTCTATTATATATAATTTGCTCTAGGATTTTCTGAAGCACTGGAACTATAGTTATATCACGGTAGTTATTCATATCTAATTTGCTTTTTCCCCCTCCTTTAAATATTGGTATTACTAAACCTTGTTTAAAATGGCATGGGTACTCCTCGGCCTCGTACACTTTTTTGAAGACAGTTTCAAGTAACTGTACACTGCTTTGAGTGTCCGCAAACAGTAAATGCTCGGCAACAATACCGTCGTGACCACATGCCTTATTTTTACTGAGAGAACTAATTGCACTACTGATTTCTTCTCTAGTGGGAATTTTGTCAAGAACTTCATCAAAGTGGGAATGGGTTTCTATACTCTGTTTTTTAACCTCTGCTAAGACCATCTGGTAATGATTCTTATCGTACAAATAGGAATTGTCAGGTAGTGATAAAATGGAAAAATGATTTGCCCATAAGTCTCTTATAGAGTCGTGGTCACGTACAATTTTTCCGTTAGATTCAATTTCATATATGTAACCACGTTTATGTCTTTTATTCCGTATAAACTTATAGAAAGTAGAAATATCGAGCTCTGCAGCCTTTTCAAGCTCACTGAACTGTTCTCTGTCATACATTTCTTTTGCTCTCAGTAACTCTTTTCCAAAACATTTCTTCGCTTTCTTATAGTTCGCGTACGACTGAAATTCCCATCCTCTTGGCCTACCATCAGAGATCCATACCCTACATTTCAGCCTCATTTCTGTATGAAACTTTTTTACGTTTAGTAATTTCCAATAGGGGTTAGCGTATGGGCAAAACCTTTTTATGGGCAGAAACCTAGAAGCTGCGTCATGTAAAATCTTTACCGTGTCTTGAATAATACCATCAATATCGACATTTGTCACTAGTTCTGCCTTATGCAGTTGCGCTAAAAATTCATTGCGTATTGCTTCCTTATACATATTTATTTGTTCTGCCGATGCTTTCTTCCAATTTATGGAGGGAATTATATGCTTGTCAGCCATGATTATATTATATGCAAGAGGAATGACCAACTCTATTTTTACAGGATGATGATCTGAAATGTTCAAAGGATGGTCATCAATTATTTCGGCCTTAACCACTAAATCAAATTTGTCTTTTTGCAATAGTATATGGTCTATCAACGATTTGGATTTACCATCGATTGAGAAAAATGTAAAGTCAGGTCCTTCACAAATAGATTGACTATTAACGGATATTAAGTGCCTATCGGTCAGAAACTTTTCTAGAATAGCACCTCTAGCGTTTGTTGTTAGACAGTTCGTTTTGAAGCTAAGCAGTGAACTTAACTGGCCATTGAAATCACCCGCGAGTATGGGAATGCCTTCTTTACAGAACATATCAAACTGGTCCTTTAATTCTTCCATTGTTTCATAGTAACTTGCAATAGGAAAATTAGTTGATGGCAAAAGTGCTCCGAATACAAAATATTTCAATTTATCATTACATATCACTTCTATCCCTAAGACTCTATCACTGCCGACGCTCAACAAAGGATTAACGCAGAGTGACTTCCTATATAGGATTGCTATTCCCCCAAACCCTGTATGTCTTATCCTTTCTTCAAAATTCACTTTTAACCTATTGTCAGAGCGTGAGAAAGATTTAAACTGTGGATGTAAATTGTCTAGAAAGTTGAGTTGCTCCGGAAGAAGCCAGTGCTCAGTAAGCACTGCAATATCTACCTCATTTAGCCAAGAGTACAAATATGGAGCACCATACATGGCTCCTTTTACGTTCCATGTCATCAGACGAAATATATGACTAGACATTTGTTGACTTAAAAAATAGATTTTCAACACAAGTAGTACAATGACTATAAAATAGTTGACCATAATTTATGCATATATATGCGACTTACTACCCCTTTATATAGTTCCACCTGAACCTCTTGGCGTCCTTATCACCGTAATTCTCATACCATTCTCTTGCCCATACAAAATCTGGCCAAAAACCTTTCTCTAAAACCTTCTCAAAGTCTAAGTCATCTACCGTGACTAAGGCAGTAAAAGTGTCCTTTCCTCCTCTTACACGCCAGTGCTTTAAGATCTGAGAGTCAATTATTTCTATTCCTTTGTTTCTGGCGTGCTTTTTTATACAAGTTCTCATCTCCTCTCTCGTTCTGTCAACCGGTATCCTGGACATTAGAACTCGACGTTCATAAGAGTTCCTCACTCTTTTTTGAGGTCTGCAGTTTCTGTTAGTTGTGATGACATCGATTCTTTTGCTTCCTTTATCCAAGTCTTTTGATGAGGTGGCTGAATTTTTTTTGAAAGGTGATCTTCTTTCCCTGTTGATGTATCTTGCATTTTCCCGTACTGAGTATTTCTGATCATGATGATAACCATTTTCTCCATTATCTTCAATTACTGTCAATTCTTCAGTTGGGGTACTGGGTATTGTGAACGGAGTCAGAACCACTCCTTCCCTTGAATCAGTGGATTTCAAGCGACCGCCTTTGTTCTTCGCCGTATATTCCGTTTGGTCCGATAAATACTTCCGTCGTTTTGTACGATCAAGATTTAGAGCAGTTCTCACATTCACCATATTTGATGTTTGTGTTTCAGTTGAAGGTTTGACCATACGCACTATATCAGCTAGTGTTATTTGAGTCTGTGCATCGCATTTCGTGCTTACATTTTCTTTATCCTTATCACATACTCTATCTTCGAGCAGTTGATGTAAAAACAGTTGGTGACCTTTAATACTTTCCAACTGGTTATTCTTCTCCCTGAGTGATATTCTCAAGGCCAGATTGTCTTTAGATAACTTATTTTCTTCCTCTTTGCATCTTTTTAATTCCGATTGTAGTCTAGTAACGTCAACATCTCTATTGTGCAATTCTTTACGTATCTTGTCAAGCTCAGTTTTCAATTCATTTCTGATGTCATCTTTCATTTGTTGAATACTGCTTTGTATAAAATGTTTTAGATCTATTATCTTGTATAAATTCTCTATTGTTACGGAACTGTCATTTTTATCATTTAAAAGATATGATACTGAATTGCGTTCGGAGTTCTGCATCACCTGTTCTGGTTCTGATTCTGATCGCTGTGACTGTTTGTTAGATCCTTTTCTTTTAGATACTCGGCTCCCATATGTACTACTATCATGTATACCCGTGCGTGGTTTCTTTCTCGAAGCGAGGCTTTTTTTATTTACGTATGTATGTATGTATGTATGTATGTATGTATGTATGTATGTATGTATGTATGTCTGTCTGTCTGTCTGTCTGTCTGTCTGTCTGTCTGTCTGTCTGTCTGTCTGTCTGTCTGTCTGTGTGTGTGTGTGTGTGTGTGTGTGTGTGTGTGTGTGTGTGTGTGTGTGCGTGCGTGCGTGCGTGCGTGCGTGCGTGGTATGGTATGGGTAGGTAGGTTTGGTAGGTTGGTATGGTAAAGGTAGGTTGGTATGGTATGGGTAGGTAGGGTGGTAGGTTGGTATGGGTAGGTAGGTTGGTATGGTATGGGTAGGTTGGTTTGGTATGGTATGGGTAGGTAGGGTGTTAGGTTGGTATGGTATGGGTAGGTAGGTTGGTATGGTATGGGTAGGTAGGGTGGTAGGTAGGTATGGTATTGGTAGGTAGGTTGGTATGGTATCGGTAGGTTGGTTTGGTATGGTATGGGTAGGTAGGGTGTTAGGTTGGTATGGTATGGGTAGGTAGGTTGGTATGGTATGGGTAGGTAGGGTGGTAGGTTGGTATGGTATGGGTAGGTAGGTTTGGTAAGTTGGTATGGTATGGGTAGATTGGTTTGGTATGTTATGGGTGGGTAGGTTTGGTAGGTATGGTAGGTAGGTTGGTAGGTAGGGGATTTTCTCCACCTCCTGAATTTGCATGAGCTGTAAAATTGCTGTAGCTTATATACGTTGCCCACAAAACCCCAAATCAAGTTCCGCCCCTTCCTGCAAAAAAAATTGTAATGACGTCCCTTGATACATATATTGTTATTGCTAATCAAATCGTTCTGATGTTGTTGTATGGTTTAACGCCATTATTCAGCACACGATAGGCTATACGTGGCGGCCAGTATTATTGGTGGAGGAAGAACCCGGGAAAGCTCATGGAAAGAACCACCGACCTACGAGAAGCTACTGGCAAGCTTTCTCACATAACTACATTAGCCGAATCTTAGACTCGAACCTTCGCAGACAGCGGTGAGATGGTAGTGATCCGTAACGAAAAGCGCTTTAGACTACTCGTTCACTCGGGGCCCCTTCAAATCGTTGTGACACATGGTACCGTGATATATGCGGGGCGTCTCAGTACTGCTACAGTAATGTCAAGTCAAGAAACCTTCAATATTAGTCTCTTCACTGACGCAATGAAAACCATTATAGAGTGTCGGCATTATGCAAAAGTATCTCACCAGTCTAAAGTTAATCATCTGGTTAATTACATACTAGTTGCTCGGTAAAAACAAAGACCTAGATAAAGCAAATAGTAACTGGAGTGGTTATAACAAAAGGTAACGCACCCTCATCACGCATATATTTAAATTTCTTTGCTAAAACCTTGATTAGATTTAGATTTTGTTTTGTTTGCTGACAATGCATAATGCAGTACATGACTGAGAGATTTTCTGGTATGAAGCATATATTTCACACTGGTAGTGCAATATTAAACCCGTGTAAGTAAAACAAACACACACACACACACACACACACACACACACACACACACACACACACACACATCAGCCTGATGACCTACTATCGCCCAACACATACACATGCACACGCATAAAGCTGTATTAGCCATAACAGAAACACCAGAAACACACATCCGCATCAGCCCAATACACTCCTGTTGCCACCCCCCCCCCCCCACGCCAACATTAGCCTGATATGGCCCGACACACACTCATGAACATGCATAGCTGTATTGGTCATAACATAAACACACATCTGGATCCGCCTGATGGCCTACTATTGCCCGAACACATACACACACACACACACACACACACACACATACACACACACACACGTACGCGCGCGCGCGCGCGCACACACACACACACCTGTACCAGCCGGATAAGACCGAGCTCGGGTGACCTCAGTGGATAGAAAGTCAACATCGGATGTAGTATGTCGCGTGTACGAACCCCGGCCGGGTCATATCAAATTTTACTCGCAGGTGCCTCGTTTGACGTTTGGCATTAAGATATTAGTGTTAAGACTGATATGCATGGTGTCAAGATAATGTGATAGCATGGGACATGATGCAATATGTCTGCGGCAAGATGTCCCAGTGATAGACATAGCTATAGACTGAGTAATAGCGTGGGACATGATGCAATATGTCTGCGGCAAGATGTCCCAGTGATAGACATAGCTATAGACTGAGTAATAGCGTGGGACATGATGCAATATGTCTGCGGCAAGTTGCCTCAGTATAGACATAGCTATAAACTGCCACACTGCTGAGTTCATCGCAGCTTGATTCAAATTGTTAAAGCTACGTAAAAATCCATCAGCATCATGACCTACTTACTGTTGACCAAACATGCACACATCCATTTATCAGCCAGATGACCTACTATTGCCCCCTCCAACACACACACACACACACACACACACACACACACACACACCTGTATCAGCCTGATGAACTACTATTGACCAAACAGACATAATGCAAGTATCAGTTTGATGACCTACTGCTGCCCTCTCTACCCACATGCATGTGTCAGCCAGATGACCTACTGTTGCCCAAATACATACACATGCATGTATCAGCCTGAGGACCTATTGTTGACCAAACAGACATACACGCATATATCAGCCTGACGACCTACTGTTCTGTTGCTCCCCCCACCCACCCCACACACATGCATGTATCAGCCTGATGACCTACTTTTGACCAAACAGAAATAATGCATGTATCAGCCTGACGACCTTCAATTAACCCCCCCCCCCATGCATGAATCAGCCTGATGACCTACTATTGACCAAACAGACATAAAGCATGTATCAGCCTGACGACCTACTGTTCTGTTGCCCATAAACACACACACACACACACACACACACACACACACACACACACACACACCTATATATATATGCATGTATTAGCCTGAAGACCTATTGTTGAACAGACATACACGCATGTATCAGCCTGACGACCTACTGTTATGTTGCCCCCTCCCCCCACCACACACACATGTTCGTATCAGTTTGATGACCTATTGTTGACCAAACAGACATACATGCCTGTATCAGCATGATGACCTACTATTGACCAAACAGACATACATGCATGTTTCAGCCTGATGACCTACTATTGACTAAACAGACATACACGTATGTATCAGCCTGATGACCTACTATTGACCAAACAGACATACATTCATGCATCAGCCTGATGACCTACTATTGACCAAACAGACATACACGCATGGATCAGCCTGATGACCTACTATTGACCAAACAGACATACACGCATGTATCAGCCTGATGACCTACTATTGACTAAACAGACATAAAGCATGTATCAGCCTGATGACCTACTATTGACCAAACAGACATACATGCATGTATGAGCCTGATGACCTACTATTGACCAAACAGACATACATGCATGTATGAGCCTGATGACCTACTATTGACCAAACAGACATACATGCATGCATCAGCCTGATGACCTACTATTGACCAAACAGACATACACGCATGTATCAGCCTGATGACCTACTATTGACCAAACAGACATACACGCATGTATCAGCCTGATGACCTACTATTGACCAAACAGACATACACGCATGTATCAGCCTGATGACCTACTATTGACCAAACAGACATACACGCATGTATCAGCCTGATGACCTACTATTGACCAAACAGACATACACGCACGTATCAGCCTGATGACCTACTATTGACCAAACAGACATGCACGCACGTATCAGCCTGATGATCTACTATTGACCAAACAGACATGCACGCACGTATCAGCCTGATGACCTACTATTGACCAAACAGACATGCACGCACGTATCAGCCTGATGACCTACTATTGACCAAACAGACATGCACGCACGTATCAGCCTGATGACCTATTGTTGACCAAACAGACATGCACGCATGTATCAGCCTGATGACCTACTATTGACCAAACAGACATGCACGCATGTATCAGCCTGATGACCTACTATTGACCAAACAGACATGCACGCATGTATCAGCCTGATGACCTACTATTGACCAAACAGACATACACGCATGTATCAGCCTGATGACCTACTATTGACCAAACAGACATACACGCATGTATCAGCCTGATGACCTACTATTGACCAAACAGACATACACTGCATGTATCAGCCTGATGACCTACTATTGACCAAACAAACATACACGCATGTATCAGCCTAATCATCTATTGTTGCCCACACACATACACATGTATAAGTCTGTTGACCATCTTTTGACCAAACATATATACGCACACACCATTTTAAAATATGTTCTGTGTATTTCTGATGTATAAAACAAATAATGTTTCTGTAAAATGTTAATTTCTGTCAAATACTTCGTAGCAATGGGATCAGTATTATTCTACTTGAAATATTAAATAACGCTGATTTACGAAGGACAAATCTTTCCGAATTATTATGGGTTACAATTACATCAGCAGGCAATCTGATTTAATGGGTTAGAATTACCACATGGAATGTTTTAGCAAGATCTCTTGTAAAAACATCTAATTATTTAGAAAATGGTTAACATTTTTCACCCCATAGTTACTGCAAATTTAAGGTATAAGCATTCAGAATTTACAAAGCGTTGGTGTTTTGGAGATTGAGCTGTAATGCTATATAGAACTACTGTGCATAACAATTACTACTCAATGTTGCATGTTTTACTTGTACACAATATTCTGTCTTTGTGCTTGTTTGTTTGATTAGGATTTTTAACGTAGCTTGTAACAAGTTTTCAGTCATATTGCTACGATGTCTGCCGTGAGGCTGTTTATAGTGATGTCTAGCACTGGGGCATCATGCCATAGACATGTAGCATGATGTCCCACCCAATCACATTATCCTGTCACCAGGCCGACCAGTCATAATACTAACCTCTTAATGCTGAGCGTCAAGCGAGGCAGCTGTTAGTACCATTATTGTAAGTCTTTGGTATGACTCGGCCGGGGATTGAACCCACGACCTCCCTCATCCGCGGCGAACGCTCGAACCACTAGGCCATTGGAGCGGTTCTTTGCGTGACAACCATCTTTGCATTATCAATAGAAGCGTTTAAATCCGGTTTCATCGACATTAAAGAAATATTTTTGAAACAAAACAGGCATATTTCACAATACGTTGCATACTGTGTGTATTAGTAGGCAATCATCGTGTATAAGACCCTCCTAATTGCAATACCACTTGCACATACACCTGGATCTGCCATGTCATAATGCGCCAGTAGATCGGTGTAATACTTGTCTACAAGTAATTAGTTCCGAGAAATTTCACAGGGACGGATCTGCTGGTGCCTTATGGGACAGCAAATCCGGGACTTTGTTTTCTTCAGATGGCTGTGACTGTTATATGGTACTGTTTTTGCTTCCACGAGCAAATTCAAAAGTAATAGCTTTACTTGAACTTACGAAACATTTATCCAATAAGTTTCATATAATCAAATAATAAATAACATTAAATGGATTGCCATGAAATGTGCAAATTTATTCACTGGTTTTGGTGGGCGCTCGAGAATACACGCCACATGAAAGCGTGCAAGGGAGAACGGGCAAAATCCAGTAATCAGCTTTTAGAAGGGTCCAGAAGAACAACAGCTAAACTCAATGAAACATCACTGTGAACGAGAAACAATGACTCCGTTATGCAACTAAAATATGCAGGTTGATGTGAAGGGAAGTATTCTCTCCGCACCAAAAGCTTGAATTATCTTTGAATAGACAACAGCAGATAAATTAGTGTAAACGAATGTATGTGATTTGTTCACCGTGTTCGTGAATTTTGACAGTTCTTAGCGCTTTGTGTCGGTAATTTAGTTTTAAAATATGTTTTGGCACTTTCTAACTCAAACGATGCAAACGTGTTCAAACATTTTTACCAATTACGCACCCAGCTCCACACCAAAAACGTTTTAACGAGAACGTGGGATTGCGATAAAGTAGAAGACCATATTTGCTTTTAGATGACTGTATTGTATGATTTGATTGCTTATTAAAAATGGTATGTCCAGGTTAAACTAAAGCAAACCAACGATTATGCTGACAATATTTATTAATGTTGCTACACCTATTGTTAAAAATACGAATCCATAAACGTTTCTTTACATTATATGCCAATTGTTTTCTATCATATAAAAATAGATAAACTTTACAGTTCTTTATTTCTCAAAATAACAATGTAGCAGTTGTTTGTACGTAGAATAAAGGTGTTAGGATTGAATGTTTAGTAAAATTAGTAAGATTGATATTTTCTTTGAATTGTAATAAAGTAATGTTTTATTTATTTATATTTAAGTAGTTTCTAAAATATATTAAAGGTAATTTCACTTGTTTTTGAAGCACAACAATATTGAATAGAAATGGTTGCTGAGGAAGTGAAAAAAAAGGCAATGTATATAGCCATACTGCATAAGACTGATAAAAATAACTAAAAGCTTACGAATGTACATTATTGTGTGGAAATAGGTTATAAAGCAAAAATCAGTCAGCTTCTAAGTCTTATCAGTGAAACATATATTCCGTAAAACCAGGCATTGGTAAAAGTCTAATTTGGTTAATAAAAAAGTAGAACAAACTTCCGTGCTGACGTAAATACAGAATAGTTCTTATCTAATGAGGGACAGTTCTCGCTACAAAATAGTTCTTCTCTAAGATGGACAGACATTGCAGCTGGCTTAATATTTTAACATGTTCCTGGTTTAGAAAATTTAAGGAATTATCATGTTTGGATCTAACTAATGCCAAATGAATATAGATAAACTACAAATCTGAGTTGTACCTTATGTCAGATGACGTAAAATTAAGCCGGTTTTGACCGGGAGAAACTAATTTTTACCTGAAAGGAGAACGACCGTATTTCCTCTCCGACACAAGACGTGTATAAATAGACCGCGCATTAAAGGGCCAGGTCAGTTCCTATCGACGAGGAAATAGATCTTCGCCTTATCATTTCAGGTAAAACAATTGTACATGTCGTAACTTCTTTAGAAATAAGTACTTTTAATGTTTGTTATTTTAATAGTAAAATTGTTATGTTAGCAACATTGTTCACTTAATACTTTTATTTATAATATATTGTAACGGAATGTTTAAATGTTCTAAAGAATTATTATTCAATTATATTTATGTAAGTTTTATTGTAAAGGTTGAATTCGCTACCAACTTCATGTTTAGGTTTAATGATTGAAATAAAGTATTCTTTAAGTAAGAAAGAGTAATATCTAGCAACATATTTTAAATCTATATTCTATTTTAAATTAGTAAAATGCATTTCTTTAAATTAATTGCTACACTAATTATGGTCATTACATTTTTATACCTAGGCTATCTTGAAATTGATTGAGACTTAACTATTTGTATAATATTCTAAAATGCAGAAGTTATACGAATAAATGAAGTTGGAAAGCTTGAAAAAGGAAAATATAATATGTATTGCATGAACTTTTTTATTATAAAGTTTTTAGATGTGTTTCTAGAATGTAGTCAATATATGTGTGTTGTTTAATTAAATAAAGTCAGTTCCTATCGACGAGGAAAAAGATCTTCGCCTTATCATTTTAGATGTAGCTGGCGAGTATCATTTCAGATGTAGTGTAGCTGTTTTATCATCGGGGCGGCGATATCATTTCAGATGTAGCTGTCTTATCATCGCGGCGGCGCTCCTTTTAACAGAGCCCTTCTCTCTCTTCTTCTTCTTCTTCTTCTTCTCTCTCTCTCTCTCTCTCTCTCTCTCTCTCTCTCTCTCTCTCTCTCTCTCTCTCTCTCTCTCTCTTGGCACAGCAACGACTTGTGTTTTTTTTTATAACAAAGGTCTAAAATATGTATTGCTTATCTATTGGATTTATTTAAAACAAAATATTTGAATTTGCTGGATCTTATGTCTTTCTCAACATTTATACCACATCTGAGAACGTAAAAGTGTTTCAACGAAGATATTTCTCATTACTGGGGGAATGAAACCCATTAAAAATGGTAAGAATTTACCGGATTTTTGTCAACCAATGAAAGGAGCTACATGTAACACGTATAACCGTTTTAGTCAATCATATTTCGGCGTTGTCGTGTGTGCCTAATACTTGAACTGTTTTGAACTGATTGTTTACAATATGTGCAGTGAAGTAGAAAATGTCTAATTCTACCATGGAACAGGATTCCCAGAGTTGAATAGAGTTAATATTAAGTAAAAACTTACTTTTGCATTTACCACTGTTCTGTAATTAAAGAATTCGTGTATCGTAGATCCGCAAACATGATACATGTAGCTCTTTTCACTGGTTGTCACATGAGTTCGCACGTGTCCCAAGATGAAAAATTCCCGAAAATCGCATGTTTCGGAAGCCGTAACTTCAGTTTGGTACAACGTAGAAAAGCCAATGATGGCTTGATGAATAGAAAAATATCTCAGGAGTATAACAAATCATATCAAATTTTTGTGTGCTTTTAAATACAGAAATAGCAGAATGAAATCGAGGGTCATTGGTGGAACCAAGTATTTGGGAGTTACGAACCTTCTCTCTTTATATAGTATTGTAATAAATTTGGAGTAAGTGTTAGTGAATTTGAACCATGCTTGGGTCGTTAGTAGTGATTTTGGGTACAAGCCGAATGACTGTCCCTTTCGATAACATAGTCCATATTAAAATTCAGTGGTGTATACAAGTAGTGTGATTGAAAAGGCAGCATTTATGGTTGGAAATCAGTAAATTATAGAATGGAATCAATAAGTTGGAACTTGGTAGGTACCGTTTATGTGGCCATAGTGGAAAATTGGCGTATGTATATGAGTGTGATACGCCGAAAATTCTGTGGATGGACTGGCCTAGGGTCGCGCAGTTAAATATTTCCCAGTTAGTAAGGGAATACTGGTGTAATTTCTATGGCATGACAAGCTATCGGTACGGAAAACGGATGATAATGAAGAAAAACCATGTAAAGGTGCAGTTAATGGACGTTTGGGCAAGTTGTCTCCTCTGGGTCGCCCATTGATTACAGCAAAGATTAATAATTATAGCAGACACGTCTTTCTTTCCATTTTACAACTCAAGTTGTATGGAAGTCTTTGGAAATTTGGGGAAAACATATGACTTCCAGCGTGACTCGCGCCAGGGTTTTGACAACGCTCGGTCAAGTGAATACCCCTGTGCTTGTAACAGTATGATAGAGAGGGTCCTATGTCATAATGGGTCATGGAAGTAATCTAAGGTATTTTGGCACTCTGTATGATTTTGTTCCGTTCAATTATTTTTTTTTCTTTTTCTCACATCAAGCTCGCGTCGAGCACCTGTGGTTTACACAGGATCCAATGGATCTATAATTGCTTAAAATTTACACGTTGGCATTCAAGACCTATGCGCATCACTTAATTAAATATCGATGTCAAAATAAGGGTTATTACATATAAACGTATTTGAAAACGTAACTAGTCACCAATAGTCCACATATAGTTGCATGTGTATTTAAAAACATAATAACAGGTGCATATATTGAAGATAATAGACTGCTCTTATGACATTGGGCAAGAGAAATGTACCTTGGTCTGATCACATTAAAAAGGAAACATTTATATTGGTATTATCAAATTGAAAAGGAGATATTATGTTGGACGTATCGCTTTGAAATGGACACTTGTATGTTTCTAGACTGCTCTTATCACATTGAAAAAAGACATGTATGTCGGTCTTATCGCTTTGAATAGGAGACCTGAATATTGCTTTTATCTCATTGAAAAGGAGACATCTATGCTGGCCTTATCGCTTTGAATAGGAGACGTGTATTTTGCTATTATTGCCTTGACAAGGAGACGTGTATGTTGCTTTTATCTCATTGAAAACGAGACGTGTATGTTGGTCTTATCCCTTTGAAAAAGAGACGTGTATGTTGGTCTTATCACACAAAAAAGGCGACCTGTTTGTTATTTTTATCAGATTGAAAAGGACACATGTATGTTGGCCTTACTCCATTGAAAAGAAAAAATGGATGTTACTCTCCTCACATTGAAAAGGAGACATGCATGTTAGTCTTGTCACATGTGAAAGGACACGTGAATATTCGTCTTATCACGTTGAAAAGGAGATACGTATGCTGTTTTTATCCGATTAAAAAGCACACGTGTAAGTTGGTTTTATCGCTTTGAAAAGGAGACGTGTATGTTAGTCTTATAACATTGAAAAGGAGACATGTATGTTGGTTGTATCACATTGTAAAGAATATGTGTATGTTGGTTTTATCACACTGAAAAGGAGACATCTATGTTCGTCTTATGATTTAAAAAGAGACATGTATGTTTGTCTTATCACATTTAAAAAAGAGACGTGTATGTTGGTCTTGTCACATTGAAAAGGAGACATGTATGTTAGTTATATCACATTGAAAAAGATACGTGTATTTTAGTCATATCACATTGAAAAGGAGACTTGTATGTTGGTCTCATCACATTGAAAAGAAGATGTATATATTGATCTTCACACGTTGAAAATGAAACATCTCGTTTGGTCATATCGCTCTGAAAAGGAGAGATGAATGTTGCGCTTATCGCACTGAAAATGAGGCGTGTATGTTCATTTTATCAAACGGAAAAGGAGACGAGTATGTTGGTTTTATCACATTGAAAAGAAGACGTGTTTATTGCTCTTCTCACGTTGAATAGGAGACATTCTATGTTGATCTTATTGCTCTGAAAAAGTGAGACGAATGTTGCTCTTATCACATTGACAATGAGTCGTGTATGTATGTTATCAAACGGAAAAGGAGACGTGAATGTTGGTTTTATCATCTGAAAAGGACACGTGTATATTGGTATTAACGCCTTGAAAAGGGGACATGTATGTTGACATGATCGCTTTAAACTGTAGACATGTATGTTGCACTTCCCACATTGAAATGGAGACACGTATGTTGGTCTTGACACATTGGAAAGGAGACATGTATTTTGGTCTTATCACTTTGAAAAGGAGACGTGAATGTTGCTCTTCTGATATTGAAAAGGAGACATTTATGCTGGTCTTGTCGGGTTGGTTTTGAAAGGAGACGTGTATGTTGGTCTTATCACTTTGAAAAGAGACGTGTATGTTGGTCTTATCACTTTGAAAGGAGACGTGTATATTGGTCTTATCACTTTGAAAGGAGACGTGTATGTTGGTCTTATCACTTTGAAAAGAGTTGTGTATATTGGTCTTATCACTTTGAAAGGGGACATCAATGTTGGTCTTATCACTTTGAAAAGTAATTACATACTATTTATAAATCATGATAGCGATTTACTTCTATTTTGTAAATCGATAATCTCAAAACAACTATTTTTACTCTGTGCGGATTCTCCATCACGACTATCTTGACTGCGTGGATCCTTCATCTTGAATGTATTGTGTGGATCCTCCATCACTAATATATGTATTATATGAATCCTCTGTCACAACTATATGTACTGTGTGGATTCTGCATCCCGACTATATGTACTGTGTGGATTTCGCATCACGACTATATGTGCTGTGTGGATTTCGCATCCCGACTATATGTACTGTGGATTTCGCATCCCTACCATATGTACGGTGGATTTCGCATCACGACTATATGTACTGTGTGGATTTCGTATCACGACTATATGCACTGTGGATTTCGCATCACGACTGTATTTGCTGTGGATTTAGCATCACGACTATATGCATTGTGTGGATTTCGCATCACGACTATATGTACTGTGGATTCCGCATCCTGACTATATGTACTCTGTGGATCCTGCATCACGACTATATGTACTGTGGATTTAGCTTCACGACTATATGTACTGTGTGGATTTCGCATCACGACTATATGTACTGTGTGGATTTCGCATCACGACTATATGTACTGGGGATTTCGCATCCCGACTATATGTACTGTGGATTCCGCATCCCGACTATATATACTGTGTGGATCCTGCATTACGACTATATGTACTGTGGATTTCGCATCACGACTATATGTACTGTGTGGATTTCGTATCACGACTATATGTACTGTGGATTTCGCATCACGACTATATGTACTGTGGATTCCGCATCCCGACTATATGTACTGTGTGGATCCTGCATCACGACTATATGTACTGTGTGGGATTCGCATCACGACTATATGTACTGTGGATTTCGCATCACGACTATATGTACTGTGGATTTCGCATCACGACTATATGTACTGTGTGGATTTCGCATCCCATCTATATGTACTGTGTGGATCCTGCATCCCGACTTTATGTACTGTGTGGATTTTGCATCACGACTATATGTACTGTATGGGTTCCGCATCACGACTATATGTACTGTGTGGATTTCGCATCCCGACTATATCTACTGTGGATTTCGCATCATAACTATATGTACTGTGGATTTCGCATCACGACTGTATGTACTGTGTGGATTTAGCATCACGACTATATGTACTGTGGATTTCGCATCACTACTATATGCTCTCTGGATTTCGTATCACGACTATATGTACTGTGCATTTCGCATCACGACTATATGTACTGTGTGGATTTCACATCCCGACTATATGTACTGTGTGGATCCTGCATCACGACTATATGTACTGTGCATTTCGCATCACGACTATATGTACTGTGTGGATTCCGCATCACGACTGTATGTACTGTGTAGATTTCGCATCCCGACTATATGTACTGTGTGGATCCTGCATCCCGACTTTATGTACTGTATGGATCCTGCATCACGACTATATGTACTGTATGGATCCTGCATCACGACTATATGTACTGTCTTCAGTAACCTACATTGGCTTCCGGTCGCTGCAAACTTCGCCACCAAGACTTCAACAATGGCATATGCCTATACCATACTCACCCGCCACTACTATGAGGCCTTCGAGGAGCGACCCCTACAGCACCTGATTGATGCAGCAAACTACATCGCCTCTCGACACGGAATTTATTTTCCCAGATCAACACGGGAGGAGGGGAGAACTGCCGCTAAACTGGTGAAAATTGAGGAAAAGCTTGGTACTTTTTCTTATGATGAGTACTAGCCATTTTAAGGGCTTCAATCACTGCCATTTATTTGTTAATAGGGTTCTGATTTGGCTAGAGAACCCTCTTTGAACAAGCTCTTTTGAAAATCTAATACGATTTTTTTCGAAATACCGCATCAAAATTTACAAGCTAATTAATCTAACCTAACAGTGACACAACTATATATGTCGCATAGACATTTATAGCTTAAAATTGTTAGGGACTTACATTATGTACACTATGTACTAGCAATATTCGAAGTTAAGTGTTAGGAAAATTCTACAACTTATAGAATTTGACTCAATTACACTGGAGGCTGACACGTTATTGGTACTTTTTTGTCCGCTAGTAAAACTGGACTGAATTTGAAATAAGTATGGCTAGGGCGTTCCAGGGCGTAAACGACATATATCTACGACATCCGCTGGCCGACCTCCGGGACTTTTTCCTCCTTTTCCTCCTCCAGAGCCCATCAACATAGCGATATGAGAAGACTATTTTTCTCTCGCTATTATTTGGTGCCATTGCACCCCCGCTTTGTAACAAGCTCACCGTTTGGTTGATAGGGTTTGTGTGTGTGTTGGTTCCATTCCCACCCACCCAGGGGCTTACATCCATGTCAATAACCGCTAATAGTAGTATGACATGACGCCCAAATTAATTAGCGCACTTTGTGCGCATAAATGCCCGTGGGGATGTGGCACTATTCCTTCCCCACGGGAAAACTAAATTCATCAATGTCATTTTGATGAAAACTAGTGATTATATGACCTCTCATGGCCGGATTCACTATAATTTAAAATACTACTATGTACTGTGTGGATTTCGCATCACGACTATATGTACTCTATGAATCCTTCGTCGTGACTATATGTACTGTTGTGGCACCTAAATCACGATTATTATATGTACTGTGGCTCCTAAATCACGATTATTATATGTAATGTGGCTCCTAAATCTCAATTATTATATGTACTGTGACTCATAAATCACGATTATTATATGTACTGTAGCTCCTAAATCACGATTATTATATGTACTGTAGCTCCTAAATCACGATTATTATATGTAATGTGGCTCCTAAATCTCAATTATTATATGTACTGTGACTCCTAAATCACGATTATTATATGTACTGTGGCTCCTAAAATCACGATTATTATATGTACTGTGACTCCTAAATCTCGATTATTATATGTACTGTGGCTCCTAAATCTCGATTATTATATGTACTGTAGCTCCTAAATCACGATTATTATATGTACTGTGGCTCCTAAATCTCAATTATTATATGTACTGTGACTCCTAAATCACGATTATTATATGTACTGTGGCTCCTAAAATCACGATTATTATATGTACTGTGGCTCCTAAATCTCGATTATTATATGTACTGTGGCTCCTAAATCACGATTATTATATGTCCTGTGTGTATTCTCCATAACGATCACCAAATACTACCACCAGCCGTCAACTGAGAAATGGGTTTCCGGGATACAAAATTTGTCTTTTCAATAATCAGAACTTATCTGTAAATCTTTTGATTTCGAAATCCAATTTATCAAACCTTTCTTGTAATATGATTTATTGACTTTCCATTTCTCTATGCATTAAATGGTAATACATTTTCTCCATTCAATACCTTAGTTTATTCGGCACGCACGCGATAAACATACTTGGCCCATGTGTGTGTGTATGTATATATGTGTATGTGTATGTATGTATGTATGTATGTATGTATGTATGTATGTATGTATGTATGTATGTATGTATGTATGTATGTGTGTGTGTGTGTGTGTGTGTGTGTGTGTGTGTGTGTGTGTGTGTAATATAGTCAACCTATTATTCTGTAAACTTATAGTTGGGGTTTACTGAATAACCAGTAATGTCATTATAGTTGTTTAATTATTTTTATAAATACGACAAAAACTCAGTATTTTCATGATTTTCATTTTTGTACTCAATTTTTCAATCGATGATATTGTTGTTGATGACGACGATGACAACGACGATGATGATGATATAACTCATAAATGAATCAGGAAATAGAAAACTGTATTTCAACTGGAAATCTATTCAGATAATACGCATTAATGTGAAACATCGCTTTAAAGCCCTGGGGCTGCTTTGGTTACGTTTGTATTGTACATACAATTTTTTGATTTTACTGTATATGCTACATTGTTGCTAAACAATACTGTGATATATTTAGATCTGTTTAGAAATTCTAAAATGCATGTGTATGCGACGAAGAGTTAACGGCTGTACTCTCTCTCTCTCTCTCTCTCTCTCTCTCTCTCTCTCTCTCTCTCTCTTCTTACACTTCATTTGTTTTTTAAAATGAGAAATATATTCCGACAAGTCTGCTAATGTATTTCAAATATCACCTTAAACTGGAATGAATATCTAAATTGTTGTCAGTGAATATGTACCAGTTTTACAATGCAGCATCATATATAAACACCGTTCACTCCCCCCCCCTATGTTATTGTGGTGTTTATCACTCCAACCTGACCCCAGCTCTTCGTATACACCAAGGTATTGTGATAATTAAAGACTGCGATATTTTGCTTGGGATCCGTGGCAGCTAAGGTATTGTAGTAATTAAAGACTGCGATATTTTGCTTGGGATCCCTGGCAGCTAAGGTATTGTAATAATTAAAGACTGCGATATTTTGCTTGGGATCCGTGGCAGCTAAGGTATTGTAATAATTAAAGACTGCGATATTTTGCTTGGGATCCGTGGCAGCTAAGGTATTGTAATATTTAAAGACTGCGATATTTTGCTTGGGATCCGTGGCAGCTAAGGTATTGTAATAATCAAAGACTGCGATATTTTGCTTGGGATCCGTGGCAGCTAAGGTATTGTAATAATTAAAGACTGCGATATTTTGCTTGGGATCCGTGGCAGCTAAGGTATTGTAATATTTAAAGACTGCGATATTTTGCTTGGGATCCGTGGCAGCTAAGGTATTGTAGTAATCAAAGACTGCGATATTTTGCTTGGGATCCGTGGCAGCTAAGGTATTGTAATAATCAAAGACTGCGATATTTTGCTTGGGATCCGTGGCAGCTAAGGTATTGTAATAATCAAAGACTGCGATATTTTGCTTGGGATCCGTGGCAGCTAAGGTATTGTAATAATTAAAGACTGCGATATTTTGCTTGGGATCCGTGGCAGCTAAGGTATTGTAGTAATCAAAGACTGCGATATTTTGCTTGGGATCCGTGGCATCTAAGTTATTGTAATAATCAAAGACTGCGATATTTTGCTTGGGATTCGTGGCAGCTAAGGTATTGTAATAATTAAAGACTGCGATATTTTGCTTGGGATCCATGGCAGCTAAGGTATTGTAATAATTAAAGACTGCGATATTTTGCTTGGGATTCGTGGCAGCTAAGGTATTGTAATAATCAAAGACTGCGATATTTTGCTTGGGATCCGTGGCAGCTAAGGTATTGTAATAATCAAAGACTGCGATATTTTGCTTGGGATCCGTGGCAGCTAAGGTATTGTAATAATTAAAGACTGCGATATTTTGCTTGGGATCCGTGGCAGCTAAGGTATTGGAATAATCAAAGACTGCGATATTTTGCTTGGGATCCGTGGCAGCTAAGGTATTGTAATAATCAAAGACTGCGATATTTTGCTTGGGATCCGTGGCAGCTAAGGTATTGTAATAATCAAAGACTGCGATATTTTGCTTGGGATCCGTGGCAGCTAAGGTATTGTAATAATTAAAGACTGCGATATTTTGCTTGGGATCCGTGGCAGCTAAGGTATTGTAATTATCAAAGACTGCGATATTTTGCTTGGGATCCGTGGCAGCTAAGTTTGTAGAGTAATCCCAGTGTCGCCAGTCTTACGTCTCGATTTGTCCTTGCACTTAGATCTTTAACCTTCGTCATGATAAGGACAATACTATGCTCAGTGGCTTTTTTTTAAATAAAAAATAAATCAAAAATCAAAAACGAGAAAAATCATGCAAAATGACAGCAGCGAGAAATATGCTAATGATATAACTAAGCTAATCCAGCTTATTCAGTAAAATCACAAACTAATTTTGTGTGACATTCAGTTCGCATATAATATGCCACAACAGTGTATTTTCATGCAGTTATAATAATTACATTCGTCTCTGCAACCGTTATTATTACCATTATTATTTCTGCTCTGATTCCATTCGGTATGTATGTATGTATGTATGTAGGTAGGTAGGTAGGTAGGTAGGTAGGTAGGTAGGTAGGTTGGTGGCAGGGATGGGGTAGCCGCTTACTAGCCGGCTTCAAAACTTCAGCGTCTTTTCATCGATATATACCTGAATGAAATTGATAGGAATATGATTTATTTTTTTAAAAATTGCGAGCATAGCATTTGTTGTATCGTTAATCCGTAAAGATCAAAGACTGCGATATTTTGCTTGGGATCCCTGGCAGCTAAGGTATTGTAATAATTAAAGACTGCGATATTTTGCTTGGGATCCGTGGCAGCTAAGGTATTGTAATAATTAA
Source organism: Unio delphinus (assembly GCA_029339505.1). Lineage (NCBI taxonomy): Eukaryota > Metazoa > Mollusca > Bivalvia > Unionida > Unionidae > Unio > Unio delphinus. The sequence continues at coordinate 2,763,460 of JAQISU010000202.1, read as the reverse complement.
AGACTGCGATATTTTGCTTGGGATCCGTGGCAGCTAAGGTATTGTAATAATCAAAGACTGCGATATTTTGCTTGGGATCCGTGGCAGCTAAGGTATTGTAATAATTAAAGACTGCGATATTTTGCTTGGGATCCGTGGCAGCTAAGGTATTGTAATAATTAAAGACTGCGATATTTTGCTTGGGATCCGTGGCAGCTAAGGTATTGTAGTAATCAAAGACTGCGATATTTTGCTTGGGATCCGTGGCAGCTAAGGTATTGTAATAATCAAAGACTGCGATATTTTGCTTGGGATCCGTGGCAGCTAAGGTATTGTAATAATCAAAGACTGCGATATTTTGCTTGGGATCCGTGGCAGCTAAGGTATTGTAATAATTAAAGACTGCGATATTTTGCTTGGGATCCGTGGCAGCTAAGGTATTGTAGTAATCAAAGACTGCGATATTTTGCTTGGGATCCGTGGCATCTAAGGTATTGTAATAATCAAAGACTGCGATATTTTCCTTGGGATCCGTGGCAGCTAAGGTATTGTAATAATTAAAGACTGCGATATTTTGCTTGGGATCCGTGGCAGCTAAGGTATTGTAATAATTAAAGACTGCGATATTTTGCTTGGGATTCGTGGCAGCTAAGGTATTGTAATAATCAAAGACTGCGATATTTTGCTTGGGATCCGTGGCAGCTAAGGTATTGTAATAATCAAAGACTGCGATATTTTGCTTGGGATCCGTGGCAGCTAAGGTATTGTAATAATTAAAGACTGCGATATTTTGCTTGGGATCCGTGGCAGCTAAGGTATTGGAATAATCAAAGACTGCGATATTTTGCTTGGGATCCGTGGCAGCTAAGGTATTGGAATAATCAAAGACTGCGATATTTTGCTTGGGATCCGTGGCAGCTAAGGTATTGTAATAATCAAAGACTGCGATATTTTGCTTGGGATCCGTGGCAACTAAGGTATTGTAATAATCAAAGACTGCGATATTTTGCTTGGGATCCGTGGCAGCTAAGGTATTGTAATAATTAAAGACTGCGATATTTTGCTTGGGATCCGTGGCAGCTAAGGTATTTTAATAATTAAAGACTGCGATAATTTGCTTGGGATTCGTGGCAGCTAAGGTATTGTAATAATCAAAGACTGCGATATTTTGCTTGGGATCCGTGGCAGCTATGGTAGTGTAATAATTAAAGACTGCGATATTTTGCTTGGGATCCGTGGCAGCTAAGGCATTGTAATAATCAAAGACTGCGATATTTTGCTTGGGATCCGTGGCAGCTAAGGTATTGGAATAATCAAAGACTGCGATATTTTGCTTGGGATCCGTGGCAGTTAAGGTATTGTAATAATCAAAGACTGCGATATTTTGCTTGGGATCCGTGGCAGCTATGGTAGTGTAATAATTAAAGACTGCGATATTTTGCTTGGGATCCGTGGCAGCTAAGGTATTGTAATAATCAAAGACTGCGATATTTTGCTTGGGATCCGTGGCAGTTAAGGTATTGTAATAATCAAAGACTGCGATATTTTGCTTGGGATCCGTGGCAGCTAAGGTATTGTAATAATCAAAGACTGCGATATTTTGCTTGGGATCCGTGGCAGCTAAGTTTGTAGAGTAATCCCAGTGTCGCCAGTCCGACGTCTCGATTTGTCCTTGCACTTAGATCTTTAACCTTCGTCATGATAAGGACAATACTATGCTCAGTGGCTTTTTTTTAAATAAAAAAAAAATCAAAAATCAAAAACGAGAAAAATCATGCAAAATGACAGCAGCGAGAAATATGCTAATGATATAACTAAGCTAATCCAGCTTATTCAGTAAAATCACAAACTAATTTTGTGTGACATTCAGTTCGCATATAATATGCCACAACAGTATATTTTCATGCAGTTATAATAATTACATTCGGCTCTGCAACCGTTATTATTACCATTATTATTTCTGCTCTGATTCCATTCGGTATGTATGTATGTATGTATGTATGTATGTATGTAGGTATGTAGGTATGTAGGTAGGTAGGTAGGTTGGTGGCAGGGATGGGGTAGCCGCTTACTAGCCGGCTTCAAAACTTCAGCGTCTTTTCATCGATATATACCTGCATGAAATTGATAGGAATATGATTTATTTTCTCAAAAATCGGGAGCATAGCATTCGTTGTACCGTTAATCCGCTGACACACGAGTTGAAACTATAACTTTGATGAAATTTGGCTCGGATCTGAATATATGTATTAGCATTCCTTGTCACTTGACTACACGATTTTTGCAACCTACATGTCAATGACATTAGAGGTCAATATATCGAACATACACTTGAAATTCACATAATTTTCTATAGAAACATGCCCCTGCCCCCAACTTAATAAATATTTATTTGAAAACAACGACTGGAAATCTGTAAATGTTGCAGCAGTTTGAAGAAAATCAGATTCACTAAGCAGAGAGCACATGCAGTCACGTGATACCAACAAAACTATCGCTGAGACGTGTAGGGTACTTCTTGAAAGCAATTTTTCCACCCTGATGCGATACCAACAGGTTTCTGGTCGTTGTTCTCAGAATAAGTATATGGAGAATTAAGTGTGCATTATATTTATTTACAACCATTAAGTGACTTCTATATAATATTTTCAAATTATATGTACAGCAACTTTGGAAATTTAGTTATTGTCGATCACGTGACTATATGACCTTTGAGTCTTTGATATGTAGGTTGCGAGATTTGTACACTCACGTGACTCATAATGCAAATTACCAGATCCAAGACAAATTTTTAGCAACAATGTTCTTCCGTCTCGTCTATCAGGAGGTTAAAGGCACGATGAGTGCTATTACATGGCAGGATTAAGAACTTAGGGGGCGCAGGGCACAGCCAACATAGGGACCCATAGCTATCTTACCTTGTCCATAGATATGGTTATTAACAACACAACACTGCCTGTGATATCAGAAGTTAATATTCGGTGCCCCTTAAGCCTCGGGGGCCCTGTGCCCGTTGCCTAATTTGCCCCATGGAGGATCCTGCCCTGAAACTATGCTCGCGATTTTTGAGAAAATGAATCATATTCCTTTCGATTTCATGTTGGTATATCTCGATGAAAAGTCGCACAATTTTGCTAGGCGTTCTAGCAAGCGGCTACCCTATGACAACATCAACTGGTGTCTGCGAATTCCAACTTTTCGATAGGCAATGGATTTTGATCCTGTACCCAACAAGAAAGTCCAAATATAAAAATGAGGTGGCCCGGGTCAGAGGAAACTCAGACTACTCCAAATCAGGCTCAGCATGATTTTTTTTTTTTTACATATTAGAACAAACTACTATAGCTTACGACATTTATGATTGCGTATATTTAATGCAACCGAATCACATCGGACCATTCTGTCTATTGTATATGTTCGGATGTATAAGATCAGTATTTTCAAATGTGAAGGCTTTATTTCCAGTACTCCGTGCGTTTGGAGGTAAACAGAAAAAAAACATTCCTTGGATCTCTACTGGTACATCGAAAGAATGTATAATACGCTATCAACTAAGGAAACGGATGGCACATGTCCAGACATAGAAAATGACGTCGACGTCGATGGAAATCTCGATGGAGGCAGGGGTTGGGTAGTCTGTTTTGGAGCTTTCGTATTAAATTTTATCCTGGATGGAACCATGTTCTCATTTGGCATTCTGCTCATTGACCTGTTGGATTATTTTGAGGAAACAAAGTCTAAAACTGCATGGGTTGGCTCGGCTCAATTAGGAATGAGTATGTTTATGGGTAGGTCATATTTATACCATATATAAAATTATATCATTTTCATTTTTATTTCAGTTTTTAACATTGAATTTTCGGGTGTAGTGGTCTGGGAATTTGTAGAAAATACTTGGCTCAATAAGGCTAAAACATATTATTGCTTTGGTTTGTAGATGAGAAGAACTTATCATATACATTATATTAGTTGAAGCAATTATATTAAAGCAAACGACAAGTATTATTCTACTTCGAAGGAAGATCCTATCACCTTCCACGCCTAATCGAAAATTAAATAGTCCGTCCCTTATTCAAGAAGTAAGGGCCATTGATTATTTTGTAATCTTCGAATTTGATTGAGACAGTAACGGTTTTATTGTATTCGACATAGATGGCGTGCATATCGTATCATTCGACAGAGATGGCATGCGTATCATTCGACAGAGACGACGTGCGTATCATTCGACAGCGATGGCGTGCGTATCATTCAACCAAAGCACTTTCTGTAGCAAAGGGTCGTGAATACATTTTGTTGCATCTTTGGCTAGTGACGATGTCAGGGCAGTGGAATGAGATGTAAGGCTCTTATAGGCTTAGTCGAAGCGCATATTGCATATTAATATTAATTATGTGGATGTAAAAATCAATAATGATAGTTATATGCAGACTACGAAATGTTTGCACATCCATAATTCAAGTTTCAAAAGTATAATTCAAACTCAATTTTGCGATCTTCACTCTACACACCATTATTGATATTTAAAAAAAAATATTTTGAACAAATGTATACTATTGGATGTTTGGATAACGTGTAAATTTGCACTGTTTGAACTGTTATAATTCACGTGAATAAAGTTTTCGCCATATTTGTTGACATGAACTCGACTGTGTCCGAATCTCGCATGTACTTATATGCCTCTTCACCCAATACTAATTGCGATGTGCTAGTCTTACATGCAGTAACCTCGAGAAAACTACATCCTTATCGAGAGTGATTGTCTGTAGAAATTAGTTTTGTGTTAATAATTTTCAAATGCATTTTTCACATTTGGGTGCTGGAATGGTGTTCAGTCATACCACATAAGACTCGAAAATAAAGTAATATTCATTGTTTTTCGGTAGTTAGTGAAAAGAAATTTAGACATAGGTAAAGTTTCAAAACATTCTTTTTTACACAGGTCCATTGGTCAGTTTATTGTTGGAGAGGTACAGTTGCAGGCAGGTGACGATTGCTGGAATTGTTGTTGCATTTCTCGCATTTATCGCCAGCATATTCTCTCCCAACATAGAGGTGCTCATTATAACTTACGGTGTAATAGCGGGTGAGTTACCTCCCCTTAATCGATTATTTCTTTTTTGCTATCACTTTTCCGAATAAAGATGCATCTCATGTCCACCATTCTTTGCATGATTTGGTATTGTTTCTTTTTACCATTCATAGCTTAATGAGGATGATCTTTTCTGGTGATAACTAATTTTGTCCCTTGAAACATAACGTTTGATGTAGAAACAGTTGAGTGACCTCCATTTATGAACCCTTTCTTTTTTTTTTCTCTTCATGAATAATGATTAGTAATCGAAACTTTCAATCTGTTTTTCCAGATGTCCTCCTAAGTGTTGGTTATTTCAAAGTTTTTGATTTTGCTTGAAAGAAATATAAAATGAAGCAGTTTATCTCATTTCGTCGAAACAATAGATATGTTAATAGAGATTAGATTTAGCTTATTAGACGGTGCAATCTGTACGGGAAGCATGGTGTAAATAACGTCTGGTCATAACCTTGTACTCTCTGATGTATCGACAGACTTTCTTTAGACTTTGTAATGACTGTAGAAAAAAAAATGTGATGACGGCACCTTTTTTCACTTTGACATTAAGGAAAAGAGAAGAAACATGTCACTTCCATGTAAAAGCTTTATCATCCATCAATTCTGTCTTCCTTCCATTCCTTTCTCATCTATTTGTTCTACTTCCCTTCTTTTGCTCTTCTGCTATATTTGAAACATTTTATCCCATAAAGTACGAAACCACTGGGTGTATATCCGTTTTCACGGATTACATCGTGTATCAAACTTGATATGGAACGAAAGTGGTGAAGAATATATTGTTAGCATTTTAAATTACTGTATATATGCTTTCGTTTTCCTTATCAGTAACCGCCTATGAAAACTCGGGGCCTGATTTGGACTGGCCCTGTTGCTTACTTCATGTATTATAGTATCTTGCTTGTTCATGTCTGTTACAACCTATTGTTTTTCTTAAATTTTAGGTATTGGTTTCTGTATGGCTTTTATAAGTTCCATCATAGTCGTTGGTCTCTATTTCAATCGCAAGAGGGCGCTAGCAACAGGAATCGCATCAAGTGGGTCAGGCCTTGGGACAGTTGTATATGCTTATTTAACAAATGAACTGTTACAAGTTTTTGACTGGAAAGGCACGGTGCTCATACTTTCAGGGATTTTACTAAACTGTATATTGTGCGGAGCTATTTTCCGTCCTCTTTCCCGAACCGGAAAATCCCGGAGAAATAGGAAGCGGGAAAAGCGATGTCATAACGCAAGAGAAGGGAAAACAGACATTATAATAACAGTATCTATATCACAGAATAATGTAACACTTAATAGGGTAAAGAATGATAACGTAGATGGAAATAACAAATCTTGCAGTAGTTTTTTGGATAAAAGAAACAGTCCTCATGACATCAACATAGAAAATAGACATAGTCTTACTACTAATCCCATGATACGGACAGACGGCGGGTCGCTTCAAAGTTTGCCAGGGTACAAGGATGCCAGCGATTTAAACTCTACTGAGTCAACGAAAAAAGACTGTAGCGAAATGGAGTCTGGGATCTACGTCTCCACTAGCCTCAGAAACAACAGGATTTTGTCAAACGTTTCTTCCAGATATAGTCAAACATTTGCCTTGTTCTACAAAAAAGTCTTTCTTTTACTCTTACTGGCGAATGTCATGTGGACAGGTAAGAAGGTATTTCTTTATTCCGAATAAATATTATCATGACATATCATTTCCTCACTACATTATTATTATTATTATTATTATTATTATTATTATTATTATTATTATTGATAATATTATTATTATTATTATTATTATTATTATTATTATTATTATTATTATTATTATTATTATTATTATTTAAGCTGTCTTAATTGATGTCATTATTGTTGCAGATGCGACTTTTTATAATCTGCTCGCTGTTGCTACACTGGAATTATTCCATGAAATGAAGGTCGTGTAATGTTATATGTGATCTTGCTTGCAACATCTGGAAGGTTATCTGTACAATAACGTCAAGAAATGATATCTTTTCATGGATTCATGCAGGTCAGCTAGCTTCCAGTGAAGGTCTACTATGTCTCAATGGACATTTCTTCATTTAGTATTTGTGGCTATTGGTAATACTAGTGTTTTTAAGGGTTCTTGTCATACATAATGAGTTATCGACAATTTATTTCAAGTATTAAAATGAACATTGGTTCATTTGCAATTTGTTACATAACAGTAGTGTATGTGAAGAATGCTCATTTGCATCACAATATACAATTTGTCATCTCACCTTTGTCTGCGTGGGTTCGAGTCTAGGGCTCGGCCAATGTGGATACGTGAGAAACTTGCCAATAGCTTCTCATGGGTCGATGGTTCTTTCTAGGGGTTTCCCGGGTTCTTCCCCCACCGTTTATACTGGCTGCCATGTATAGCCTATATTGTGCTAGAAATGTTGTTAAACCCCACAACAAAAATATATAGTTTGTATGAACATCTAACATAAGAGTCAATATTTAATATTTTAAAAGAGGACCTTAAGGAAACCGCTCTTGACTGATTAGATGTTGCCATATATGTACCATTTGCCATCGTTGTGCTATTTTTGTTTGATTTGCCTTCAATTTACGATTTCACTTTATTGCAAAATTTACCGTTCTTTTACATTTTACCTTTATTCTAAATTTTCTTTTATTGAGCAATTTCCCTTTATTGCAAGATTTACATTTACTATACGATTTTCCTTTATTGCACGAATTGTCTTTATTATCAAGTTCACCTTTAATTTACAATTTTCTTTTATTGTACGGTTTGTATCAAGAGTAAAATTCACTTTTATTACACAATTTGTCTTTGTTGCATGATTTGCATTTATTGTACAGTATTCCTATACTGTACGACTTGCCATGTTTCTGAATAAACCAAGATAAGGAATAAGGGCGTTGGGACCAAACAAAACGTTCACTATTGGTATTAAAACCATGCTTCGTAATCTCAGAACATACAGTGTAGGACCTATACCATGCCTCGAAATCTCAAAACTTTGGAATATAGGCATTACGACCATGCTCAGCAATCGCAAAAGCACAGTGTAGGCGTTAAAATCATGCACACATAATCTCAAAGCATTGGAGAAGGAAAATCAACCTCATGTTAAAAACTCCAATTTCTTCTCGAAACTTCCAAACGCAAGCTCAAGACGAAATTCCAAGTCAGATTGTACACTTAGAGCATATCTTTACAAATATGGAATTGTTGTAGAAGAACCAGAGTTATGAAGAATTTAAATTCTTTACATGATTCTGAACTTCTTATACCGAATGTCAGCCAGTCTTTGATCGCAGTCTTGGAGGTTGTTCTCGAAATGTTTGGAGAATAAATGAATTTGATCTTGGAATAAATCCGCGCTTTTGAAAACTGGCATAAAACCACAGGAATACAACTCGAGAAAATCTTCAAGGTTCTCTGATTGAAACTTTATTCAAAGAAAGACACAACTTGTAATGCATATATCCGTTACATTCTCTACATATACAAATAATGCGTAAGACCGTTACATTCTCTACAACAACTGTAGAATATATATATATATATATATATATATATATATATATATATATATATATATATATATATATATATATATATATATATATATATATATATATATATATATATATATGTATGTATATATATATATATATATATATATATATATATATATATATATATATATATATATATATATATATAATTTTCCTTCATAGTCCAGTCGGTGCCAATCACGTACGTCCCAGACTTGGCTGTCTCAAAGGGTTTGTTAAAGTCACAAGCTGCCCTACTAATTTCTATAACTGGAATTGCAAACATTTTCGGACGGATTTTCTCCGGAATTATGACGGATCTGTTACACATCAAGTCCATCGTCACTTACACCGGTGCACTACTGACAGCGTCTATTGTCAGTTTCATAATGCCATTCTGTGCATCGTTTTCCTACTTCGCAGTGTGTTGTGCTGTATTCGGACTGTGCATGGGTAAGTAACTCTGATTTACACTTAGCCGTTGACATTATTTTATACTATTTATTTAGCAGTTACACAGTAAGTGTTTGTTATGCTTTTAGGAATACAACGTAAGTAAAGTATATATATAAATGATTACGATGCTCGTTTTGGGAGAAATGTTATGTCTTAATAAACTATTTAAATATATACTGTCTCATTATGACTCATGTAAGCAGGGCCTTTGAGATCGATCACTTGCCCTGGGGTAAGAGCTCTGGGGCCTTTCTAAGTTCTTGTTCAAACAAACATATTCTTTTAGAAAGTTAAAAAGTCTTGTTCGACCCGGGCGTCCTTACGGACCTGGGGCCCGGGTATTATTCCCGGTTCCCCGGTCGACTTATGCATGTAAGGGAGATATGAATACAGTTTTTCTTATGTTTTGGTACAGTGTCCTATTTGAAATACGTTTTTGCTACAGTGCCCAGTTTTTATTACGTTTTGGTACTGTGATGAGTCTTGCAATACTTATTACGGTAATATAAATATTGTACAACTAGAGTTTGAAAGTGATTGACAATGATAAAATTAGTTTGCTTTAACTACTAATTACTAATTTTTTGTTATGCAAGCAGCTTTTTACATCTTTCTTCCAAGTTGATACCTGCATTTCTTTTTGGTCCAGAAACCCGTAAATAAATAAATAAATAAATAAATAAATAAATAAATAAATAAATAAACAAAATAAATAAATAAATAAATAAATAAATAAATAAATAAATAAATAAATAAATAAATAAATAAACTATTTTCAGCAACTGCTGTTTCTATGCGGACGATAATTCTGGCAGATCATCTCGGGATACACAAACTGACTCAGTCCTTCGGAATTGTGGCCCTTTTTCAGGGAGTTACCTTTATGACCAATGCCCCTGTAGCAGGTAAACATATGTGGGGTTTATGGGTTCCAAATTTCATCTAGTTACATACAATTCAAAGTAATTACGTTAGGTACATATTATTCCTTGTAGAACAAACCCACCTAATCATATGTTGAATTAATCTGACAAATCAGCCCCAAACCTGTACTGATACTGACTCACGTTATGGGCGTGATCTTGCATATTCGTTAAAATGTGATATTCTGTGCCAGAGCGCCAGATTATATATAAACAAAATTGTGGGATATGTCATGATAACAAAATGTATAAATTAATAACACTAAGTGTACCTGTGATAATTCATTGAAATATGTGGAAATGCGTTACCTGACGAAGTACGGGGACGAAATGCGTACTTGACGAAATACGGGAACGAAATGCGTTACATGACGAAGTACGGGAACGAAATGCGTTACATGACGAAGTACGGGTATGAAATGAATACTGGACGAAGTTCGGGTATAAAATACATTAGTTCGACGAAGTACGGGAACGAAATGCGTTACATGATGAAATGTAGAGATTATAATGTTTGAAGAAGTACTGCAATAAAAATAGTTACTTGATAAAATACATCAATTAAATGCATTACTTGAGTGAAAGAAATTCATTACTTAACGGAATGCGATGATAAAATGAATTATGTAGGGAAATACTACAATGAAACGAATTATTTGATGAAAATAGATAAGACAATTCTTATAATACATGTTACAAGTACATAACGCGCATTCAACTGCAAACAGCCTCGATTTAGATCTGGTGTTGCGTGATGATTTGATAGATGGGATATATTTTGAATATTTAAGTTAAACGAATAAGCGCATGCAATCAACTTTGGCTCAGAGCAGGGTAGGACAACTCGGACAAAATTCCGGGGGCCCACAACGGCCAGGGTGTCTACCGCCGTTAACAAATTTAATTAATCGGGGCGTACTGGATAGTTTTTCCTTGGGCCCTACAAAACCTGTCCGCATACCTCGTTTGGCTGTAAGCCCTTAGTTGCGTTGGAGTTATACAAGAAATAAGACGGTATTTGACTGGCTCAAAGTTTTTTTAAAAAATATGATGCAGGAGGACGTTTAATACTTAATATTTTCCAGTTCTTTTGCAACTGAAAGAATCGTAGCACTAGAGATTCAGCAAGCTATGTGCTCTTTTTACACTGTTGCAAACGAGCATACTTGTGGTGGCGTATTATATTTTTGTTAATTACAATTAAACTGCAAATTTATTTAATACATTTTTGTTTAGGTTTTCTTCTTGATGCACTTGGATCCTACATTTATCCTTTTATAATGGCGGGCACAATGTATCTAGTCTCAGGATTAGCATGCTTTGTGGTGTTCATCATTGCTGTAAGACATAATCCGAAGAACCAGTCTGAAAACGATGACGTCACTGTTATAGTTTCCGGTAATGAGCAAAATACTTCCGTTTCCGGGGAATCTTCAAAAGATTTATAGTATACTGAAAGTTCTTAGGATGAAAAATGGAGGCGCAATAAAGAGATTGTACACTCCTTCAAATATCACCGTATATAACCTTACATAGTTTTATTGCCTCTTGTAAGGAATGTCGTGATGTCGGATTTGGGTAATAAAGAATGTAGATGCAGGATTCTAAGAAAAGATATTGTATTAAGAGGATGAAAGTTGTGATTGTTTTATTTTAAATTTTGATGCAAAAGTCTTTTTAAAGAAACTAATGAAAAAATCAGATCACACAAAAGGCCCATAATTGATTAATGTAATTAATTATCGTGAAAGTTAAGCTGTCTTGATAATGGAATGCAGATTCTTTTAAAATGCTGTTTTATTATCGGCCATTTAAGCTGTGTTGAAAGTGGAGGCGGAGTTTTAAAAAAATAGTTTTATTATAGTGGCATTTAAGCTATGCTGAGAAGAGAATGCGGATTTTTAAAAAATACTGTTTTATTATCGGCCAGTTAAGCTATGTTGATAAGAAAATGCATATTTTTTAAAAAAAAATGTTGTAATTAATTATCCTGAAATTTAAGTCGTGTTACGCGGAAAGGCGATTTTTTAAATACTGTTCTAAGGATTTACGAGACACGTAAATGCCAACTTTATCGTAGAGATGTATCGAAATAATCCACACCATACAATTTTATCGTAGAGATGTATCGAAATAATCCACACCATACAATTTTATCGTAGAGATGTATCGAAATAATCCACACCATACAGCTTTATCGTAGAGATGTATCGAAATAATCCACACCATACAATTTTATCGTAGAGATGTATCGAAATAATCCACACCATACAACTTTATCGTAGAGATGTATCGAAATAATCCACACCATACAACTTTATCGTAGATATGTATCGAAATAATCCACACCATACAACTTTATCGTAGAGGTGTATCGAAATAAATAATCCACACCATACAATTTTATCGTAGAGATTGATCGAAATAATCCACACCATACAACTTTATCGTAGAAATGATTAGGTAGAATCCACAATATACAACTTTATCGAGATGTAACGGAATAACCAACATTATATAGTATTATACTCAGTAATAAACTTGACGATGGAGACTAGTTTTTGCATCCAAAATTGGAACTATTGTTGGCATGCATCTGAGGGGAGTAAAGGGGGTGGGGGTGGGTAAAACAAAAATGAATAAAGTATGATTCGATGCGATATTGTCCTGGATAGAGCGCTTCCCTTAGATGTCGCAATCTGGCGTGTGTCGCGTATTTATATGAAAAAAAAACTTTTTATCCGAGCCAGGAATCGCCGTTCAGTCTGTAACCAGTCTATGCATACTGCATGACGGACAAGAAAATGTAAATGTGATATGTTGATACGGTGTGATTGTTTTGTTTGTTTACATATCGAAATGTACGAAACTAAAAAGCTATAGGTGTTTTACATTTTAAAAAATAAGACAACACAAGAGCAACAGATGTTTCAACTCACACTCACTCTTTCCAGAGTTAGCCAGCACACACAAATAATATGGGATATTTAACAAACGTCCATGCAAGCATTATAAGTTAAAGACTGCTTTATATTCTGGTTAAAATATAGCCTTTTTCATGTAATGTACATCCCTAATTTATCGTTTAATTGCATTTTTATTGCCACATTTATTTGTTGCAGAGGTGCTCACTGCGTTCTAAGGTAAATAACGGTTTTTTTTTAGTCAAGTAAATTCCGACTTTTTGACGCTTCATCTAATTTAAAATAAAATCTACAAGTTAAGTCTTTTTTATATAAATTTTTCTTAACGTCTTAGATAATTTATGAAAAATATACACTAATACACCCAAATTTAACACTTAAGTACCAATTCTCCATAGGGTGTCTCCCATTCACTACGAACACTAATAATTTGTTGGATCTGGTGATGGAGTTCGAAATACAACATTTTGTTTGGGACGAATGTGTAATGAAAGCGTTATTTTCCTTCGTACAGTTGTTTGCATTGATTTTAATATCATTACGTGTTGGCAGTGTATAGGGGGTTCCAAAAGGCTTTAATTACTTTCGATTATTTTTGGTTTAGATGACGCACACCAATGACATGCACAATTTGCAGTTTCGAATTTCCCATGAGATTGTCATGAAAATGGAAAATAATCCTTAACCAACACCATAAATGACATCATAAGCATGGGAATAATGACCTTCTCTTAAATTCACAATATTCACGACTACTTAAGACCAATTGTGTAACGCCCGTATAGATTCTTTTGATTTCAACTCCAAGCCTACCATATAATGAGTACATATACAAAACGTGTCATTAATATTCATCCTAAGCCTTCTGTCGTCTCAGAACCTATAGAAGAGAATGTGTAATTGATATCGATTCCAAGACTATCATGTACCCAGGACCAATGTAAGAATGTGTAATTCATATCGATTCCAAGACTATCATGTACCCAGAACCAACTGAAGAATGTGTAATTCATATCGATTCCAAGACTATCTTGTATCCAGAAACAACTGAAGAATGTTTAATTCATATCGATTCCAAGACTATCATGTATCCAGGACTAACTGAACAATGTGTAATTGATATTGATTCCAAGACTATCGTGTATCCGGACCAACTGAAGAATGTGTAATTGATATCGATTTAAAGACTATCGTGTACTCAGGACCAACTGAAGAATGTGTAATTGATATCGATCCCAAGAATATCATGTAGCCAGGGCCAGTTGAAGAATGTGTCATTGATATCGATTCCAAGACTATCATTATCCTAGACCATTTGAAGAATTTGTAATTGATATCGATTCCAAGACTATCATGTACCCAGGACCAATTGACGAATGTGTAATTGATATCGATTCCAAGACTATCATGTATCCATGAACAATTGAAGAATGTGTAATTTATATCGATCCCAAGAATATCATGTACCCAGGACCAGCTAAAGAATGTGTGATATCGATTCCAAGAATATCATGTATCCAGGACCTATGGAACAATGTATAGTTGATATCCATATCAAACCTATTGTCTGCTCAGGACCTTTATAATAATATGTAATTAATATCCATCCCAAGCCTACTGTCTATTCAGAACCTTTTGAATCATATGTTATTATTATCAATCCCACGTCCACTGTCTACGGAGGATCTATGGAATAATATGCAATTAATCTTCATCCAAAGCCTACTATATACTCGTGACCTATAATAGAACAATGTATAATTAATATCCATCCCAAGCCCGCTGTCTTTTCAGGATCTATAAAATAATACGTAATTAATAATCATTCCAAGTCTACTGTCTACTCAGGACCTATAAAATAATACGTAATTAATATCATTCCAAGCCTACTGTCTATACAGGACCTATATAATAATATGTAATTAATATCCATCTCAAACCTACTCAGGACCTATACTAGAACGCTGTATAACTGGTATCGATTCCAAGCATACAGTCCATTCAGAACCATTTGAATAATCCTTTGCATCTATCCGTCTGCGTGAGACGATGGCGTAGCTCCAGAATCAGCAGTTCCTTCTTTCTGGCTCACTTTATTTTCCTGTCATCCTCAGCTTTGCTAACTCACTGCCTGACAGCTAGGCGCCAGGTGGGACGGTTGTTAGCACAGCTCTCTCAGTTGTTGACATCGATGTTGGCCGTCTTCATGTCCTTCTTGCAAGCATCTTTGCAGCGCAGGCGTGGACGTCCCGTCGGTCGTGCACCTTCTGCTAGCTCCCCATGGAACAGGTCCTTAGGAATGCGGCCTCGGTCCATTCTCTTGACATGGCCGAGCCAGCGAAGGCGCCTATCGGTGAGAATGGAGAACATACTGTTTATGTTAGCGCGTTCTGGAACCTCTATGTTGGGTACTTTGTCCTGCCACTTGATGTGCATAATGGGCTGCAAAACCATTGGAATAATATGTAATTGATATCAATCCTAAGCCCACTGCCTACTATGTATCTATAATAGAACACTGTATAATTTATATCGATCTCATTCCTACTGTTTACTCAGGACCTCTATAATAATATGTAATTAATATCCGTACAAAGCCCACTGTCTACGCAGGACCAATATAATAAAATGTAAGTAATATCGATCCCATTTCTATTGTCAAGTCATTGTGTTGAATGTGTAATTCCATTCATCCCAAACCTACCATGTAACCAGGATCTGTCCATCATAAGCTTACCATCTACTTAGGACCTATAGAAGAGGGTGTAATTGATATCCATCCCAAACCTACCATGTTCCCAGGACCTATAGAAGAGGGTGTAATTGATATCCATCCCAAACCTACCATGTTCCCATGACCAATAGAAGAGGGTGTAATTGATATCCATCCCAAACCTACCATGTTCCCAGGACCTATAGAAGAGGGTGTAATTGATATCCATCCCAAACCTACCATGTTCCCAGGACCTATAGAAGAGGGTGTAATTGATATCCATCCCAAACCTACCATGTTCCCAGGACCTATAGAAGAGGGTGTAATTGATATCCATCACAAACCTACCATGTTCCCATGACCTATAAAAGAGGGTTTAATTGATATCCATCCCAAAACTACCATGTTCCCAGGACCTATAGAAGAGGGTGTAATTGATATCCATCCCAAACCTACCATGTTCCCAGGACCTATAGAAGAGGGTTTAATTGATATCCATCACAAACCTACCATGTTCCAATGACCTATAGAAGAGGGTGTAATTGATATCCATCCCAAACCTACCATGTTCCCAGGACCTATAGAAGAGGGTGTAATTGATATCCATCACAAACCTACCATGTTCCCATGACCTATAGAAGAGGGTGTAATTGATATCCATCCCAAACCTACCATGTTCCCAGGACCTATAGAAGAGGGTGTAATTGATATCCATCCCAAACCTACCATGTTCCCAGAACCTATAGAAGAGGGTGTAATTGATATCCATCCCAAACCTACCATGTTCCCATGACCTATAAAAGAGGGTTTAATTGATATCCATCCCAAAACTACCATGTTCCTAGGACCTATAGAAGAGGGTGTAATTGATATCCATCCCAAACCTACCATGTTCCCATGACCTATAGAAGAGGGTTTAATTGATATCCATCACAAACCTACCATGTTCCCATGACCTATAGAAGAGGGTGTAATTGATATCCATCCCAAACCTACCATGTTCCCAGGACCTATAGAAGAGGGTGTAATTGATATCCATCACAAACCTACCATGTTCCCAGGACCTATAGAAGAGGGTGTAATTGATATCCATCCCAAACCTACCATGTTCCCAGGACCTATAGAAGAGGGTGTAATTGATATCCATCCCAAACCTACCATGTTCCCATGACCTATAGAAGAGGGTTTAATTGATATCCATCCCAAAACTACCATGTTCCCAGGACCTATAGAAGAGGGTGTAATTGATATCCATCTCAAACCTACCATGTTCCCAGGACCTATAGAAGAGGGTGTAATTGATATCCATCCCAAACCTACCATGTTCCCAGGACCTATAGAAGAGGGTTTAATTGATATCCATCCTGAACCTGCCATTTACTCGAGACCTAATTGAAAAACAATAATTAGATGTTTTCTAATTAGAAATCAGTGAAAACGTACATTCCAGATCTGTAGTTAACTCTGTATACATTACACTATATTCGTCAATTTATTTCTGTAGGGGAAGAAACCTGTGCTTAAATAATTGAGTCTTTCCAAAGTTATTCCCCTTAACTCGATTATTAAACAAATTTGATTGATACGTTAGTCTATGCATTTTGTATTGATTTTCTCTTTTTCTCCTTTTTTCTTCAGTATTATAATACTGGTAAGAGAATTTTAAATGCATATTTTATACACAAAAACTCGTATTTATTGTGGATACATACAGTTTGTTATTTGTTATCTTCGCACAAGAAAACAACATTTTGACGAAGATATCACAAATTCAATACATACTGTTCTATTTAGGAATATTTTGCTTTATTTGCTGTTTAATTGTTTTATAACAGTTATCTTTTACAGAACAAAAATGGTTATCTTTTCATATATAAATGTTTAGTCGATTGTTTGTTTTTATCAAATCTTGAGATACTTTCAAATGTTGTTTTAACTCCCACTTCTAAGTAATAGCTGTGTATACTAAGGACAGCGTGTGCTATTTATTGTAACTCTTTGCGTTCTGCATAGAGAATGCATACATTGCCTGATCTTAGACGTTATTATTTATTCAGGTTGCTCAAGTTAGACTTATTTTCGAAATTCCTTGAGGAAAAACTTCTCATTATGTGAAAACCAGCACATGTAAAATAAGTTTTTAGATTTTCTAAGAGCTCAACTTAAGCTATTACCTTCCTGTGGAACATAGTTGTGTAGAAATCTAAAAAAAATTTCAATTTTAAGCGCTTCAGTAACTTCAGTCCGGAGTTCTACCTCAAAACTTTAGTCTCAACTAATTAATATGCATAACCAAATAACACCAGTTTGAGATTCGCATTGTTATGTGCGCATGGTTTTATGTAACATCTCAGATGTTCACCGCACGTACTATGAAAGCTTGCTATATAAGTTTCAATACTATCGCGTTCCAGAACAATGCTGTGTTGGGTTTCATTCCATTTGTCTCTACGGTGAGAAACGTTGGTTCATAGTGAAAACATTTTACATATGTAAATGATCATGGCTGGAGTAACTCAAGGTACTGGCGTTCTTCTCTATCTCCCTTCCAGTGCCGGATTATCAGATAGGCAGAGTATGTACCGGCCTATGGGCCCCAAGCCTTTTAGGTGCCCTGCGAGAACGAATTGAAATAATATTGATAGGAGATAATTTGCGAGGGGCCCTCAAGTTGATTTCGACAGCCTAAAGGGCCTCCACAGAGTTTAATCCGGCACTGCTCTATCTATCTATCTATCTATCTATCTATCTATCTATCTATCTATCTATTCTATCTATTCTATCTATCTATCTATCTATCTATCTATCTATCTATCTATCTATCTATCTATCTATCTATCTATCTATTTGTCTGTCTGTCCGTCCGTTCGTCAGTCGATGGATAGATGTGTGTGTGTGTGTGTGTGTGTGTGTGTGTGTGTGTGTGTGTGTGTGTGTGTGTGTGTGTGTGTGTGTGTCTGACTTTCTATCTATATACAAGGTATGGAACGTACTATTATGAGCTGGAGATCATCAACGCTTGAAGCAAGTACATTGCTCATCCTGCGAAATTTATCGAAGCCTGTAAGTATGCTATGGTACTGTTAGCCCAAATTTATCGAAGCCTGTAAGTATGCTATGGTACTGTTAGCCCAAATTTATCGAAGCCTGTAAGTATGCTATGGTACTGTTAGCCCAAATTTATCGAAGCCTGTAAGTATGCTATGGTACTGTTAGCCCAAATGCTCCTTTTGATGCTTTCTAGAATGTTGGTTGATAATGGACACTTATTTTCAAATTATGTAGACACTATTTAAATAAAATGTAAACTGTGTTAGACACATACTACTACTACTACTACTACTACTACTACTCCTCCTACTACTACTACTACTAATAATAATAATAATAAGGACTTTTTATAGCGCCTAATCATATAAGTTCTAAGCACTTTAGAACATCTATAATGATATGACTACAAAAAATAAAAAAAATTAAAACAAATAAAAAAAAAAAAAAAAAAAAAAACCAAAACACACCAAGAAATTAGAAAACATGAAAAATGCGGAGATATTTAAGGTAGGAAACATTTTTAGGTCTTCAAGTTTGTTCTTGCAGTCGAGAAAGGTGAGTTTTAAGAGCACTCTTGAAAGGAATCACCTTGTCTTTGTGTCTAATTTCAATGGGCAATTCGTTGCACATTGTCGGGCCCTGGTATGCAAAAGAAATTTGTCCATATGACTTCGTTTTCATAGTGAGAATAATGAGTATACAATTGTTAGAAAAGGTACGTTGGTATCTTGCTGGTGTGTACACATGACTGAGGCCAGATAGGTATGTTTGACTGGAGTCCGTCAGTAAAACGTAGCACAGAGAACACATTTTGTGTTTGATTCTGGACGGGTGAATAGCCAGTGTAGGGGACATAGCAACGAGGAGGTGTGCTCTGATCGTGATAATCTAAATAAGATACGAGCATATGTGTTTTGAACTTTTTTTATGTTTCTGGAGTAAATATTGAAACGACATAGGTTTTGTACTGACTTGGTGAATTTAATGTTGGTGTTGCTGATATTTATTGCTTGAGGTAAAGGTTGTGAATGAGACAGTCTTTGTGTTGTCACCAGAATGGACTCAGTTTTATCATCATTCATCTGCAGCTTGTTACGTGTCATCCATGATTTCACATCAGAAATATACCTCTCAACTCTTTGGATGGTAGCATCTACTTCAGTTTGGGTGGCTAGACTTGTATATTTGGGTGTCGTCAGCGTACAATTGGTGACACACTGGATGATGATTTATGACACTGGAGAGCTGCTGAGTGTAACTAATGAAGAGAAGAGGTCCAAGAACAGACCACTGTGGAACACTACAACATAGATCAACTGGGCTGGAATGTATTCCATTTGCAGATACAATTTGTGTCCTGTTGACTAAGTAACTTGAACCACATTCGTAGAATACAGTATGAATGAACATACTCGAATATGCAGGTGTTGTCTGCAATGGATGTGGAAGTCTCTATAAAGAATCTCTAAGAAAACATGCAGATTGACGATATTCTCAAGATCAGAGTGATTTATGCAATCTTCTAGTTATCCTACAGATAGAGAGGCAGACTAATACAATATTTTATAACGGACGGATCAGATGCAGTCTCGTTGGGGGTGGGGGTGGGGTGGGGTGGGGGGTCAAAATTTTGGCAAGGGCTCTGACGTTCCTGAAAGTGTGCATCATACCTATTAAACGTGCGCAGAAAGGAAATGAGGGTCAAATTGCGAGTGTCTGTACGTTTGTATGTATTTTATATATGTTTTTTTATAGCCTGGAGGGCGGTTGGAAATTGCGGACCTCCCATCCAGTTCGGTCCGATCACTTGACGTAAGGTTTCTTTTAAACTATTTGTCACTAGTTGTTGCCTTAACATTAACTGAGGAAGTCTTTATCCCTTTTATCCTTTACTAATCACTGTATAGATAACAAATGAGAACCCTTTTGTCCATCACACACGACTGTCGGTGGCGAAAGTTAGTCCTAGATCGTCCAATAATACATAAGACGCGACGTCTCTATGTCCTTAAAAAATAGCCTTCTTTTTGTTGCTCTTTATAAAGATAGTAATTTGTTAGAAGTTAAAACCAATAAAAAAAAACACAACTACGAATTAGCTTTTCAGCTCTAAAGATGAATTTTTTTGTAAACCATTTTATACGTCGATTCGTTGTAAGACTGTTTTGAAGCAAGCGAAACTACTCTTTATTTCTCTTTTGAATGATGATTTTTATTAGAGTCTTAGACAACACTTGGTAAACGTTTTGCGAGCATTAACAATGTCCTGGCTTTACATGGAAACGAAAATTATAACGAGATCATCAAGTACTGAAGACTCAAACAAGTCCACGTCTTCATCGATAGATTCAGCCGTTTTTCATAAGACTCGCATCCATTAAGCACTTGTCTTCTGTTTGATGTTTTAATTGTCTAAGTTATCTATGTTTGTGAATTGTACGACAATTTTACTTTCCATCTTTTTATTTCGGTAGGTGCAGAAATTTGCAAAGTTTCTGCTGCAAATCTAATTAATTTTCAGTTTTTTCCAGCTACAATTTTAATTTAAGGAATTCTTATTATTTTGAGTTTAAAGCTACTTTTCATCATTCGATAAGCTAAACATGGCGACCAGTATAGTTGTCAGAGAAAGAACCCAGATAAATCCCGGAAAGAACAAAACGACCCACTGGATGTTAATGTCAATTTGTCTCACATACCCAAGCTAGACGATTCTGAGACTCAGCCCCACTCCTAAAGAGGTGAGATGTCAATATTCTTGAAAAGACGAACGCCTTGCGCCACTTGGCCACCCTAGATACCTTTAAGGAATTGAATAGTAGTAGCGAAATACCCCTGTGTAGCCACCATCTTCAACCCAGTTTCATTTTTATCAGTAAATCGTTTATGTATGTATGTATGTATGTATGTATGTATGTATGTATGTATGTATGTATGTATGTATGTATGTATGTATGTATGTATGTATGTATGTATGCATATATGTATGTATGTATGTATGTATGTATGTATGTATGTATGTATGTATGTATGTACGTACGTATGTCTATTTTACCAACCAGTTTTCATAACGAGAACAGCTAGAATTAAGACGCGCATACGTGGTTACAAATAAATAAATAAATAAATGAATATATATATATATATATATATATATATATATATATATATATATATATATATATATATATATATATATATATATATATATATATATATATGTCATAGATAAAATAACGTATTTCAAATTTTTATTTACACGTTTTTAAAAAGGTAACAAACATAAAAGACAACTGTTTTTTAAGTCTTGAATAATAAAACCAAGAAAATCAGTCCTTGTAACTTCCACATGGTCAAACAGCCAATATATTTTTCTTCTTAGTCTGTTACAGATCTTCTAGATGTCTGTAAAGAGAAATACATGGAAATAGTTTATTAAAACCATTTTGTGTTCTGCGACGAATTGTGAACGATTCAGAAAAATAAACGTGTATCTACAGCTTGATCTTTAATTTTCCTTGACGAGAATGACAGCAAGTTATTTTGTAATTTTCTTAAAAAAATACCAGAATATACCATTAAAATTGAACCGAAACCTATAAAATAAAACAATAGTGTATGCTTAGTGATATACACAATTGGCCTGTGATTGTTTTCAGTTAAACAAAGTTTTGTTGTTCGATTTATGCAATGTTTACAACATAAGTCTTGTGCCAAGCTTTGGCGATTCTCAGATTTGATGATACATTGGCTTTACAAGTCTCTTACAACTTTTCTGTTCGTTTGGACTCAGCTCTTCCAAAAATCTCTTAGCAGTTTGCTGTAGCTTTAAGACACCAGTCCTATCAGTCTTGACCAGAAAGAGTTAGCATACTATCAGTAAAAGATTGATGATATTTTTTTTTATATTCTTACATATATGAGCTGTTTGCAGGTTTCGAACGATTGAAATATTCCATGTTTCCAACCTGATCAGGTCTTTACGTTATTTAAATGTACAACGTTATTTTCTCTGTTATCCTCCAAGCCATTTTTGGTTTCCATATGATATCAGTGGCATGATCCATGTCATTTTCGGTTTCCATATGATAGCAGTGTCATGTTTCATGTCATTTTCGGTTTCCATATGATAGCAGTATCATGCGTCATGTCATTTTCGGTTTCCATATGATAGCAGTGTCACGCTTCATGTCATTTTCGGTTTCCATATGATAGCAGTATCATGCGTCATGTCATTTTCGGTTGCCATATGATAACAGTGTCATGCTTCATGTCATTTTCGGTTTCCATATAATATCAGTATCATGGCCCATGTCATTTTCGGTTTCCCACATATATATATATATATATATATATATATATATATATATATATATATATATATATATATATATATATATATATTAGCGAACACATAATTGGTTTAATTTATAAAGTCTATAGTTTTGGGATAATACAAGTTTTGGGATGTTATTTAAGACAATGTTATTCATTATTTTGCAGTATAACGTTTTAACTATTATGCTTGGAATATTCACTGCATCCGGGACTGCATCGTCTTCTTCCTAAAGAGCCGAAAAGAGGACGGATTTTTAGATTGCCTTATTATCGGCAGAATTTGGTATGTAATTGGATTCATCCTCCTTTTTTCTTCTAATGCAGAATATGAATAGTTTCACCTTTTTAATGTAATGTATAAAAACTTCGGCAGTAGTCTCCCTTTACGAAGTTTAGCGTTTAGGTCTCACTGGACATATTTTTAAGGCATATTTTCATATGACGATGACCTATTGCAGACAATGAAAATAATATTACGTTAAAGATACAATTAAAAACTAATTAATTTTTTTAAAGGATTCTCAGAAGTTTCTGACTGAGGTATTAAGGTTAATTCCTTATGCAACTAGTGGCTTTTATGCTGAACCAACACTAACACCAACCCATTTTTTTTACATTCGTTGTTTTATAGGAGAGAACTATTTTGAACAAATTGTTCTGTGATATGGCAGTTGAAAGAATCAGTATGTATGTGCCTTATGCATGAAAAAGATCACTAGTACTATAACAAATTAGCATAGGTTTCATCACTTAGCATAGGTTTCATCACCCCATTGCAATATAGATATTTACCTCTGTAGCAAACATACGTAAATACATATGCCAAGTTGGCTGCCCATTTGCAGCACAAGTTACGAATTTGATTTCCAGTGCTCGTCTAACTGTGACCGGCAGTCACTAAGAAGCCAACCCATTTCCAAGCCTAACTCAAAGTAAATGTAAACCACATTACAGATTTAGCTCATGTGTGGATTTAAAAATGCTAAGATTGTGATAATTAGGCTTATGCCTTCTATCTTAAAAAAAATTAGGGGGCAGTCAAGGTACGCAACTATCATGTGTGACCTTAGCACAGTTCAACGTCGCAAACCACGGTCAGTCTTCCGCTACGTTTCTTTATCACCCGTGGCTATATTTCTTCGTGTCTCGTGAATATGCATAAACCTGCACAGAGAGAGAGAGAGAGAGAGAGAGAGAGAGAGAGAGAGAGAGAGAGAGAGAGAGAGAGAGAGAGAGAGAGAGAGAGAGAGTACCTCCAGGGTTGTAGCAGCAAATACCGAACCCATCATCAGAACCAGTTAGACTCCTGCATTTATAGTACCTTGGCCAGGGACATCCTGTCCAACCGTTACAGTATAACGGTCTACCGACTCGGGGGTTTGTTAAGTAAAAGCCGAGCTTACAGGGGTTCCAGAAGTACCCGGATGCTACATGAAAAATAAAATGTTTTATATTAGGCGCTTTAATTTTAATACAGAGTTATAAAAGTGGGTGAGTGATGTGAGCAAATCTACGGAATTTATCAGATGCGAACGAAACAATGCACGTACAATTTAGATTAAGGTGGTCCAATATCTTCAACACCGCGTGCCAAATGAACCAAAAATGTGTAGTTCTTGCTCCATACATGATACATAATATAGCAATTATACTATAATTATAAAGCTAATTTTGTTGTATGAGCGCGGGCCGCAAGAAAATGAGAAACACCTTACAGTTGTGCCTGAACATTATTCTTATAGGAATGACAACACCATAAAGTTTTACCCGGACAAAGTTCTTATGGAAAGTAACTTAAATGTTATCATTAATATTTTAATAAATTTTTAACAAATTATGGTATTTGTGTAAGGGTCAGTCATAAAAATGTTCTTGCTTTTAATGTAACATTTTATATTATAATTTTATTTATTCAACTTTGCATTTTAATCATTTGGTGCAGGAAACGGGTTTGATCATATTGTATTTTCTTCTATAATGCCATTTTAGAACGGTCATGGCGTCATATGGTCCGTTTAACCTTATTTTCTGGAATAGAGAGACCAGATCATAAACATATATTTTCTATACCTACCTTGATATCTTTTTTACAAATATAAAAAAGACTTTCATTGGTCAGCTAACGCGTGAATCCTCTACTAAGTTTAACATTTTATAAGACCCACTTTGTCTAAATAATGTGCAATATATATATATATATATATATATATATATATATATATATATATATATATATATATATATATATATATATATACACACACATACACACACACACAAGATGTTAATTTTTTATGTGCAACGGATTCCTTTAATGTTATTTATCTTTGCCCAAAATAGAAACTAAATTACAAAAAAGATTAATATTTAGATATTAAATACAAATCGTAACGATTAAAAATGTTATCTTATATTTTTGCAAATATAAAGCCTGAATAATTATTAAATTCGCGTGCTGCATTACTTTGTCCCACTTTCAAGCAAGTGAAATAACATTATTTTAATATATAGCTAATATAGAAGTTAAAAAAGGAAATTGGGCTAGTGGGTTAGTTTTCATTACAATGTTTTTGCAAAATAATGAACCAATGGAATAGTTTCAATGTATTATATATATATATATATATATATATATATATATATATATATATATATATATATATATATATATATATATATATATATATATATATATATATATATATATATATATATATATCAGCAGGTTTAACTGTCGTCATATAAACGATATATTATTCTGATGACAGGAAAGTTACGCTTAAATTTCATTACGTTGTTTTCAATTACAAACTGGTTTGAAATAATGCAGACGTATTTAACGATGCAAAGGTACCATTCATCATTACTTACCTTCGCCGATTAGAAATACTGACAAAATGGATAGAACAAGAACACACTTTGCAGACGCCATTCTTATCTGCCAATGTGCTGATGTTCATACAGCGTTGCAAATCGCCACGACTTCTGGCTCCTTTTGCCTTGTTTAAGGCTGGTAAAGGCAATTCTAGACTTCAGCCTAGTTAAATAATTAATTTGTCTTTTGCTAATTAAGGTTAAATGCGTAATGTCATGTCACATGTTTTAAAAGCAGACAGTGAGGTTTGAGACAGATCTTCGCTGTGCATTTTAATTGGCAAATGACATGCAAAAGTCAAGAACTGTCCGCATTTTGCAGACCGTCTCTTAGTTTGAACTAAAAGTACGTAATAAATTGAAACGAGTATATGTGGCTTTTTAAGTACGAATAAACATATACACCGAAAATGATTAGTTAAATTCTGAGAATATCTACACCATTACATTTGAATTAACTTGTTCAACGACACATTTTCGGCAAAATTTATTTTAGGCTTTTTTGCGAATTAATACATTTTCAAGCGTGAGCAGTTTAAATATTTCTTGTTGTCGTAAGTCTCATTACCTTAAATACCGTTTGAAATGTAAGCTTCTCACAAATAAGGCTTACGATAAACATACCACAGACAATGTTTCAGTGGCAATATATTTCATCACAGCATTAAATGCAACCAATTCTAGACACATAACAGTTCGTAATGTGAAGGTTAAGTTTACAACCTTCCTCCTTTGGGACACCATCATATTGAAGATGGACAGAGGGCGCATACATTTTTCGTTATAGGCCCAAAGTCTTTCACTGTACACCCAAGATCTTTACCTGTAGCCCAGATTATTTCTCTGTATACCCAAATTCTTTCACTTTATACCCAAATGCTTTACCTTTAGCGCCAAATTCTTTCCCTGTATACCTAGATTCTTTCCATGTAGACAAAGATTCTTTCCCTGTAGAGCCAGATTATTTCCCTGTAGACCTAGATTTGTTCCCCGTAGACCCAGATTCTTTCCCTGTATACCCAGAGTCTTTCAGACCTAGATTATTTTCGTTGTAGACCCAGATTCTTTCCTTTATAGACCTAGATTCTTTCCCTGTAGACCCATATTATTTCCACGAAGACCGAAATTCTTTACCTTTAGCACCAGATTCTTTCCCTGTAGACCCAGATTTTTCCCTGTAGACCCATATTTTTCCCTGTAGACCCAAATTCTTTCCCTGTAGACCCAAATTCTTTCCCTGTAGACCCAAATTCTTTCCCTGTAGACCCAAATTCTTTCCATGTAGACCCAAATTCTTTCCTTGTTGACCCAGATTCTTTCCATGTAGTCACAGATTCTTTCTCTCTAGACACAAATCATTTCCCTGTAGACCCAGTTTCATTCTCCTTCGACACAGATTATTTCCCTGTAGACCCAAATTCTTGCACTGTAGACCCAATTCTTTCCCTTTAAACCGAGAAATAACGTTCCATGTAGACCAAGATTATTTTCCTATTGACCCAAACTGTTACCTGTATACCCAGATTCTTTCACTGTGTATCCAGATTATTTCCCTGTAGATACACATTCTTTCCCTGTGTACCCAGATTATTTGCCTGTAGACCCATATTCTTTCCCTGTAGACCCAAATTATTTTCCTATAGTCCCAGATTATTTCCATGTAGAGCCCGATTATTTCCCTGTAGACTCAGATTATTTCCCTGTAGACACAGATTGTTTTCTTGTATACACGAATTCATTCACTACAGACACATATTATTTCCCTATATACGCATATATATTCCCTGTAGACCCGGATTATTTCCCTATAGATCCTGATTTCTTCCCTATAGATCCAGATTCTTTCCCTATAGAACCACTTTATTTCCCCATAGACACCAATTCTTTCCCTGTAGAACCAGTTTCTTTCCCCATAGACACCAATTCTTTCCCTGTAGAACCAGTTTCTTTCCCCATAGACACCAATTCTTTCCCTTTACCAGTTTCTTTCCCCATAGACACCAATTCTTTCCCTGTAGAACCAGTTTCTTTCCCCATAGACACCAATTATTTCCCTGTAGACCCAGATTATTTCCCTATGGACACGAATTCCTTCGCCATAGACTTAGATTATTTCACTATAGACGCAGATGCTTTCCCTGTAGGACCAGATATTTTGCCCTTAGACCCTGGTTCGCTCCTAATAGAGCTATTGACCCAAACTATTGCCCTGTATACACGGATTCTTACCATTAGACCCAATTCTTTCCGTCTAGAGCCAGATTCTGTACCTTTAGTCCCAGATTATTTCCATATAGATCCAGATTCTTTTCCTGCAGACCCAGATTCATCCATGTATACCCAAATTATTTCCCTGTAGACCCAAAGTATTTTCCTGTAGACCCAGATTCTTTCTGTGTAGACCCATATTCTCTCTGTGTAGATCCAGATTCTTTCTCTGTTGACCCAGATTATTTCTGTGTAGACCGAGATTATTTCGCTTTAGACCCATACTTTCATCTACATGAAGAGTAGATAATTTTCTGATGTGACAGATTAGGTCCAGGCTTCACCTACATGAAGAGTAGAAAGCCGTATGATGTAATAAACCAGGTTTAGGCTTCACCTATATCATGAGTAGAAGCTCTCTGATGTGAATGACCAGGCTCAGATTTAACCTACATGAAGAGTAGAAAACTCTGATATGATATAACATGGTTAAATTTAATCTACATGAAGAATAGAAAACTCTAATATGATATAACATGGTTAAATTAACCTACATGAAGAGTAGAATGCTCTCTGATGTGATAGAACAAGCCCAGATTTCCTATGAGGAAGGGTAGAAATCTCTCTGATGTGATAGAACAGGCCCAGATTTCCCCTAGAGGGAGAGTAGGAATCTCTCTGATATGATAGAAAAGGCATAGGTTTGACCTAGAGGAAGAGTAGAAAGCTCTCTGATGTGATTGACCAGATCAAGGATCCACTAAACATCTCCAATGGTCTTTCTTATACTGAGATTTTGGATAGGCCCTATTAAATGTTTTGGAATTTTTAAATGAATATTACAATTACATTAAGGATGAAAATGAATTTTAATAATTAGCAGTTTCCTGAAATGCATGATGTAATCTTTGGAGAACATTCAAGCTTTCCACAATTTCTCGGCTCGTTAATCGGGAATGTAAGGTGTATAAAGCTAAGTGATAAAGCTAAGGAATTAATTTTCATTCCTTTATTGTTGCGTAGATCTATTCTTCTAAAGACTCACAATATTGTCAGAAATATCAAACAAGATAAGGCCAAATTGCAATCTGAGGAACCGTTTGGGTGAAATTTAGCGAAACTGGATCAAGCCTTATTTTTTTTAAAAGAATGCAGCCTGACGGAATATTTTCTTCTGACTCTTTTGCTTTTGTTGTCGCATACGATGTTTGTGATCGATGTTGTCAAAATGCTTTTATTTTTATGCACAAAATGTTTTGAACTTCTATGGCGTAAGTAGGTCCGGATCTGATATGCAGCTTAACATACTAATGTAAAATGACCCGAAAATGTGCAACTTTACAGACCCATGTACAATGGTCCGATGATGTACAACTTTACAGAACCATGTACAAGGGTTTGATGATGTGCAACTTTACATACCCATGTACAATGTTCCGATGATGTACAATTTTACAGACCCATATACAATGGTCTGATTTCCAACTTTACAGACCATTTTACAATGGTCTGATGATTTACAACCTTACAGACCCACGTACAATGGTCTAACGATGTACAAATTTACAGACCCATGTACAATGGTCCAACGATGTAGAATTTTACAGGCACATATACAATGGTCCGATGATGTAGAATTTACAGACACATATAAAATGGTCCGATGATGTACAACTTTACAGACCCACGTACAATGGTCAAACAATATACAACTTTACAGACCCATGTACAATGGTCCGATGATGTAGTATTTTACAGACACATATACAATGGTCCGATGATGTACAACTTTACAGACCCATGAACAATGGTCCGATGATGTACATCTTTACAGACACATGTACAATGGTCCGATGATGTACATCTTTACAGACCATCTACAATGGTCCGATGATGTACATCTTTACAAACCATCTACAATGGTCCGATGATGTACATCTTTACAGACCATCTATAATGGATTGATGAGGCACAACTTTACAGACCAGGCTTTTTACAATTATTTTTAGAAAAATATTGCTTTCAGAACATTGCCAAACATATTGCGTATCTAACTGAAAATCATTCGCCAGGATACGAACATATTGCGTATCCCACTGAAAATCCCATGACAGGGTACGAATTTATTGCGTATTTCACTAAAATCCCTCGCCAGGGTACGAAAATAGTCCGTTACCCAGCGAATGTATCATCATGCGAATGGTGTTTTTTTATTGCTAAGCAGGGTGGAATTATTTAGGCTTATTACTACTACTATCACCACCACACTACCACCACCATCACCACCACCACCACAACTACTGATATTACAACTATCAACAATGATATCGATCCTTCATTAGATAATCGAAGTCAATAAATTTGCCTACAGCTAGATTCAATTAATATGCCTTAAATAATCTACATTTGATTTTACCCAGTCGCTGCCAGGCATGTATTCATGCAAATGTGTCATGTTATAATTTTATTTCCTATCGTTGCTTAAATTGGCTCTCTACAGTTTCGTATTTTGCATAGGGTTAGGTTTTTAAAGAAAAACAATTATCCACGTTCTCCTCATTGGTTATACTGGATTTTCAAAAACAACTTTTCATACTGGTAAAAGAAATTGTGATTCAATTTATTTTGGTGTATGTTGTAACATGGGTTATAGAGGGTGCATCTTGGTCTTACGCCAGATAATGCTGTTACGACTCTGAGGTCTTAAACTAGGAAACGAAGATAAGCAAAACCAAAAAAATTGTAAAAAACTTAAAATATAATTTAATTAACAAAGTTATACAAAATATGAGAGGAACTTACAGAATTATGAAGTAAATCCAAAATAATCCCGAAAAATTCTATTAAATTCTGAAAGAATGCCAAGTTTCGTATCAATTTCAAAACCGGAAATGTTCTGGTCTGCCAAGAATCACGAATTTTTGAAAATTGCCTTGTCTAGAATTCATTTGAATAATTCACAATCGTTTCAAAATAATGTTATCGTTTAATATGAGCTTTAGTTTTTCACTGAACAGTCCAAAGGCACCGCTTCGGTGGCTTAGTGGTTATAGCGTTCGCCTCGAATGCGGGAGGTCGCGTGTTTGAGCGCCGATTGAGTCATACCAAAGAATTATTAAAAAAATGTTACTAACAACTGTCTTGCTTGGCGATCAGCATTAAGAGATTACTGTTATGACTGGTCGGCCTTGGGTTAGGATAATATAACTGGGAGGGACATCATGCTAAATGTCTGCGTCACGGTGCCCCAGGGCTAGACATCACTATAAACTGCTACATTGCAGACATCGTAGCGATATGACTGAAAATTGTAAAAGATACGTTAAAAATCCAAATCTCTCTCTCTCTCTCTCTCTCTCTCTCTCTCTCTCTCTCTCTCTCTCTCTCTCTCTCTCATACACACACAGAGTCCATGCAATTGTTTGTCTGGACGTTTGGACGTTATGACAGCAACACAAGAAATAGTAATGACTCCCCAAAAAAGAGTAAATCTGATTGATCAGTTTTTTCTCGCTATATAAACCTTTAACGTCTCTTTGCGAGTACGTACTTTTATATACCCCACGTGACACATCTTCCTGCTTAATCTAATATTTCAAAATACCTGCTAATGTAATCTAACTAACTTAATAGGAATTAACCTAATTCTTCTACTATACCATCTGACTGGCCTATCCAATTGGAAAAAGGCCGAAGTTTTTAAACATATTTATTAATAATTATATTACATGTAACTGTCATAGACGTACGTAAGCATCATTTTAATATTCGATGCGATTTAAATATTCGTTAATATATTAAAAAAGACCTTATGCACGTACACCAATTCCAATCATGTACCAGGAGTTAAAGATTTTTAGATACATAGCTTGGCCATTTTCATTTCCTGGACTTTAGTCTTAAATTGTAAAATAAAAGCCGATAACATGTTTTTTTAATGATACATTTTATATATTTAGCAATTCAGTCATTGTTATTTCTGAAGCTGGTAATGTTTAGTCTGGCAAACTTGGTTTTTCCTATTTTAATAACTACTAAAGATGGTGTGTTTTATACATCATCAGTGTGCATTTTCGAGCACATGGGAACAGACATTTAATGTAGCGGTGAGCTTAGATCAAGTACAGTCTCCACAAGTCCATTATCCATAGAAACTTCAATCACAGTACATGAAAGTATAACTGAGGCATGCCAACGACCTTTCCACAGTGCGGCTGATCGAGTGGTCTAAAGCGCTCACTTTTACGATTGGTGCCAAACTACCCTCTGTCCATGTGGTTTCGAGTCTCGAACCAGTATGAGTATGGTATGTAAAAAAGCTGCCAGTAACTTCACGTGACCGGTGGTTCTTACTGCGGTTTTCTCTGGTTCGTCCTCTCCTAATGTACAGGCCGCCATGTATAGCTAATCTTGAAATGAGACATGGAGTTAAATCCCCCAAAATAACCCCAATCATCTCCATTTTGCTTGTTGCAAATGGAAATAATGTACCATTTGCCCGTGATTTAGCCGTTTGATGAAGTAAACAGAAACAATCATCAGAACAGAGCTGTGACGAACATTAAATAAATGAAAGGCTCATTGGAAAATAAAATCGTTCCATTTATTTTATGTTCGCGTCCCGAATATGCATGTATGTGGTCTATATATGGGTTTCTTATCCATAAAAGATTTTTTTTCTTGTTTTGCAAACATCTACGATTATGTAGAATAATGTAGATTAATTTTTTTTAAAGAACTAATTACCGTGCACCCTAAATAATGTATGCAATTAAGAAATAATTACCGTGCACCCTAAATATTGTTTGGAATTAATATAAATCGCCATTTGGTGATGCTTCGCTGGTTATATCATCTCATGACAGTATAATTGTTCACCAGTAGCATTTTCCAATCAGCCATAAGCGGATGGATGCTTATGAAGTAGTGAAACCACATTAAGCACAAACTATTTTGCTGCATGCTAAAATCTAATCGGCTGGTTTTCATTTATTTATACATATTGTGGGAAAACGACCTTTAAGAAATATATGTCCCTGTGGGCGACCAGTCTGACACGCGTCTCTTGTGTCTTGATTACAGTTCCACATCACGAACATATATCACGTGCCTTCGTCCAAGCGACATGGAATTTAATTTGGGAACAGAGTTAACATTTATAACTACTGCATGCAAAAGAAAAAGAAAGATTGATTAATTACAAAATACATTCAGAATGTGTTCTATTACGAGTAACATGCAATACATTACACAAATGTCCTTTCCATGTAGAGCCATGTTAATCATTTGCCTTTTTCAGGAATAGGGTTCTTCCGTACATTTATTTTTATATGTTCATATTTTAAATCTGTTGTATTTGGCCATTTTAAAATGGTAGTCGCAATATTGTTATTAATCTTTTGTAACTAATTAATTATATCCGGTAGGTCCTGAGCTTTTATAAACAAAAGCTTTCGTTTGCAAATATCTTATGCAAAGTTACCTTACGGTGATCGTACTACATGATCGAGTTTTGGTTCCAGCCATGAATAGGGTTCGGATGCATCCTCACATTTTGCAGTGTCATCTTAATTTTATCTCTTTGATCGTTTTGATTTTGTTGTTATTGTTTTTTTTTATTTGTGTGTGTAGCTGTTGCAAAGGTTGGGGTGGGGTACATCCAATATATTAATTAAAATATTATGGAAGTTCCACCCTGGCTCGTGAAGTTATAAAGTTAAATTACTGACGAAATAGATGTACAGCTCTGAGCCCCCATTTAGTACTGCCGACGGTTAAATTATATAGAACACGAAGATGAAATTCAAAATGAAAACAATTTAATAAAGTCGATGATTTTAAATGATAAACTCAATCGCTCGTCCACCAATTGACAGCCTACTTCATCTCGTGATTTTCAGCGTGAGTTCGATTTTCCCCTGGCCTTTGGTTCTACTCATCTCTTGATTTCGTTCCTCACACTCCTCCTCGACTTCACCTCTCCCGACTTTTTTCCTTCCTTCTCTTTTCTTCCGTCTCTCTATCGGAGACTACTGGGACCACTGTCACTGGTCTGTCCCTCGAAGCTTCCTTTAGAAGCTGCACTTAGAATCCTTTTCTAAGATTTTTCTCCGCCAATCTAGCAACTGCTTCGTTCTTACGGTGTATGATGGGATCAAGACTTGTGATTAGAATGAATAGTGTATTGTTACATTTTACTGAGATGGATATGTGTGCTTTTCTAGTTATGTACAAATATTGCCTCGAATACGGTAATTGTTAGAAATCCATTACGTGTTATATATCAACACGGCTGGTAGATAATTACATCCATTTCAATTTGGTAAGGATTCGTTGAATGTGGTCATTTGTTTAAAAAAGAGAATGTGAGGGAATGACAAATTATACGAACAAGCTCATATATTTTTAGCAAAGCTGATGACTTGTTCATGATTACTTGCACCATAAACCTGTCAGAAATGTCTATTTGTGCTTCTGTTGCGTATGCCAACAGAAAGTCAACACTTCCTGTACATATTTCTTACGTGGAACTAGTCGTTAGTATATACTTTAAAATGAGATATTTAAATTTATTAATGGGAGAAAAATGGTATCACCTCAATGGAGACAGTGTCTCTTACCAAGCTACATGTACGTTTATTAACACGACACACAAATTTACGTTGAATGTAGAAATAAACAAAACGAGGAACAAACATTTTTACAAGTAAACTTACACAAGCTTTAAAATATCTTGCTTAAAGATGTTACAATCTAAAGTCTGTAACATAGGATGTTACGATCTGAAGTCTGTCACATAGGATGTTACAATCGGAAGAGTGTCACATAGGATGTTACGAATTGAAGTCTGTCACATTGGATGTTACGATCTCCAGAAATCTGTCACATAGGATGTTACGATCTGAAGTCTGTCACATAGGATGCCACGATCTGAAGTCTCATCACATTGGATGTCACGATCTTCAGTCTGTCACATGGGATGTTACGACCTGAAATCTGTTACATAGTATGTTACGATCTCTAGAAGTCTGTCACATCGGATGTTAGAATCTAAAGTCTTTCATATAGGATATTACGATCTGACGTCTGTCACATTGGATCTTACAATCTGAAGTATGTCACATAGGATGTCACAATCTGAAGTCTCCTCACATTAGATGTCATAATCTTCAGTCTGTCACATAGGGTGTTAAGATCTTTTGAAGTCTGTCACATGGGATGTTACGACCTGAAGTCTGTCACAGTATGTTACGATCTCTAGAAGTCTGTCACATTGGATGTTACGATCTAAAGTCTGCCATATAGGATGTTACGATCTGAAGTCTGTCACATAGGATCTTACTATCTGAAGTCTGTCACATAGGATGTTGCGATCTGAAGTCTTGTCACATAGGATGTTACGATCTCTAGAAGTCTGTCACATGGGATGTTACAACCTAAAGTCTGGCACATAGTATGTTACTATCTCTATAGGTCTGTTACATCGGATGTTACGATCTAAAGTTTGTCATATAGGATGTTAAAATCTGTCACATAGAATGATACAACCAGAAGTCTGTCACATACAGATACTGTTATGTTTCTGGCAACCCCACCTCAATAGTACAGTGCGCGCGTGAAACGTGTTATCAAAGAGAAAACCATGTATTCATATTCTTACGAATACAGCCAGAAGTTTGACAAACACTCAGTTTAAAGAATGATATGAGCAAACTCAATTTTATTTTACAATATCGCTGTCATAAAGTTATTATCAAAATTAAAAAAAAATTTTAAAAATCGGTGTAGTAATGTCGTTGTTAATTGCACTGGAACAGAACTGAGAAAGCTTATGCAAATCAATGGCTTTTGCATTTGAAAATATAAAAAAGAGTAGACACAGACGATTTTTACACGTGTTGTGTAAACATCATATATTGTGAAGAGTGGCATCGTCACATTTGACAAAACAATGTTTCTACTTAACTCAAAATATTTCCGCTTGATGCTGACCATTTAGAACTAATGGTGACTATTTATGAATTATGTAATAAGTCTATACGTCATATTAAATTACTTGGTATCATCCAATGATAAGTAATTTGTAAGCGGAATTATGTAGACAAAACATGTTAGCAATATATTTCCTGAAATATATGAAAATGTTTCAATATAAGGAATCAGTTTTTGTCTCGTAGAAAAAGTTTTCATTCGTGTTCTTTCATACCCATATTTAGGTTTATATGAAGGAGTTTGTCACAATACTTCCCCTGGTGTTTTTAGAATTTTGCTTTCTAATCGTTAATATATAGCCATGAGTGTGTTGACTTGAGCTTAAACACTACACAAACATGGGATAAAATGATTACGTTTTCAAAATTCAAAACTATTAAAAAAAAGGATCCGAATAATCTAACTATTAAAAAGACATATGAATTACCTAGCTACGTAGAGATCCGAATTATCTAACTATCAAGTAGAGATCCGAATGATCTAAATATTTGGAAGAGATCCGAATTATCTAACTATCAAGTAGAGATCCGAATGATCTAAATATTTGAAAGAGATCCGAATTATCTAACTATCAAGTAGAGATCCGAATGATCTAAATATTTGGAAGAGATCCGAATTATCTAACTATCAAGTAGAGATCCGAATGATCTAAATATTTGGAAGAGATCCGAATTATCTAACTATCAAGTAGAGATCCGAATGATCTAAATATTTGGAAGAGATCCGAATTATCTAACTATTAAATAAAGATCCAAATTATCTGAATATTAGGTTGAGATCCGAATAACATATCCAGTAAGTAGAAATCAGAATTATATTTTAGGTTGAGATCCGAATAATCTAACTATAAAGTAGAGATCCAAATTATCTAACTATTAAGCAAAGAGCCAAATTATCTAAATATTAAGCAGAGAGGCCAATAATCTAAATATTAAGTTCAGATCTGAATTACCTAACTATTAAATATAGGTCCGAATCACCTAACTAGGCAGTTTATAGTGATGTCTAGCACTGGGGCACCATTCCGCAGACATGTAGTAAGATATCTCATCCAGTCACATTATCTTGACACCAGGCCGACCAGTCCTAACACAAACTAATGCTAAGCGCCAAGCGAGGCGGCTGTTGGTACCATTTTTGTAAGTCGTAGGTATGACTCGACCGGGGAACGAACCCGCAACCTTCCGCTTTCGCGTTGGACGCTCTAACCACTAGACCACCGGAGCGGTTTACGTATTATGTAACTATAAAGTAGAGATCAGAATTATATAACTATTACAGATCCGAAATATCTATAAAGTAGATATCCGAATTATCTAACTTTAAAGTAGAGATCAGATTTATATAACTATTAAGTATAGGTCCGAATAGCCTAACTATTAAGTAGAGTTTCGAATCACCTAACTATTAAGTAGATATCCGAATTATCTACTAGGTAGAGATCCGAATTCCGTAACTATTGAGTAGAGATCCGAATAACCTAACAATTAAGTAGAGATTTTATAACAGTTGTTTAAAACTTTTATCATTGCTACTGACTTTTCATGACATTTATATTTTGATGAAAACTCAATCAAAAGACCCGTTGCGTTCTCCAGTTAGCTTTTCACTTTTCAGCCTATTCTACTGTGACCTGAATATTATTACACTCCGTACATGTTAAAAAGGAAAATCAGCAAAAAATTATGGAACGTGCTATATACAGTTTCGACTTACAAAGTTAAACACATATATAAACTAAAACAGAAAAGGTCGTTACAAATATTAACAAAACTGGATTTTAAAAATATCTTTATTTCAGCGGTATCAAAAAATAACTGAACACAAGTTTTATGAATAAATTATGTCGAGGTTGTGATAGTATATGCATGATAAAAACAAGTTTAAATATGAAGACAAAAGACAATGAGGATGAAGAAAAAAAAACGATTATAAAATATTTCTAAAGTCATCAAGTATTATGCGGTAAAGATATTTTGTGTTTACATAGAAAATGCTTGTTACTGAATGTTTTGGGAAAATGAAATCACAACACAAAACCGTCTCTACAACAATAATTAATAATGTATGCAGGGTCAGTTTTAGTCCTTAAAAATGTTCAGCAGCTTTATTTCGGATTAAGATCTTTACAACTGCTAATGTTTCCATTGAAAGGATGCTGTACACAAATACAGGGTCTACGCTTCAGTATAGAGACTTGCTTTCTGGAACAACTCATATTTAAGAAATTTCTCATTTGTATTTTTCTTTATCTTAGGTACTGTCTTGTATTTAGGTCGTTGTCTATGCTTTTCACTGATGTACATTATCGCTGGTCTTATCTGAAAAATAACAAAGAACAGATTCCTAAATTTCAATTTCTCAAAAGCTTATTAGAGTTTTAATAATAGTGTAATGAGCTCAGTCTCACCATCCCTCATATAAGGACTGCCCACCGTCTTTTTGCACCTTTATCCGAATAAATTCCACCAGATTATTTATATATTTATCCAAAGAAATTCCACCAGATTATTTGTAAGATCCATAAAATACTATTGTTGTCTATATTCAACTATTTCCTAAAATTGAGTCTCTATCTTAAATTTGGTAGCAAGGTGCACGACACAGACGTCAGGACGAAATGTTATCTTTGAAGGGATAGTGGATACAAAATGCAGAATGGATGATAATCGGATATGAGAATACAAACTGAAAACGCAGAATGGTTAGCTAGGAATGATAAACAAAAATGGAACGAAACGTGAATGTATAACATGAATTTCCACCTTCGGTTAAATTTGGATTCGTCATAAATTCAATAGTTTTTGTTTCATTACTTACTATATCATGTTTCTAATAATATCGAGACTAATCTCCGTTTAGCAGAAATGAAAACAGACGACATATAATATATTTCTATTTCATTGGAAACGAGAAAAAGGAAAAGGTGGATGAGAGCGATAAACAAATCTAAATGCATTTCGGACACCATAACCAAAACACGATGAGATAATATATGAAATCCACAAACAGAATGTAATTAAAAAGAAAATAAAATATGTGGACGTGGCAAAATGGTCCCTTTCTAGGTTCATAATATACACAAGCAGATACACAATAACGAGAAAAAAGAGTATCAGTCCTTGAAATGTTATCATTTTAGTGCCTGTGTTCACTTGCATATAGAGCCTGTCAAACGTTAAGAATGTTGGCAAGCCAAGGCCAAATCTGTAACTGGGAGAAAATGTTCAATATATTTACATGAATATATGTATGCATTCAATCCGACACATTTGATCTGAGCCCGCGATCGTCTGCAGTTCCAACATAGCTGGTTACTAGATATAGATACTGGCGCCCAGTACACATTTAGTTAATTAGAAGCAGATAGATAACTGATATCAACCAGGTAAGCCGCGCTTGCTAAATGCTGATTTTTACTGAGACATAAATCAAATAGTCCACATTGTTTGATGATAACGCATAATGACGAAATATTGTCGGTAAACAATACAAATATTGATTTGGACACTGGACAGGTAGGTGACACTGGTCAACAAATATACTAGTGGTTAATCAAAGACAGATAGTGGACATTATCCAAATAATTCATTTTGACCAAATACACTAGTGGTTAATTAGAGACAGATTACATATATAGACAAAGTGAGACAGGTGTAACAATATTGGTGCCGCCAAAGATCCCGTTTCCTCTACATGATGTTTAACCAATATTGTGTTAAACGTGCAGCTGAAAGAAAGAAAAACATAACATTATTTCCTTCCTTCCCCAGCCCCAATCACTCACATCAATACGAATTAAGATCGCCTGTTCTCTTGTATCTAAACTAATGGATAACTGGCTTCTGAAGCAACACCACACATATTTCCCTTATTTCTGGCTATCATGAAATATCCTTCGTCTCCCCAATCAGCGCCCCAACTGTAAAATATTAGAGAAATTTAAATTAAAGTCAATAATGATACTGTAATATTGTCTATGTAAAGTCTATACTGAAACTGCACGATTATTTATGTAACTAAGTGTATAGTTATGCTGTCCTATTGTCTATGTAAGGTGTATAATGATACTGTACGATCAATTATGTAACTAAGTGTATAGTTATGCTGTCCTATTGTCTATGTAAGGTGTATAATGATGCTGTACGATCAATTATGTAAACAAGTGTATAGTTATGCTGTACTATTGTCTATCTAATGTCAGGAATGTTACCGTACGTTTGTGTATACAAAACGGTAGTATATGAAGGCTAAAATGGAAAACAAAGTCAGCTTTGTTTTTCATTTACAAGAATGAAACAATCTATACAAGTCCATATGTAATATTTTATCTGCAGACTGGCCAAAAAGTTCGGTTTTAACAGACGGGCCAAATAGTTCGGTCTTAACAGACTGGCCAAATAGTTCGGTCTTAACAGACGGGCCAAATAGTTCGGTCTTAACAGACTGGCCAAATAGTTCGGTCTTAACAGACGGGCCAAATAGTTCGGTCTTAACAGACTGGCCAAATAGTTCGGTTTTAACAGACTGGCCAAATAGTTCGGTCTTAACAGACTTTCCAAATAGTTCGGTCTTAACAGACTGGCCAAATAGTTCGGTCTTAACAGACGGTCCAAATAGTTCGGTCTTAACAGACGGGCCAAATAGTTCGGTCTTAACAGACGGGCCAAATAGTTCGGTCTTAACAGACTGGCCAAATAGTTCGGACTTAACAGACGGTCCAAATTGTTCGGTCTTAACAGACGGGCCAAATAGTTCGGTCTTAACAGACGGGCCAAATAGTTCGGTCGTAATACTTTCTTCCTCAAGATTTCCTTGCTACTACTAAGAAGTACCCGTCTCCTCGTACACTGACCATGTCATCCCTACACGTGCACACATATGTCAAAATTCTTGGCTGCACCATATGGAACGTGCATCAATCCTTATCTGTCTTAAAGTCCAATGGCAATGGATCACTAAAAGCAGACGACATTGTACGTGACAGGGTCTTACCTATTCTTTGCAAGCCAGTAATCGGTGCTGTTAATTATGCCATATCCAACAACTAGAACTGCATGGACAAGGTCTGTGGAGTTGCATTTTGGCTCTTCATACACTCCTGAAATTTTATAAATATTGCGTTCTAGAATAAAACACAACAACGAATTCTCAAACTTGAATGTTGGATTAATATGTGTTGATCCTATGTAAAAGAAATGACTAACTTCATTTGCTTCGTATCAATAATATTTGAGGTCAGTATGAGAGAACAGTATTCCTTG
The DNA here is from genome assembly GCA_029339505.1 of Unio delphinus. NCBI lineage: Eukaryota > Metazoa > Mollusca > Bivalvia > Unionida > Unionidae > Unio > Unio delphinus. The sequence continues at coordinate 2,722,106 of JAQISU010000202.1, read as the reverse complement.
AGATGAAAACACATATCAAATGTATATGAATACATATGCAGAGATTAAAGTTCCAAAAGCAAACAACTAGACAATGAATTATTGCTACTCAATAATGACAACCATAATGAGACTACAAAAACTAATTGTAGGAGATCTGATTAAAATGAGACGAGAAAAAAAATGGTCTCTGTACCACGTCTGTTTAAAATAAGAGTAGAAAAAGCGAACTCTGCACCTAAAATGAGTATAAAAACTAATCTTTACACACACCCAATCTGCTTAAAATGAGAAATATCTCTATACCTAGTTTGTATAGAAAATTATAAAGAGTTACATTTAGTTTGATTATACCCATTCTGGTAAATAAAATCAAGGTCTACTTATAGCATGTATAATTTACCAAGGCAACTACGTATGTTAATATTATGTCGACCTTTTAGTGTCACATTGCATATAAGGGAGATGTAAACTATATGGCGTATGTCACTTTCATAAACTTTGCGTATCAAACGGTCTGTTAGATTTCCGTTAACCCAATCTTTATGATTTAGGTACAAAGGTGAAATGATAATTTGATCCTTTTATTTACCTCCTGAATAGTGCATGAATGATTCTTGATTGGCATCAGAGCTATGGAAATTGGTCCGACGGTGGCAACAGCTTGCTGTAGGGCCGATTCACTACCACTTTCAATATCCACACAGCCGGTGTCCTTCCCAACTATCATGGAGGCATTATACACGCAATCTCCTTCCTAATTTAAAGACGCAAATAATTGAATGTAAATTTGTCACTTCAAAACTGTTTTTGTAACATAACTATGGCTATTGAATGAATGATCCAAATACATTTGCAGACATTTTGAATGCAGTAATACAAAAGAGACTTCAGATTTTAGTATAAATTCACCCAGAAATCATCATGATGTTCCCCATTTATTTTCAGAGCTTAAGTGAACATTTCTGATTTACCATTACTGACATCAACCAGTAAAAGTTAGAGCATTTAGTTCTACACATCTTATATCCAGACCCGAGTTGAATAGATCCAGATTGGCTATGGCTAAATGTAATAGTGCTATATATGGGAGAGATAACAAAACAATTTGCGTTTCATCCATGGCTGCCTGCTATCATATTTGCACGAATATCCATACAGGTAACAACATATTTCATCAGAGCCAATAAAATAAACTAATATAATAATATTCCCTAGACGCAATGACTGGTGAAGATGTATGTATATTTGCGAGGACGAGACAATTTATTCTACTAATAAATCTAGCAGTTATGTTTCGACATCAGCTTAAAATCTGAATGAAACAAAATTTAAAACCACGGCAAAAAACAATATTCATTTTGTTAGAATGATTATCTAACTGGCATAGTGCATATCAATGTACCAGCTTTCAAAACCATATGTACGAAATCTTGAGCTGCACGCATGCGGATTTTATTAGCGATCCACATGTCATGATAGTAACACGTGACGGTATCCCATGATAATGATACGGACGCCATCATATGGATACGCATGTAATGATAGATTCTTATGTTATGATAATGATTTGCACGTTACGTTAGTGATACGCATGTGATCATACGGATTTAAATGCCATGATCATAATATAAATGTTACACTATACTTTAACATAGGCAAGAGAAGAGAAAAGAGAAGAGAAAAGAAGAATAATAAACCTTAGCTGTGTATTCATATCTATCGTTAGACTCAATACCATACTTCTTGATGTACGCAAACGTGGTGTCCATATAACCGCCGTCACAACCTTGGTTGTCGAAGGTTTTGGAACAGTCCACCAGTTGCTGTTCACTAAGCGAAATCAGTGTACCGGTCTTATGGAAATATTGACCCTCCAAAGCACCTGTCTGAAAATGATAATGGAAGTCACGTGTTGTTTTGTATGAAAATGCATGTTAGATGACCATTGTCCATTTTATCTCCTATAATCAAATGCTGGAAGGATTTATTTTCCACACACACACACACACACACACACATCTATATATATATATATATATATATATATATATATATATATATATATATATATATATATATATATATATATATATATATATATGGGACAGGTAAATCAATTGTTTGACTTAACGAGACAAATTAAAAACATTGTACATGTGCCTGGACGTTTATTATTGAGATGTCAATAGCGGTTGGTGTTCGCTCACAGTTCGCTATCCCACTCCACAGTATATAATTAAAACGAATCTTCTGAAGAAAAGAATCCATATGAAACGTGATATAATTGATTTATTATCGTATTGTGACTAAATACAAAAAAATTGCAACTGAACGAAAGTCCCAATTGAAGACAAGTATAATGAAAATACAATTTTCCCAGAATCAAGCTGATACACAAGGACTGGAGCATTTTCGTGCTATTATCTGTATTATAACGTGAATAAATCTAGCTACATGTAAACAAGAATGTTACTTAAACCAAGAAAGCACTTAAACCACTTAAACTTATAAAGACCAGCCTCCAACTTGTATACACATGGTGTCAAAAAAATTATCTCTTTATTTATTTGATTGATGCACAGTTACTGATGAAAGGGATGAATTGTATCACCATGTAGGGAGACATTATATATCATCCAAAAGCTGTTATTATGATATCTCGTAAATATACTCACTGTACTGAATGCCCAGCAGGAGCCACAATGTCCCTGTAAAGATGGGATAGAAAATATTTATACCATAACTTCATACAAATAAATCACATTTGGAAATAGCAGACACCTAAAAACCGATGTTTTGTTTTAAACCGCAGTTATTTTACTTTTCGTTCTGATTTGCTACTGAATTTATATTTGTACATAAGTAAATAAACATATTTCACCTACTTTCGATTTGTCTCGTCGTCCTATATTTCGTATAATTTCCCAAAAGAATCTAGTGCTAATAAAAAGAGAATCTTGATGTCACACAATTTTCTCGAAAAAATGCGATTTGTTTTCTGTGAGTAATCAGATATAAAAGTTGAACCACCATTTAATGTGTCCTTGAGATACCAGTGCTAACCCACCAGTCAGATCCCGAACAAGTTTCCTTTATGTTATCTAATTTTAGAATGAATATATGTAGAGACTGGGTTCATGTCACCTAACAGAGCCGTCGAGGTTCCTTACTCTACCGAAATTTCTCACTTGGTGATCTTCCAGTTCTAACAGTGTGTCTGGATCTCTAGAACATTGGCTGATTATCCTGCCTTAGTTTTCATATATTTATAGCATTTTGAGCTGTGCACAGAAACTTTTTGTGAACCTGAGCTTAACACATTCCACGTACGATCAGTGGCCACGCGATGCGCAGTTGAGACCTGTACAATGACAGCACCCTGCCTTATTGAAATAGTTTTCAAAACAATCAGTTATATAGGTAACCAAGCAGGTTATAGCTCAACATGAAAATGACACCGTTAAGGTATTCTGAATTTGTTCATAAATTGTGTTTTTCCTATGAATTTACTAGTGCAAAGCCGTACTTGTATCAGTTTTACATAACTTGATCTTGTAAAGAATAAGTATACGATGGTGATATTATTAGATGTAGATTATTATTCGAACAATACTTTTAAAACGAAAAGATGTCTTTGGCATTTGTTTGACATATGAGACAACAACAGAACCTGAGGTTATCACGTGCATACTTTAGCAACGTAATCTGAAATCAAATATTGAAATGGAAGCTAAAATTGAGTACAGATCAATCTAATCTTAAACAACTTTTATTGTACCTAACTTTAAATAACTGTAGAAATTTGTCTACAGTATCGGAAATCCAGGACAAACGCTTGAACATATGACTTTCCTAGTGCATTCGGAAATTGGGACACATATTAAACACCTGAGCTCAGACTTTCCTAGTGCATAAGAAACTAGGAAAGAATTTTAATCTTTAATGCTCATAATAAGGATTCTGAAAAACAGGAAACGTTTTAAACCATGAGGCTATGCTTTACCGTTCTTACTGTAAACATGCAAATAATGTCTTTTTGACTCACTTAATGATAACGAGTGAACCTTTCTTACTGTAAACATGCAAACAATGTCTTTTGACTCTATGATAATGAGTGAACCTTGCTTACTGTAAACATACAAATAATGTCCTTTGACTGTCACTTAATGATAACGAGTGAATTATATATAATTTGCCCCTGCAAATGGTTACCTGGTCTTTTACTTCTGTGACATATCCCTTCTCTACCCAGTCTACCTTATCCGGCAACACGATATTATGTGGGGCTAGGAACGAACTGCAGTTGAAATCTCCTAGATTGTGTCTCATCTTTACACAGCCAGTATGTAGATGTCTGAACTCCTGTGATGTCTGAAGTAAATAATAATAATAATAATAATAATAATAATAATAATAATAATAATAATAATAATAATAATGTAAAAACAAGAAACAAAGTCAGAAAACATGAGGCAGTTCACTATGTTGTAATATCATATTTGTATTGGGAATGGAGTTTTGCATGTACAAGCATTGTTCAATTAATGCGTGATGGTTATTTGATGTTCAACGCGTTGAGATGTGTGATGATGTTTGAACTAGGAGGCTTTGGCATATTTGATCGTGTCATTCTTATTTGTCACTGAAAACATTTAATATGTGTAATAACTTCTCCCGTCCTTGAACGTGTGCCACCCACTCACCATTGTTTTTGCATCGTTTTATAAATGTGTACTTTTTGTGTTTTATACTAAATGTGAGTATAAACTCTTGCTCTGGTCCTCGTAATGTCACGCTGTTGTCATGAGTATTATATAGTTCGTCAAGGCATTCATTTAAAGACATCAACAGTTCTACAAGCCCTGGGACACCAATATTAAGTAGAATAAAGTTCGCAAGTTAGCAGTTATTGTACCATATTCATTTCATGTTATAGCATACGCGAATTTCACATGTATAGTTTAGGAAATGAATTATCTTACAGTCCATGATTTTGGACTATCAAAGCCAGAAATATGATGTTAGCCAATAAATTAGTGAATTTAGCCATCAAGTGGAGTTTTCTTACCGGAAAAGCAGAGATACATTATGGTTTATGGAATCAATGTGCCCACACGAAGAATCACATTTCTCTTGTCAGACTTTTCTTGAACAATAAGTTTGCTAATGTTACTGTTCATTATTGAAAGTTCTTGATTGTGTGCATCTTGTAATTTTACTTCTATGGGCAAAATGCATGTATGCATTTGATAGGGACTATTTCTAACTGTATTATGAGTTATTGGATTATCAGTACGCTGTACTCTCACTGGATTCGCATAGAAAAGTACTTGTCCATTTCATTCAATTCTACGTAATCATAGATTAAGATTAAGAGTTAAAAGCACACCAAGGACATTAAGAGTACAACTTATTTCTGTCTAAATTGTGTGTTCAGATGGATTTTTAATGCAGATTGAAAAGTTGACTTGGATATGGCAAGCCATGAGAAGGACAAAGATTGATTGGCTAGGTAAGTTCATGTCACGTGAATTTGAGTCTATTAACATGCGTGCAGATAGCACACTTCAAATAGCTGTTAGAGCGGCAAAGGATGAACATCTAAGTAGAAAAAAATTTCGGCATTGTATTCTAAAACCAGAACTTATATATTTTATATAACCTATATTAATTTTGGCCCTTTAAATCCAAAAACTGAATCAAATTGTTGAGAAATGTTAAGTAGATTTACAACACAAATGCTATTGAATATAAATGCCTTATAATTATTATATTGTAATTCCGCTGCTATCTCCCACCACACTGCTTAAGAACACTAGTACTAAACATTTTTAAAAAAAAGATATCACGCTGCTATGTTAGGAGATAGTACAGTAAATCTAATGCATTAGGCTATTAATAAACACAGAATTTAAAGACACAATAAATTTCACCATAATATTGTATATTATAACGTTGTCTTTCGGCATTTAGATAACCAAGTCTTGTATATATTATTGAGCCCTGAATTGTCAGATTTTCTGCATATCATCTATCCACATCCATGCCGGTTCCTAAATTGTTTATATATGGCTGATTATCCTGACTTAGTTTTCATACATTTATAGCAGTTTGAGCTGTACAAAGAAAACTATTTATATGAGTTTATTCCCGGGAAACTGCAAGTTCCTAAGCTTTTTGTCACACCATACTTTTATGTGAACTCTTTTGACTGTAACTTGTCTAAATTTAAATATGAATTTGTGTTCTTTGAAGACTGGAACTCAAATCTCCTCTGGTATTTTCTAAACAGCATTGCATCATTATAAGAAAGCCATGCTTACCACATCTGAAAAGCGGTTCAGTCCCATCCAGTAAGTGGTCTCCCCTTGCTTGTATTTCTGGTTGTGGAAATCAATTTTGTACACGTTCTCAGCAAAAACAGAGCGTCTGTATTCTTCCTCCTCTGCGTTCTCAAACAGCTTGCTTGGAAAGGAGAATTACAAAATCGTAAATGTACATATTATCGTCAAGGTACATTTATTTAAAACAAATTAATGTATTTGGTGTAGCCATGAGTTAGTAATACATGTAATCTGAGAAATATTTGAACAGCATGCATCTCTACACTCAGCAATATACTTTACAAAATATGATCGCATTTATTTTCCTCAAAAATCCCTAAATTGTTGTATATGTTTTTACACGTTCATGATTATAATATTCATTTTATATGTTTTATATTTGGCTATACACACAAATAATGTTTTTCTTTGTTTCAGATTCTACAGTTGTTTTGGTTCCCAGTTTACACAGCTAACATTTTTATTATTTTACACTTTCTACGAGCAAATGTTTATTATTGTAGTTTCTACAAGCTCAGATGTTTATATATCATGTATTTTACAGCTCAAATTTTACCGCTCAGATTTTTATATATCACAGATGTTACTGCACAGATGTTTATAAGATGTTTATATATCAGTTTCGACAGCTCAGATGTTTATATATCACAGATTGTACAGCTCAGATGTTTATATATCACAGATTTTATCGCTCAGATCTTTGTATATCACAGGTGTTACTGCACAGATGTTTATATATCACAGATGTGTATATATCACATTGTACAGCTCAGATGTTTATATATCACCGATTGTACAGCTCAGATGTCTATATATCACAGATTTTACCGCTCAGATGTTTGCATATCACAGGTGTTACTGCTCAGATGTTTATATATCACATTTTTATAAGATGTTTATATATCAGTTTCTACAGCTGAGCTCAGATGTCGACATATAGCATGAATACATTATGACATTTAAATGAGGGCCACCTATCCGCTGCACGTATCATATCAAGATCAAACATGGTATCAGGTTAAAACAAGGGGCACAACATATTTAACCAGCCAACCGTGAATGTATACATATTAAGAACGGATAAATGGGCAATGTTCGAGAGATCGAGAGATCGAGAGAGAGAGAGAGAGAGAGAGAGAGAGAGAGAGAGAGAGAGAGAGAGATTGCATTGGGATCTTTTAACGTAGCTTTAATAATTTGTTGGTCACATCGCGACGATATCGTCAATGTGACAGCCGATGGTGATGTCTAGGACTGTAGCATCATGACACAGACATGTAGCTTAGTTTTTCACCCAGTCACATTTTTTTGACACCAGGCCGAACAGTCCTAACACCTGTTTAACGGTGAAAGTCTTTGCAAAATCTCCGCAGATAATTTTAAAAGAGAAACCCATCAAGATATCGATTCGTGCATCGATTTGTTTTGGTATACATTAATGTCTACCTATTCGTGTATAAGTCAGTTTGTATTCATTAATATCTACCAATCCATGTATCGATATATTTTGTATATATTTATGTCTACCTATTTCTGTATTAGTTTATTTGTATATATTAATGTCCACCTATTCGTGTATCAATCTATTTGTAGAAATTAATTGTTACATATTCGTGTATCAATTTATTTGTAGACATGAATGTCTACCTACCTATTCGTGTATCAATTTATTTGTAGACATTAGTGTCTACCGGTTCGTCTATTAGTCTATTTGTAGACATAAATGTATACCTATGCTATTCAGACTATATCTATATTCTAACTTTTCTCTAGCGTTACATGTAAATCAGCAGGTACTATTTACATATATTTAGTTCAATAAATATATTTAGGGAAATATGGGTTACAAGTGCAAGCAGAAAAAACCTAAAACAGAATTCAAACAGAAAAAAGGAAAACAAAGTTCTATATTGCCAAATGTAATCATTGATGGCATATCAGGGTATATATCGTTCATTCTACTGTTACATTTTGTTTTTGTTTTTTTTAAAAATTAAAACAAGCTTCAGCCACTCTATCGGCTCAGTACGGAACTGGGCTGTTTGAAAATTGGACTCAATCTAGTCGACTAGAAACGGAACAGTTGCATCTATTCCCATGTTAATTTAGCAATTAAGTTTGTTTCTACTCATCTTTGACTACCATTATTTATGTTCTGACAACTTTGAGTTAGTATTTTTCCCATATGATAACCCCATATTGTTACGGCTATTGGATTTAATTTTATTTATTTTTAATTATTAAATCTAAAATTGTCATTTAGGGTTATTATCCATTAATTGGGAAATTTTTCTAGAAAATTCAGTTGACCTGTACTTTACTGATAAACAGGCTGACCTTGGCTTGGATACTTCTTTATCTGACCTTGTTTTGGACATTGTCAACAGGTCTTCAATTCCATTGGTTAATTTCGGGGACAACATTTTATTAGTGGCTGATTTTTCCTTCTGGTTCATTCTATTGTTACGTGACCTGGAGAAGGTAGCTTCTTTTCCATGACCTTCCAGACTCACATGATTCCTCTTGTTTACGAGGGAATTACAATATATATAGCTGTGTTTTAGAAGCTAACTTTAGTAGAATTATTGGGCTGTAAGTTATTGGTTGTGTATTTATGTTTGAGTGTTAATATTATTCTGGACTTGTGTCAATTCGTTGGAAAAGAAGAATTATTCTATTTATCTGGAAAAGGACATATGTTTCATAATTTCATTTGGATGATTAAAAACAAGAACTGTACCACGTGACATTGTCAGCCATTTTGGATTATTACCTCGTCAAGATTCGAACCTGGAACTATTAGAACATTTATTTATCAGGACTTACAATTCTATTAGTGGATTATTTTGTGAATTCTATATTTGTTGGATTTGATTCTCTAAAACTGTAAGTTCAATTGTTTTATTTAAATAATTGTACTTAATAAATTCATTGTTAAAGTTATACAAGCTTGTTAGTTTTCACTCTTTCTGTGTTGCTGCTTATTCGAGCCTAAGCACGTAACATAGAATTGGTGGCTATCGTCCGGGATTGAGATTTAAATAAATTTGAATTTAAATTTGAATTTCCCCTATTTTTTGAAAAATTTAAATCTTTAGTGAGACTAACACGCTTGTATCAAAATGACATCTAAGGTAGAAATATTTCTTTCTAATCCTACCCAGGAGCAATTAGATCTTTTCAAAAAAGACGAGTTGGTTCAACTTGCCAGAAAATACGATCTTTCTGAAGTGAAGGCTTCTTTAACGAAACAAGATATCAAAAAGATTTTGGTCCAGTATTTGGTAGAACAGGATGTTTTGGAACAAAGTGCTTTGATTCCAGTCAGTAAGTCTACACCAGACTCTGACATTAAACTGAAGGAATTAGAATTAAAATTCAAGATGGAATTAGAGTTGAAGAAGCTGGAATTTCAGGAAAGGGAGAAAGAAAAGCAGTTACAATATGAGAGAGAGGAGAAAGAGAAACAAATTGAATTACAAAAGGAGCAAATGCGAATTGAGAGAGAGGAGAAAGAGAAACAAATTGAATTACAAAAAGAGCAAATGCGGATTGATAGAGAGAGAGACAGAGAGGAGAAAGAGAGACAATTACAATCTGAATTAGAGTTTAAGAAATTGGAATTTCAGGAAAGGGAGAAAGAAAGACAATTACAATTTGAAAAAGAGGAGAGAGAGAGACAGGAAAGGTTACAAGAAAAACAAATTGAACGAGAGAGAGAGAGAGAAGGAAGAAAGGGAATATCAGTGTAAAATGAAAGAATTAGAGCTGGCAAGTGAGAATTACCATCATACTTCAAATCAGAATTTTGATTTAGCAAGGAATATTAGATTAGTGCCCCCTTTCAAAAAAAAGAAGTAGATAAATATTTTATTCTTTTTGAAAAAGTTGCAGAAAATTTAAAGTGGCCAAGAGAGAATTGGACTCAGTTACTACAATGTGTACTTACTTGTAAGGCTAGCGAGATTTACACTTCACTGTCTGTTCATCAAAGTAGTGACTATGATGTAGTTAAAGAATGCATTTTAAGAGGTTATGAGTTAGTCCCTGAAGCTTATAGGCAAATATTTAGAAATTACAGAAAAGAAGCTGGACAAACTCATGTCGAATTTGCTAGACAAAAAGAGCAGTTGTTTGATAGATGGTGTTTAGCCAAGAAAGTCGAGCAAGATTATCAAAATCTCAAGCAAATTATATTAATTGAAGAGTTCAAAAACTGTGTCAATAATGATGTTAAAACTTATCTTGAGGAGCATCAGATTGAAACCTTGGAAAATGCTGCTCGAGCTGCTGACGAATATTCTTTGACACATAAAGTTCCTTTTGTTAACAAGACTTCTATTCAACAATTTAATGGCAGAAAAGAATTTCCGCCTAATTCAAGCCCTTCTAAAACTCAAACTAACACAACTTTCAAAAATCAGACTTCAGAGACGTTTCATTCTAGATCCTTGTCTCTTCCGACGTGTAACTTTAGCAAGAAAAAAGGACACGTTATTTCTGATTGCTACAAATTGAAAAATAGGCAAAAGAATCAAGACAGGCCTGTTCCAAATGCTCTTATTTACAAGAGGTCAAGGTCACAGTCATGTATTGAAAGCAATACATTTGTTGGGTCTAATAAATCCCAGTCTGATTTTGATATGGAGAATTATGAACCATTCATATCGAAGGGTTCTGTATCACTTTTGGGTGATTCAGCCAATCCCACCCCTATTAAAATTTTAAGGGACACAGGAGCCTCTCAGAGTCTTTTATTATCAGGTACTTTGCCTTTATCTGAGAAGTCTTCTTCTAATGAAAGTGTTCTTATTCAGGGGTTAGAGTGCTGCTTTGTTAATGTTCCTCTCCATTGTGTAAATTTGTCATCAGGTTTAGTGTCAGGACCTGTGACAATCGGAACAGTCTCGGTTTTACCCGTTGAGGGAATAGATTTATTGCTAGGCAACGACTTAGCTGGGGACAAGGTTGTGGTTAATCCACTTGTGACTGGCAAGCCTAATTTGGATCAGAAAGTTGATCCAATTGAAAAAGAAATCCCTGATATATTTCAAGCTTGTACAGTTACTTGAGCTATGGTAAAGAAAGCTCTTGAGAATGAAGTTGAAAAGGGCAGTATTCCCTTCGTTGACATATGCATGGGTCAGGCTTATGTTGTTGAGGTCAGTAATCCCTTATCTGATACCTGCGTGGGTCAGGCTTATGTTGAAAAAGCCAGTATACCTTCAACTGACGCTTGTAAAGGTCAGGTTTTTGATGAGGTCACTTTTACTCTTGGTTTAGATCAATCAGAAAGTATTGATCATAGTGATCCTCTTTTGACAACTCATTCTCTTTATTCTAATCAGGGTGATGATTTTGAGAGTGATGTTACAGAAGACAGCATTCCTTCAACTGGCACTTGTATAGGTCAGGTTTTTGATGAGATCACGTTTACTCTTGGTTTAGATCAATCAGAAGGTATTGATCATAGTGATCATCTTTTAATAACCCATTCTCTTAATCAGGGTGATAAACGACAGTCACTTGTCGTTGAACAGGAAAAAGATCGTGAGATCTCCTGTTTGTTTCAAAGGGTCATAAATGAGACTGAAGTTACTGAAGTTCCTGTCTGTTATTTCATTAAAAATGGAATTCTTATGAGAAAATGGAGACCTCCCGAGGTACCTGCTGGTGATGAATGGTCAGTGAACTATCAAATAGTAGTTCCAAAATCTTACAGACAGGAAATACTTAATCTGGCCCATGAAACTCCTTTGGCTGGTCATTTAGGGATTAATAAAATGTATCACAGGATTTTGACTCACTTCTATTGGCCAGAAATCAAAAGTGATGTTGTCAAATATTGTAGATCTTGTCATGCTTGTCAAATGGTAGGAAAACCCAATCAGAAGATACGTAAGGCTCATCTGCAACCTATTCCTATGTTTGGTGAAACATTCAGTGGAATTATGGTAGATTGTGTGGATTCTTTACCTAAGACCAAGTCAAGTAATCAATTAAAGTTAAAAATGAAACTAAGGTTTGATAGAACTGAGAGGGAGAGAACTTTTGAGTATGATAATGGAGTTGTGTTACTCTTGTTCATTCTTCTTACTTTTCTTCAAATTAGATATTACGGCCCTTACAAAGTTAATAAGAAAATGAATTAAGTTATAGTATTAGTGCTCCTGGGATCTAAATTAATTATAGGAGTACCAGTATATTGAAAGAGATAGCCATGTTAAATATGTAATTAATTTAGTTGTACCAGTCCCTCTTAGTGAAGGAATATTATCAGGATTCGACTGATATTGGAGCTACGAATTGTTGGAATTTAGAAATTGTAAAAAATCTAGACCAGAGACTTTCACTGTTGCAAGTGCAAGAAAGAAATGAACTGAAAGTTATTATTATATGAGCACTTATGTCCAGATATTCTTACAAGGACAAACAAAATTTTCATGACGTTGAGATTGAGAATTCCATGCAGGATGAGTCCACTCAAACAGGAATATTTGAAAAAGGAAATTCAATATTTGCTGGAGAATGATTTTATCAAGCCCAGTAAAAGTGATTGGAGTTCACTATGCATATTTGTTTCTAAACCAGATAAAACTCTCCGTATGTGCACTGATTATAGGAAGGTGAACAGAGTGACAAAAACAGATTTATTCCCATTAACAAGAATTGACTAATCGGGAATACCAAGTACGTCACTAAATTCTGACCTTCTGAAAGGATTTTGGTAGATTCCACTACGGAAAGGGCAAAAGAAAACTCAACATTGTGACTCCATAAGGACTCTATCAATATAAAGAAAGTCCATTTCAACGTCTCACAAAAATGATTATCTCTGGTCTAGGGATTTGTGACGTCATCATTTACAACGACACATAGAAAGAACATTTGGCAACAATTTGATAATTCTTTAACAGACTCACTAATGTATGTTTGACAGTTAATTTGTATAAAAGTGAGTTCTGTTGTGCTTGTGTGCTTTTCCTAGGACATTTAGTGGGACATGGACAAGTTAAAAGGTTGAGGCTATTTCTTGATAAAATAATTGTAAACACTCTTTCCCGTGTATAATAAATTATATTGTGTAATTTATAACCTCAGATGTAAATTGGTTTGTGATAAAAAGAAAGTTTTATCATATAAACCTTTCTTTTTATTTTATGGGGGAAGGTGTTACGGCTATTGGATTTAATTTTATTTATTTTTAATTATTAAATCTAAAATTGTCATTTAGGGTTATTATCCATTAATTGGGAAATTTTTCTAGAAAATTCAGTTGACCTGTACTTTACTGATAAACAGGCTGACCTTGGCTTGGATACTTCTTTATCTGACCTTGTTTTGGACATTGTCAACAGGTCTTCAATTCCATTGGTTAATTTCGGGGACAACATTTTATTAGTGGCTGATTTTTCCTTCTGGTTCATTCTATTGTTACGTGACCTGGAGAAGGTAGCTTCTTTTCCATGACCTTCCAGACTCACATGATTCCTCTTGTTTACGAGGGAATTACAATATATATAGCTGTGTTTTAGAAGCTAACTTTAGTAGAATTGTTGGGCTGTAAGTTATTGGTTGTGTATTTATGTTTGAGTGTTAATATTATTCTGGACTTGTGTCAATTCGTTGGAAAAGAAGAATTATTCTATTTATCTGGAAAAGGACATATTTTTCATAATTTCATTTGGATGATTAAAAACAAGAACTGTACCACGTGACATTGTCAGCCATTTTGGATTATTACCTCGTCAAGATTCGAACCTGGAACTTGGAACTATTAGAACATTTATTTATCAGGACTTGCAATTCTATTAGTGGATTATTTTGTGAATTCTATATTTGTTGGATTTAATTCTCTAAAACTGTAAGTTCAATTGTTTTATTTAAATAATTGTACTTAATAAATTCATTGTTAAAGTTATACAAGCTTGTTAGTTTTCACTCTTTCTTAAGCTTTTCAAATTAATGGCTGCTCCGACTTCGTCGCGACAAGCAGAGCTCACAACTATAATAGACTATACGATGAATCCAATAGACGTCGCTAGGATATAGCATTACAATATATGTTCGTTACACCAATATATAGATAGGACTATCATAGCATTGGATAGCGAAGATGATGTATATAAGTTTTGTGACATGACTCAGAGCGGTTTAGGAAGAGTGATTCATAGAGAAAGGGTATCACAAACGTTATGCACGGAGGCATAAAGATCAAGTTCCTTATAGACAGAGATAAAAAGATAAAGTTCCCCTTGGACAGGGATCATGTCTTCGTTTGTCAGGGTCAATATAAACAATGATACTACTTTAAATAGATTCATTCAGCTCACCCAAGCTGATTAAAATTAGGTCTTAACTTATTCTTATTTAATCAGATTTTACTCACGAAAGTTTATATTGAACATTTCCCATGACTTTCCAAGTGAAAATTTGTCTTTGGCTGGTTCGACATCAAACCACTGGACATATTTATTTCCTGGTGCTGCTGTTATCCATGATGCTGCCAGCACAAATGTCACGATACTTGCATACATCATGATGGTCTGAAAGTACAGAAATGCATTAGTAAAGTTTAACCTACCATGTGTATGATAAATGAGGATCTCCTTCGTCCCTTTGATCTTTTCCTCACGATCTGGAGGAGCGACAGACAATAACATGAAATAAACGTGTTTAGTAATGAAATCAGACGAAATATAACCGGATGTGAAAATAAAGTGAAGTTAGTATAAATGTAGACATAACTGGGGTGAAAATCATATAGAAACAAAAATCTGAGAAATAACTTCGATTACACGCAGATTGTAAATAAATATTACGGAATTGCCACGACTCCTGAGTGAGTGCATGAGGAGGCAGGCTCGCTGGGACAAAAATCTATGTCTAATTTTGGTGTTATTTATCACACGGAAGTTTCTCTTAGTAGCAAATAAAGGCGGAGAGTCAGGGACTGATATCTCCAGATCGCATATAATGAAGTGGTGATCTGATGCACGCTCGTGGGATACAAGGGTGAAACATATAATGTTATCATCAGGACTATAACGGTCATCTTGTAATTAAATGCATCCAGAAAACTGCTAAAATAGATTGATTCATATAAAATGTCTGCTAAAGCTGTTAGCGGCGACCGGACGAAATGGCCTGATGTCAGCTATATAGACGTTGCTCATTATTTGATCCGCGTACAACAATGGCCAGCTGAAGAACGACAAGTTTCTAGATGCATACAAGCATTTAAAAAAATCTCGGCTAGATCTAAACAATACTTTACAATGAAATAAATAGGGTTTATTTGCTGAGAACAAAGGCGCTTTCTGTTCCTTATTAACTCTCTTTTAACAACGCAACTTCAGCGAACACCATTTTGATATTGCAGTAGGCTTTTTGGTGATGACAGGTTTATAACAATAGAACTTTTGTTGGGACCATTCGTTTCTGTATGAGTTTGCTGTAAACACCCATGTTTAATAATGGTTGATAGTAAATAGTTTTGAAAGAAAAAGGTCCTTTGTCCATATGCAATTACTGTTAAAGAAAACAACTATATCCTAACAGGCGGTTACAAAAACAAATAATTTATGTGTGGAAACCTATATATACAGAGAGAACATGTAAATACATGTGTATTCCGGTTTCTCAGTCACAGAGGGTCCTACTAAACATCGCAATATCAGACAAAGGCAGACATAATATTATTACGTGTCTCGCAATAACATATTTATAGAAAAGTATTGAATCTTGCTTTGTTACATTGAGATTGCTTGTCATACACTCTATCTACATAAATAAGGGGGGGGGGGGGGGCGAGTGGCCGAGTGGTTTAAAGAGCTGTCCGTTACGGAGCGCTGCCTTCTCACCTCTGTCTGCGTAGGTTCGAGTCAAAGATTCGGCTAATGTAGTTATGTGAGAAAGCTCGCCAGTACTTCTCGTGGGTCGGTGGTTCTTTCCGGGGGTTCTCCCGGGTTCTTTCTCCACCAATAATATTGGTCGCCATGTATAGCCTATCGTGTGCTGAAAAATGGCGTTAAGCCATACAACAACAACAACAACAACAACATAAATATGGGTGCGTATGTACCATTAAAGAAAATTAATGATCAAAACAAACTATATAGTAAAATGTATACGAATATGAATAAATACACAAAACAAAAATAAACAGACTTTGCCTGCCTTTGTGGTGTTTTGTAGAACCGCCTCAGAGCAATAGAAAATGTTGCATTTGTGTTGGAGATATTGAAGAAAGAACAATAATGTGTGAATGTGAAAATTGTTCAAAGGTATATATATTAAATATCATACGAATTGTATAAACCTCTAACATGTACCAAAAGAAAATGGTATTGTGTCGATAATTTTGGCGGCAAACATTTTTGGCAGTTAAATATATATATATATATATATATATATATATATATATATATATATATATATATATATATATATATATATATATATATAGTCTTGTGCGCATTTTCTGCTACGTCACGCGAAAGAAAGGATATATAACAGATCTACACGTGGATTGTTCTGACGAATAAACTAACCAAACCAAAATTGCAATTTTTAAATGTTTTTTTTTTTTAAAAAGGAAAAGATTATGAACGAAAATGCAATATGTCCCAATGGTTTGTAGGGTACTTTAGATAATTGGGTCTGTCTATATTCGACAAATCATAACCTATTCACACACACAAATTCAGACAAAATCGTATTATAATTGAAGTAAATAATCAGAGAAAATATACAAGAGAAAATATTTTATTTTCGGATGGGGACTTTATAAAAAAAACTCTATACAAAATAAAAGCCTTCTAACAAACGCTATGCTCTCATACGGGCAAGTTACAACTATAAGGAACTATCCACCCCCCACCCCCTTAGAATGCGTGAAAAGAAAGAAATGGGACAGGGATATTTGTGAGGGCCTGTAAGGGAGGTAACATCCAAGATCTGTCACAAGGCGCTACACGAAGTGAACAGGTCTGGGAAAAGAACCCATGAAAAAACCATCACATAGAACATGGACAAACAGTGAACCAACATTGGTTTTAACAAAAAGAAACTTTACTTTTTTCAATTCAGTTTTCTTCCTCAATTCTCTTTCTCTCCTCAATATGGAGAAAAGAAGAGTAAAAAGGGAGAAACATAAACAATAAATATTATAATCTGGAAACAATGTAATGAAAGGTATCAGGCCATTCGAGAACATAAGGAAAAATAAGAAGAACGTGGCTTCCTCTAACATGATGCACTATCCTTATTGAAAATTTAATAGAAACGACACACATGATCACGCACTAAAAACACAGGAATCTTAGGATTTTATTTTATTTTATAAATTTAAACATGATTTAATACTACGTATCGCATGGGAATTTAAAAAGAAATACAGATATGAACTTTATTTGAAGTTCAAGCAAAAAAAAATAAACACACACACACACACACACACATATATATATATATATATATATATATATATATATATATATATATATATATATATATATATATATATCAAGTCTTTCTTAAGAGAACTGGGAACAATATTTGAAATAAACAGCCGTCTCAAAGAACATGACATATAGCATATAAAACATAGCACGAAATATATAGCTTACACGGGACTAAGACACCAAAACATATAGCATACATGGGACTAAGAGACCAATACATATAGCATACACGGGACTAGGAGACCAAATATATAGCATACACGGGACTAGGAGACCAAATATATAGCATACATGGGACTAGGAGACCAAAACATATAGCATACACGGGACTAGGAGACCAAAACATATAGCATACACGGGACTAGGAGACCAAGACATATAGCATACACGGGACAAGGAGACCAAAACATATAGGATACACGGGACTAGGACACCAAAATATATAGCATACACGGGACTAGAATACTAAAACATATAGCACACACCGGACTAGGAGACCAAAACATACAGCATACACGGGACTAGAAGATCAATACATATATCATACACGGGACTAAGAGACCAAAACATACAGCATACACGGGACTAGAAGATCATATATATATATATATATATATATATATATATATATATATATATATATATATATATATATATATATATATATATATATATATATATATATCATACACAGGACTTGGAGACCAAAACATATAGCATACAGGGGACTAGGACACCAAAACATATAGCATACACAAGACTAGGAGACCAGTGACAATGGTCACCAGGATAGTAATAAGGGGTAAGAGTTCCATTTGATAGGAATTAAACCTTACGGGGTGGGGGCACTAGGACCCCCCCCCCCAAAAAAAAAATTACCCCGTAACAAAACATGTTCTTTTGTGGAAATTGGAAATAAAATAATACAGACATACTCACCTTCGGGGAAACAACTACATATAAACACTTTTTTTTTGGAACGGTGGGGTGGGTTGGGGGCTTCTGATTGGTGACCCCTTTTTTCAAATACAAAAATACATGCAGGATCAAATATTAAGCAAAAAACACGTAGCAAACGCTGATTTGTGTGCGAAGAACGAAGAAAGACATGTTTCATTCGCTGAAAACACTGGAAATCCTGCTCGGGCTTTCTGGTAAGTATCTCAAGTACCTATTCAAAAGTAAAATTCAAATATTTCAATAAATTTTTCTGTGATCAGAATCTTCTAATAAAAATGAAAAACAACACAAAAGATCTGAGGGGGTACCAAAAATAATGCTTACATAATTTCAGGTCAAATTGGGTGGGTGGGTGTTCTTCTCAAAAGTGTACCAGCTAATACAGCTGGGAGCTCGCGAGAAGCCTACATAATAAAAAGACAATGCCAAACATTCCAGTTTGTCAATATTATGAAAGATATGGGAACATTTGGTGACTTTTTGAATTACCGAACATAATTCAGCACGGCCCTTCCCAGTTTTCAAATTAATTATCAGTCACCTATCGACATATATAGATGTATTTGCAACATTCCGAATTACGTGCACACATGTATAGATCGCTAAGAAGGAAATTAAAATGTGACAATGCTAGTTACAATAGCTTTTGGCAGGGGTTCACAAACTTTTTCGGGCCACCACCCCATTTGTTATCATGACCGTCTTTACCACATTATTGCCCCCCCCCCCCCCCGGAGATCTCACACTCCTCATAAAATTAGGTATGGATAATGCACACATATGTATGTCTGCCAGTGCAGTACATGCAACATATTGGACGCGCCAAATATTGGAACAATATTCCAGTTTTGGTCTTGCTGTTATTTCAAACTCAATTTATCTGTTATTTAATTTTATTTTTGATATTTCTTATAGAACAAGATTAGCAGAATTAGTAAATTCTTCAACAATTAAATTCTAAAGAGATAACTGGTATTAGAGTGTTTTATATCTAATTAATAATTTGCATAAGTGAAAATGGCAATAATTGCTCGTGACGGATGCAGTTGATTGGTACCAGGTTTCATGCTTTTTTGACCTTAATTGCTCTAGATTAGTTCATAATATTCCTTTGCCTCACACCGACCTTCACAAACCTAAAGCTTACATAACTATTTCTCAATCACATGGCTTAATTATTTATTACTTAGCGTAATGTCATTATTCCGGTGTTGGCACAAAGTTTTTGTTACTCGGCAGACGCCTTATCGCCTACGTATTCATATATAACCCAGCCAGGGTCAGCTCCCTTAGCGTGCCCTCTGAGGCAGGCACTCAATTCTCATTCCATACATGTATAAATGACCATTGGTATTTTACAGGTATCGGTAAAACCAATTATAAAGGCTTGATTTTTGTGTCAATTTATTTCTGCTTTGATTCAAATCCCTATTAAACAGACTTTCGACTTCGTATGTATGTATGTATGTATGTATGTATGTATGTATGTATGTATGTATGTATGTATGTATGTATGTATGTATGTATGTATGTATGTATGTATGTATGTAATGAATAAAATATTAACGAAAATCGTCCAATATATAACAAATTATATTTTAATGAATAGAAGATACCGGAAACTTCTTGCGCAATAGTTAAGCGTATACTAATGCGATATTTATCTTATGGCGGTCTTTCTCAAAACATGCGAAGGATTAATGATTGAACTTTTTGTTTTTACAAACAAAATATGTCTTTTACAATACTATCATTTCAAATGTTGAATAAACTGTTAAAGTAAAATATTTCAAATATCTGAAAAAAATGTATACTATATTTGTTGGTATAAGTTGGCCCTATACATCTTGTGTTTTCATTACGGTGACAATGTTCATCCCATTATGTATAGTGTCTTTTTAAATTAAACAAAATATAGACATATTTGTTTCTTCATCATAGAAATAAGTAAACACAGTTTAAGGGAGTTCAAATAGTTCAAATAAATTTTCAAATAGGTTGTCAGGAAGCGATGAAATGTCTAACATACACCTAGAAACAGCTTCGTGTCCTTTTAGTGAACTCGATTATGTATGTGGCTAAGAAATGGAACCATGCAATCAACTTCCAGGCTTATGAAATATTATCTTCCTTCTCTAAGTATTTCTATTTCCTGCAAAATAAAAGGGACTTTAGTTTGACACGTGGAAACAAAGGATGATTGGAGTGTTGTTAAAAGATGGGACAACCAGTCAGTTTTATAAGGTTACACAACATTGATTAGCGCTATTCAAACAAAATAGAACGCAGTGTTGTTAAAAGATGGGACAACCAGTCAGTTTTATAAGGTTACACAACATTGATTAGCGCTATTCAAACAAAATAGAACGCAGTGTTGTTAAAAGATGGGACAACCAGTCAGTTTTATAAGGTTACACAACATTAATTAGCGCTATTCAAACAAAATAGAACGCTTTGCAATGTAGTGCATATGTGTACATGTACAAAAGAGGTATTGTACCACACAATAAAACTGCATTACGTAGTAGCTTGGCAAGATTTAGGGCTTCCAGGGCTCTAATCACTGATAATAGTGTGAAAATGTGAAACTAAAACCCCCCTCCTCGGGCAATAAACAAGTACCAGAAACAAAACAGAAAAGCCGCAAAACAATATTAAAAGATTGAAGGTGGGGGAAATACAGTGCTTCCATTATTCCAAATCAAGATAATCTTACATGCAGATCGAATTGGTTTTATATAATTCATTTATTTTAATCATCAACAGTGAATGTTTTTTTTTTCTAGAGCCCTGTTGTGGGCTGGTGTATGGCGCTGGACAATAACAGTTTGCTCTGATTTTTAGGAATAAACACCATGTTGAATTCATTATCCTATTAGTAAGAAAAATGTTGAGATAAAGGAAAATAAAATATCTCAGCTCAAATTAATTTTTTTTCATTTTTTTTCTCTCCTTTGGGAATTTGATTTTTTTAATTATATTGAGAACCATTTGTAGCACCTCTCGCCTTTTCTTAGAACTAATTGATCAGTAATATTCATACGATGAATTTCCTATTTATATGTTAATTGTTGTTAATTATTTTATAAGTTGTAATCTAAAATGTAACTATAGTCAATTAATTAAGCTTACACTCTTAAAAACAATATACTGACGTTAGCGTGCTTGTCGATTAAAATAGGAAGTGTTGACATTAATAAAGCCAGCAGTTTAAAAGTCTGGAGAACTTGGAGAGGGATGCCAACGCATGGGCAAGATACTTATCGAATATGGATAATAATCATTCTCCATACGTACTCAATAAACTAGAAAACAGATCAGATCGTGATACTAATCATCTCCACATTTGCAAGAAGATATTTAATGGATCGAGATTTTGTTCAGCTATTATACATATATAAGCATGTATTCGTTATCACTACTCGTTTCATATGGCAGAATTGTTTCATATATTAGATGTTTTAGAATTTATTCTAAATTCTATAGAGTCAATACCTGGGTTAGACAACGCCATGATATTATAAATACTATAGTCTGGTTCGGACCATTCCGGTGACCTTATGGCTGGAGCGTCCGCCTCGGAAACGGGAGGTCGTGTGTTCGATCACTGGTCGAGTCATACTAAATACTTACAAAAATGGTAGTAACAATCCTCACCCCCTCGCTTGGCGATCAGCATTAAGAGGTTAGCGTTAGGACTGGTCGGCCTGGTGTCAGGATAATGTGACAGGGTGGGACATTATGCTACATGTCTGCAGCATGATGCACCAGTGCAAGACATCACTATAAACTGCCTCACTGCAGACATCATAGCGATATTACTGAAAAATGTTAAAGTTACGTTAAAATTCCTAATCACACACACACACACACACACACACACACAGAATCTGGTTCGAGTAAGCTATTTGTTTATTTGTTTTAACAGACAGATCGAATATATATATATATATATATATATATATATATATATATATATATATATATATATATATATATATATATATATATATATATATATATATATATATATATATATATATATATACATCCATCGTGTTCCGTGTTGTTGTTATTTTCACTCATGCTATCTGATCAAATTTACATTGCATTCCCATTTCAATCTCATCACATATTATGGCATATCTCATTGCATCATATGATATATCTCATTACATTGTATGTTGTATATCTCATTACAATAAATGAATTATCCCATAACATTTTACGATATATCTCACAGTGAGTAAATACAATGAATGGCATAAATAATAACATTATATAATATATCTCATTACAGTACATCTATTGATGTATCCCATAACATCTTATGATATATCTCAGTGAGTAAATACATTGAATGGTATACCTCATTACATTGTATAATATATCTCATTACATTGTATAATATATCTCATTACATTGTATAATATATCTCATTACATTGTATAATATATCTCGTTACATTGTATAATATTTCTCATTACATTGTATAATATATCTCATTACATTGTATAATATATCTCATTACATTGTATAATATATCTCATTACGTTGTAAAATATTTCTCATTACATTCTATAATATATCTCATTACATTGTATAATATATCTCATTTCATTGTATAATATATCTCATTACATTGTATAATATATCTCATTACATTGTATAAAATTTCTCATTACATTGTATAATATATCTCATTACATTGTATACTATTTCTCATTACATTGTATAATATTTGTCATTACATTGTATGATATTTGTCATTACATTGTATAATATATCTCATTACATTGTATAATATTTCTCATTACATTGTATAATATATCTCATTACATTGCATGCTGTATCTCATTACATTGTATAATATAACTCATTACATTGTATAATATATCTCATTGCATTGTATAATATATCTCATTACATTGTATAATATATCTCATTACATTGTATAATATTTCTCATTGCATTGTATAATATATCTCATTACATTGTATAATATATCTCATTACATTGTATAATATTTCTCATTACATTGTATAATATATCTCATTACATTGTATAATATTTCTCATTACATTGTATAATATATCTCATTACATTGTATAATATATCTCATTACATTGTATAATATTTCTCATTACATTGTATAATATATCTCATTACATTGTATAGTATTTCTCATTACATTGTATAATATATCTCATTACATTGCATGCTGTAACTCATTACATATTATAGTATATATCATTACATCATATGACATATCTCATGATATCATATGAAATATCTAACTACATTGACTTATATCTTATTTAATTGTATGTTATATCTCATCACATTGTATGGTGTATATCATTACATTGTATGGTATATTCATTAAACCGTAAGTGTATGGTATATCTAGTGAATAGTGCAGTACTCGTTGTATTATGTTGATTCCATATATATTACATCATTTTTTTCTTTTCATAGAATGCTTTAAGGATATACTTTTCGATTACATATTATGCAAATACGCACTATGCGGCCACGCACTATACAGCTATGTACTTTGTGACTACGTACTATACAATATAAGCACTAAGCAGCTACTCTATATTTTGGTACACCATACAGATGCCCACCCCTCCTTTACAAAAAAAAATAAAATTTTTTTTATGTGTGAGCGTGTATCCAACAATATGTAATTATGTGTTCATTATTTCTTTCTTTGAATTTTAAAAGTTTTTTCTTTCTTTCAAATATGGGGTATTTATAACCTTAGTGTTTCTACAGGGTTGAATTTTGAGTAGGTTTTATTCACTTAGTCTCGAAATTCCATTCCCTAGTTTTTCTTAGTTGACCTTAGCTAGAGGTCTTTTATATCCCATGTGTGCTATTTATGTTTGGCGCTGTTTGTTTTGTGTGCTGTATATTTTATGGTATTTTAGTTGTGGTAGCCTTATACATTATCCAATTTTTCCCAGCTGTCTTATTTTCCTATGATCCTTTCAAAAGGGGATCACTTTCTGTAATCTTTGAAAAAAAACTTTTTGATGAAATTTGACTTTTGACGGAATAAATGAGGTACTAATTTTCTTTGAGAGATATTGCTTTTGTTTTTACTCGTCTGCCTTTCTTATGTCAGTGTTCCGCACATCTATTTCTTTAAAAAGCGAGTAGGACTGGGCTCGAGTTGGGGTCCATACATTTGTTAAATTTCAATTGTACTTCTCCCCACTCGAGTTGGGTTGTCTCTATTTATTTACTTTCCATATATATATATATATATATATATATATATATATATATATATATATATATATATATATATATATATATATATATATATATATATATATATATCGGAATATTTTTAAAGTTTATACCGTCTAAACGGGTCATCTGTGCAGTGCGGGAGCAGCAAAGAGTAGTGGCTATTGTAGGTACTAGAAGTTAGATTATTTACTAAGCTATGTGTGTGTGTGTGTGTGTGTGTGTGTGTGTGTGTGTGTATTTTTATGTGTTATGTTGTTATTCCCTTAATGGGGACTTTTTTTCCATAGACCTGTCCACTTAGCGTGGCGCGATGTGACTTTGCCCCATGGTGTCCTCATTATGTACTTCCCTCATTAGGGTCCCTTTATCCTTATACCCCCTTTCATATTCGTATTAGTAATTAAGAGATTAGAGAAAGATAATACAATTTTATGTTCCTATAGCTATTACCTGCCCACATTTGAGCATTGCCTTTGTTATGTAATCTGTTATTTTATATAGTGTTTTTAAACTGACGTCTTCATCTAAGTATAATATATTTTCCTTTTTTTATTCCTCTATCCTATCTAATTCTTGTATTATATCTTTTCTTATCTAATTTGTGGCATTGTGTAAATACATGTGTTTTACTAAATGAAGCTCTTTTCCATATTGGATAGTTCGGCGATACTCGGATCATATGCCTTCTCACTGTTACCTTTCCCGTCAACCACGCATCTTTCATGTATTTGAAGGAGAGGCCACGAATTAAGGAGCCTAGTTTTTCCATATTTTTCCAGGCGTTATCCCAATTTACGTATAACTTTTCACTCTTTATTTTGCATTTTGTTTTCTTTGTTAATTACGTTCTTATCCAGTCGCATGTTTCGTCCCTGTTTTTTTCCCCCATAACTCATGTCTGTCCCTATATTGCGGCAAGATGTCTTTAATTTCCCTATGTTTTATTGGTGTTTCTAATTTTTAAATAAATTTATACCCCCCTCCCCCGTATTTCCCAAACCAGTAAGTATAAAGACCCTCCCATGGTGTTATTGGTTCTTTATTTATTTGTTAAATATATTTAAAATATTTGTGATTTTAATACATAGTGGGTTCGGAAGTGCTATTCCCCCGCCCTCTTTTTATTCCATATAATGTTTTTTTTTTATTTATGTAGTGAGTTTTATATGCCCATATAAATGTAATAATTTTGTTATCAATTGTTTTAAGGTCTGTGTTTTTACAGTGAATGGATTTCATCTGGTATATTATATTTGAGTACATACATGCTTTTGCCACCTGGGCTCGCTCAGTTAGACATAGTAGCGTTAGCACCGATATATTCAAATGACTTTCTATCTTGCTTTTCATTGGTTTAAAGTTTTCTATTTTCGCTCCATTCCCAAAAAAGATTCCTCGTGTTTTAACACTTTCTTTTATCAAGTTGGGTGGTAACCCGGATTCCAGTTTCCTATTGTTATCAGCTCGGTTTTCTAATGGTTTATTCTCGAACCTGATGCTTTTCAAAAATGTTCAAATTCTAGTTCTGGATATCTGAAGGATTTTGAATGTCTTCTAAAGTTAGTGAAATCATCTGCGTGCTGTAACATTTAGAATTCTTCCCTTATATTCTGAATTGTTATGCCAGTTATATCCTTATTAGTTCTTATTTTTATATTTAGAATTTCTATTGCTATTACGTATAACATTGATAGCCAACAGCCTTGTATTACTGATCTTTGTATATAATTTTTTTCCGTACATGATCTATTGATCTGTATGTGTGCAGTTATTTTTCTATACAGAATTTTAGGTCCATTTTTATAATTTTTCTTCAAATCCAAATTTGTCCAATACGTTTTCGACATAGTTCTTTTCCGATCTGTCAAAAGCCTTCTCCTTTCGAAGAGTTCCTTAGCTCCCTTCTGGCCAGTCTCTTGTATATATTCTATTATTGTTTCTATGCTTAATATATTATTTTGAATATCCCTCCCTTTAGCCCCACATGTATCATTGCTATTTATTATTCTAGGCATAGTCATTTTAATCCTTTCCGCTAATATTTTACTTCAAATTCTGCAGTTCTGATTTAGGAGGGAGATGAGCCTCCAGTTTATTTAAATCCTGTCCGTCACCATTTCCATTATATATTAATGCTGTTACTCCCTCCTTCAGTCTTTTCAATTCATTGTCTTCTGTAAATATATTATTGCATAAACTTTCTAGAATTTGGCGACAGCTCACTGCAGAATGTTTAAAATATAAAACACTGCAGTGAGTCCATCACTACCCGGAGATTTTCTTTTTGGTAATTTCTGTATTGTTTCTTGTATTTCTTTACTTAATATGAGATTATCGCATACGGTCATATGCTCTGCTGTTATTTTATCACATCTTGTCCCTTCTAGATATTTATTTATAATTTCTTGTTGGATACTTTGCGTTCTATAGAGCTCACTATAGGATTCGAATATGTATTTCAATACTTATTTTTCGCCTGAGTTTCCTTACCTTCTTGTTTCGTTTTATTGTTTACATATGTTTAGGTAGTTTAGCCCTTATTTTCCTAAAATGTCGATTTCAATTTTTTTGTGTTGCTTCCTATTTGTGTCTTTAGTTCTCTAATCTCCATGTTTTTGTTTTCACTCCTTCTTGTTGCACATCCTATCGCTTTCTTCTTTATTTTAGTCTTTTAGAGTTTCCCATTCTTCCAGTATATTTAAGTTTTCATGATCTAAAAATATTTCTGTGAGTTGTTAATGTGGTCCAAAAAATTCCCTATCTTCTAGTAGTCTGTTATTGAATTTCCATTTTCCCCGTCCCTTTTCCTATTGTTGACTATTTTTACATTTATACCTAATAAGTTTTGATCAGATAATTTAAACTTAAATATTTTTGCTTCTGTACACTGTATTTGTTTATTATTTGTTATATATAACCTATCTAACCTACTACCTTTATTTTCTTTATATTCGAAAGTGTATTCTCTCATTACCGTGTTTAATTTTCTATATATGTCTGTTAGTTTAAGCTTAGAAAAGAAGTTTTCCATTATTGGTTGGAATCTTGTAACATTCTTTAGTTTTCATACTCTATCAATTTCATATCCCATCCAGTTTATGTCCCCTCCTAGAATAATTTCTTCTGTCGAATATTTCTCTAGATATTTCAAGAGGTCGTCCAAAAATGTTTTTTTTTTTGTTGTTGCATTTATTGGTTGAAAAAAAAAAAGTTTATAAGATGTACCTATATAATTTTATGTGTAACACTCTTCCTTTAAAACTTGTTCCCTCTTTTATCTGTACTTAATTCATTCCATATTTGTTTTTGTAAAGTTATCTACGCCTCCCCTAGCGTCTTCCCCAATAAAGTTGTTTATTATTCTGACACTATCTAAAATTTCCTCGCAGTGTGCCTTTAATTCCCTATCCAATGTATTGTTTCCTGAATAAATATAATATCGTACTTTTCTAAGTATTTAAATTTCTTAATTTTGTCTTATTTATACCATTAATATTTAGTGAAGTTATTTGGATGTTTGTACCCTCCATTTTTGCTTCGTCAACAGGGTGCCGCATTCTAGTTTCTGTTTGCATTTTGTTTAAAAATTATTCCGTTTACAGCATGATTTTTTAAATTTAAAAAAATGATATTTTTTATAATAAAGCAAAAAAAAAAAAACACTTAGGGGCTATATTTCTACCATATCTTTGGAAGAACGTTCTTCCTCCTCACTACTTTCATTTCCGTTGTCTGTGCACGTGTCAGTTGTAGTTTCATCCGTTTCCTTGTTGCTCGTTTCACAGCACTTATCTGTTTTGTCGTCTGTTGAATATTGCTCCGTCGTGTCTACTTTGTTGTCCTTGTGTTGTTTTTATTAGGTGTGCCTTTGTCTTATTTTGTATCATTTCTGGCTGTTCCTGTTGTGTTTGAGTTATTTGGGCGATTTTCAGTGTCTTGCTAATCACTCGACACAGACATAGTTATTTTCTGTTTTTTTTTATTCTACTCTTTGGTATGGCTTTGACGTTAGGGACTGCACCCCTAGTAAATCCATGGTGTCTTTTTCATCATTTCCCTTTTCTTCTATGGGTTCGCTCTCTTCCATCAACGCCGTAAACTTGCTTTTGAGTTCAAATGGCTTGTTTGGTTGTTTTATTGGAGTTGCCGCATTTGGTCTGAGTATTTAAATCCATTGGGATGCCTCTTTGCTTTTTCATCTACTTCAGGTTAATTTTCAGCTATTTGTGTGGGTGCCGCTGGGCTTGCCACTTTGCTGGCATATATGGGCGCTGCAGTGGGAGTTTTGCAATCCCTTGGTGCGTGCCCCAGTTGATTGCACTTGGAACATTTCTGATCCCATTCAGACCTCTGTATAATGTTCAGACCAAGAATCCCATTATATAGAAGAATGTTGGTATCTTTTGGGCTTTTTCTCTAAGTACAGTGACTATCCTCACACCTCCTGATTGTACTGCTTTAAAAGCCCACACACTTGCCAGGTTTTTACCTTTTTTTAATTTACCAGCTCTATGTCTAGCGGGAGGCCGGTGAAGTAAGAAAAGTAGATTAACCTGATACCTGATGAGCTCTTTACTAAGTAAATCCCAAAGTTAATCCGTCGGTTTCGTACGCACCATTGTGATTATTAACGTTTAATTTACTTCTCAACAACAAGTATTAGAATGGAAACTACATTGCTATATACTACATACTATGTAACTAAATTCTGTGCGACTGTATAACTACGTATTATGCAACTACAAAATATGCATATAGATCAAATGTTTGTATATCCAAATTTATTTCGTATTTTCTATGGATGAGATTCCAGGGCGTCATCAAACACATATTGATGCTATTGTAGCCGAGTCTCCCTCGGCTGGGTTGCACAACTAAGTCTCGCTATATCGGGTTGGGATCGGTCTTTGTATTCTGGAGTGATCTCCCCTTGAATCTATTAGATGACTAGTGCTCGAGAGTGCGACAGATTACTACTCCTGCGGGTGAAGTCTTATTTATGGTTTCTTGATGCTGATTCGCTCAGCGAATGATTACCTGGGTCGCAGAGTTCTCATCTGTGTCCTGTGTTTGCCGATTGTTTAGTCGACTGAGTCGCCGTTTGTGTCGAATAGACGTCAAAATGGTTGCTGAGTTATTTCTGCTACTGATGTCCCATGGTATATGTATTTGATGAAAACTGTCGGTCACAGAGCCGCTGCTTTCTCGACAGCTTTTCACTTCTCACCCTCTTCTACTGGGACTTGAATTATATAGTTTCGACTTACAAAGTTACAAAACATATATAAACTAAAATACAAAAGAGTCATTACAAATAGTAACAAAACTGGATTTAAAAAATATCTTTATTTCGAGGGTATAACAAACTTTACACAAGTTGCACGTATAAATTATATCGAGACTTATAGTGTATGCATGATACAAAATAGTGTGAATATGAAGGAAAAAAAGACAATGAGAATGGTCAAACGATTCTAAAATATATCTACAGTTATCCGGTATTATACGGTAAAGATCAGTTATGTTTACATAAAAAATGCAATCACAAAATAAAACCGTTCAAAAGCAATAATTAATAATGTATGCAGGTTAATTTTTTAATTTAGTCTTTGAAAATGTTGAACAGCTTCATTTCTGGATTTGATAAACAGTTGCTAATGTTTCCATTGAAATGATGTTTTACCGATTGAAAGGATGCTGTACACAAGTACAGGTTCTACGCTTTAGTGTAGAGACTTGCTTTCTAGAACAACTCATATTTAAGAAATTTCTCATTTGCATTTTGCTTTGTCTAAGATACTGTCTTGTATTTAGGTCGTTGTCTATGCTTTCCACTGATATACATTGTCGCCGGTCTTATCTGAAAAATATAAAAACACAGATGCCTGAATATAACTTTTCAAATGCTTATTAGAATTCTACTAAAAGCGTATGAGTCCAGTGTCACCATTCCTCATTAAGGACTGCCCATCATATTTTTGTACCTTTATGCGAAGAAATTCCACCATATTTTTAAATCTTTATCTGAAGAAATCCCCCCACCACCCGATTATTTTAAGTTCCATATTTTTGTTGTACTCCTTAAACAATTTTCAAACATTTGAGTCTCTATCTTAAATTTGGTAGCAAGGTGCACGACACACAGACGTCGGAACGAAGTGTTATCTATGAAGGGAAAATGGAATGCAAATACACAATGGATACAAAATGCAGAATGGATCAAAGTCTCCTTTGCGAGTGAAAATTGAAAATAAAGAATATGTAGATAGGAATGATAAACAAACATGGAACGAAACGTGAATGTATAACATGAATTTGCACTTGCGGTTAAATTTGGATTCGTCATAAATTCAATAGTTTTTTCTTTGCATTAATGTCTTTTCTCTATCACATTTGTAATAATATCAAGACTTATTTCCGTTTTGCAGAAACGAAAACAGACGTCAACACTTCTTTTAATGCATTTATGTTTGATTGGAAACGAGAAAAAGGAAAGGATGAATGAGAGCGATAAACACCAATCTAGATGTATTTCTGACACCATAAACAAACAACAATGAGATAATATATGAAATCCAAACAGAATGTAAATAAAACGAAAATAAAATATGTGGGCGTGGCAAAATTGTCCCTTTCTAGGTCCATAACATACACAAGAACTGACAAATAAGAGTATCAGTCCTTGAAATGTTATAATTTTAGTGCCTGGGTTCACTTGAATATAGAGACTGTCACACGTTAAGAATGTTGGCAAAAAAAAGGCGGAATCAGTAACTGGGACAAACTATTTATTATGTTTACATGACTTTTGATGTTACACATTTCTGTGATTTGATTTGACTTTTTACACCTTTGTAACTTCGATAACCCAATCTGCAAATTGGTTTACATGGATACTGATCTGTAATGCAGTAATCGGGAAAATGAATGTATGCATTAACAATCCGACACATTTGATCCGATCCCACTACTGTCTGAAGTTCTAACATAGCTGGTTAATGGATATAGATACTGGCACCCTGTACACATTTAGTTTATTAGAAGCAGACAGATAACTGATATTAACCAGGTAAGTCGCACTTGCTAAATGCACTGATGGTTACTGAGATAGAAATCAAATAGTCCACATCGTTTGATAATGCATAATGGCGAAATACTCTGTTTTACCGGTAAACAATACAAATAAATATAGATTTGGACACTGGACAGCAAATACACTAGTCGAGAAACAAAGACAAGACATTGACTAAATACGCTAGTGTTTAGTTAGAGGCATGTTTATATTGACTAAATACGCTAGTGGTATATTAGAGGCATGTTTATATTGACTAAATACGATAGTGGTAAATTAGAGACAGTTTACATTGACTAAATACGCTAGTGTTTAGTTAGAGGCATGTTTACATTGACTAAATACGCTAGTGTTTAATTAGAGGCATGTTTATATTGACTAAATACGCTAGTGGTATATTAGAGACAGTTTACATTGACTAAATACGCTAGTGTTTAGTTAGAGGCATGTTTACATTGACTAAATACACTAGTGTTTAATTATAGACATGTTTATATTGACTAAATACGCTAGTGGTAAATTAGAGACAGTTTACATTGACTAAATACGATAGTGGCTACTTAGAGACAGCTAGCTCACATTAGCCAAAATATTCTGCTGGTTAGAAATAGATAAAGTGAAATAGTTATAACAATATTTGTGCCGTCAAAGCTCCCGTTTCATCCGCATGATAATTAACTAATAGTA
Source organism: Unio delphinus (assembly GCA_029339505.1). Taxonomy (NCBI): domain Eukaryota; kingdom Metazoa; phylum Mollusca; class Bivalvia; order Unionida; family Unionidae; genus Unio; species Unio delphinus. The sequence goes on along the minus strand of JAQISU010000202.1, from coordinate 2,689,332 downwards.
TGTTAAACGTGCAGCTAAAAGAAAGAAAAACAAAATATCATTCTCCCCTTTGTTCCCCCAATCACCCACATCAATACCAACGAAGCTCACCTGTTCTCTTGTATCTATACTAATGGATAACTGGCTGCTGAAGCTATACCACACATATTTCCCTTATTTCTGGCTATCATGATATATTCTTGAACTCCCCACTCCTCGCCCCAACTGTAATATATTAGATACAATTACGTCACAAATTATAATGTTACTATATTTATTTATGTAAATTAGGCAATAACGATACTGGAATAATATCAATGCAAAATGTCCATAACGATACTGTACTATTGCCTATGTAAAGTCTATACTGATACTGTACAATTATATATATATACCGGTATATATATATATATATATATATACACATAAGTCTATAGTTATGCTGTAATATTGTCTATTTAATGTTTAATGTTAATAATGATACTGTAATATTGTCTATGCTAAACGTTTGTATACGAATGCTAAGGTAAAAATCCTTATTTAAAAATGTGTGCAAAACATACTATACTAGTCTCTATGTAATCTTGTATCTGCAGACTGGCCAAATAGTTCGGTCTTAATACTTTCTTCCTCAAGATTTCCTTGCTACTACTAAGAAGTACCCGCCTCCTCGTACACTGATCATGTCATCTCAGCACGTATGATGTGTGGATGTGGAATGATGTGTCAAAATTCATGGCTGAACCATATGGAACGTGCATCAATCTTAATCTATCTTGAAGTCCGATGGCAACAGCTCGCTAAAAGCAGAAGACATTGTACGGGACAGGGTCTTACCTATTCTTTACAGGCCAGTAATCTGTGCCGTTGTTTATGCCATATCCAACAAGAAGAACTGCATGGTCCAGGTCTGTAGAGCTGCAATCTGGATCTTGATATACTCCTGAAATTTTACAAATCTAGTGTACATGAATAAAACACAATAATGAATGCTCAAATTTGAATGTTAGATTAAATGTTTTGCTCAATATTAAAGTAATGCGTTACCAGTTACCTTCATCTGGTCCGTATCAATAATATCCGAGGTCAGTATGAGAGAGCACTATTCCTTTTTGATGACTACACATAGCAAATGTATATGAATACATAAGCAGAGATTACAGTGCGAAACGAAAACAAGTTGATAATAAGTTGTTGATAAACAATAATGACAAACAAACTGAGACTACTAAGAAATCGGATTATAATTAGATTAGAAAAAAGACCTCTGTGCCATGTCTTTTTAAAATAAGAGTAGAAAAAGCGAACTCGACACATAGCCGGATTATAATGAGAGTGGAAAAAACCTGATCTTTATACCCATCTATATCTAATATGATTATACCCAGTTTGGTTAAATAAAATCACATGTATACACAGTCAACTACATTTGTTAATATTATGTCGACCTTTCAGAGATTTTCACATTTCGTTTAAGGGAGATCTAAATGATATATTCTGAATGGCGTATGCCACTTTCATAAATGTGAAAGCTGTAATTTACTTGGGAATGAAAAGGTCGCCTGAATAAAACCTGACATCTGTTTCCGTAATATTTTCTTTATGTCAGAGACTAATTTTCATCAGACTTTCTTTATATCATGACTTAAGGTTCAACGGTGAAATGATAATTTTGAGTCTTTTATTTACCTCCTGCATAGTTCATGAATGATTCTTGATGGGCATCAATAGCTACGGAAATTGGTCCGACGGTGGCAACAGCTTCCTGCAGGGCTGATTCACTACCATTCTTGATATCCACACATCCGGTGTCCTTTGCAACTATCATGGATGCATTGTACACGCAGTCTCCATCCTATTTTCAAGACATACATAATTGATGGTAAATTCGTCACATAAAAACTTCAATGGTAGCGGGAGGCTAGCTGTTGAATATAACTTACGTTCAACTTAAACGTGCATTCTTAAAAACTCATAGATACTGGTGGACATTGGATGTGTACACTTACAAACTCATAAATACTGGTGGACATTGCATGTTTATATTTACAGAGGCATAAATACTTGGAGACTGGGGTCATGATACTTCAGACATTGACTCAAACTTTCATTCGAAAATGATCCAAATACATTTGCAGACGTTTTGAATGCCAGTAATAAAAAAGAGACTTCCGATTTTAGTATAAATTTATCCAGAAAGTACCATGATGTTCCCCATTTATTTTCCGAGCTATAGTGAAAATTTCTGATTTACCATTACTGATATCAACCAGTAACATTTAGAGCATATAGTTCTACTCATCTTATATCCAGACCCGAGTTCAATAGATCCAGATTTACTATGGCTAAATGTAATAGTGCTATATGTGTGAGAGATAAAAAAAATAATTCTGCGTTTCATCCATGGCTGTTATCATATTTTCTCATGAATATCAATACAGGAAAAAAATTTGTCATCAAAGAGCCAATAACTTAAACTCCAACATCAATGAAAATCAATAAGCAAATGTGGTTGGACGATGTCACAATAGGTCTCTTTGAGAAAATATTCTTTAGGCGCAATGGTTGGTCAAGAACATGTATGCATATTTGTGGCACAACTGTACCAACATTCAAAACCATATGTACAAAATTTTAAGCTGCTCACATGACATGTGATGCATATATTATGATAATGACACTATTCCATGATAATGATACTGACGCCATCATAGTGATACATACGTCATGATAGGATACGCAATAATGATACACTTGTCATGATAATGATACGCAAAGTCATGATAAAATTCGCACGTCATGATAGGATTCTTATGTCATAATAATGATACATGTGTCATGATAAGGATTTTCATGTTACGTTTGTGATACGCATGTTATCATACGGATTTGAATGCCATGATAGAAATATGAATGTTACACTATACTTTAACAGAGGCGAGAGAAGAGAAAAGAAGAATAATATACCATTTCTATGTATGGATATGTATCCTCAGACTCAATGCCATTATCTTGGATGTAAGCAAACGCGTTGTCCATAGAACCGCCATTACAACCTTGATTGCTGAAGGTTTTGGAACAATCCACCAGTTGCTGTTCACTAAGCGAGATCAGTTTACCTGTCTTTCGGAAGGTCTGACCCTCCAAAGCACCTGTCTGAAAATGATAATAGAAGTCACGTGTTGTTTTGTATGACAATGCATGTCAGTCTGACCATTGCCCATTGTATCAATGCTGGATGGATTTATTTTCCCTATAAATACAGGTAATGGACTGGAAAATCAATTGGGTGAGTTCACGAGATAAGTTAATAACACTGAACACTGAACCTGTGCCTCAGCGTTTATTATTGAGATGTCAATAGAGGACGGTGTTCGCTCACAATTCCCTATCCCACTCCACTGTATACAATTAAGACGAATCTTCTAGAGAAAAAAAAATCTTTATAAAGAGTCATATAATTGGTATATAATTGTAATGTGTTAAAAAAAAAAGAAAAAAAATGCAAATGAACGAAATTCTCAGTTGAAGAAAAGGATACTGTAAATGCAATTTTCTCGGAATCAAGCTGTTACACAAGTACTGGAGCATTTTTGTGCTATTAAATCTTTATTATAACGTGAATAACTCTAGTTACCGGTAAACAATAATGTCGCTTTTAATCCAAGTAACCAACCGTTATTATAAAGACCAGCCTTCAGCTTGTACACACAAGGTGTTACAAAAATTATCTTAAGAAATATAACTTAAAGTTTCTGATGAACAAAACGGGTTGTATCATAATTTAAAATTACTGATGAGCAAGACGGGTTGTATCATAATTTAAAATTACTGATGAGCAAGACGGGTTGTATCATAATTTAAAATTACTGATGAGCAAGACGGGTTGTATCATAATTTAAAATTACTGATGAGCAAGACGGGTTGTATTATAATTTAAAATTACTGATGAACAAAACGGGTTGTATCATAATTTAAAATTACTGATGAACAAGACGGGTTGTATCATAATTTAAAATTACTGATGAGCAAGACGGGTTGTATTATAATTTAAAATTACTGATGAACAAAACGGGTTGTATCATAATTTAAAATTACTGATGAACAAAACGTGTTGTATTATAATTTAAAATTACTGATGAACAAAACGGGTTGTATCATAATTTAAAATTACTGATGAACAAAACGGGTTGTATTATAATTTAAAATTTCTGATGAACAAAACGGGTTGTATCGTAATTTAAAATTACTGATGAACAAGGCGGGTTGTATCAGCGTGCAAGAAGACAGAATATATCATCCAGCAGCTGTTGTAATAATTTAGACGTGTAAATCTCTAACATATACTTACTGTACTGAAAGCCCAGCAGGAGCCACACCCTCCCTGTAAAGATGGGATAGAAAATAGTTATACAACATCTTCATACACATACGTCACATTTGAAAACAGTTTAAACCGAAAAACCGATGCTTTTGTTTAAACCGCAGCTAATTTACTCCTCGTTCTGTATTTACTACTGAATTAACCTTTGTACATGAATAAATAAACATATATCAGCTACTGTCGATTTGTGTCGTCTTCCAAGAAAAAGCTTGAACCCTTGAGACAATTCTGTCCTAGTGCTTAACCTTTAGTGCTCATATATTGTTGTCTTTTGTGCTCAGACTTTCCTAGAACGTCTAGAAACTAGGACAAAGATTAAACATATGAGCTCAGATTTCCCTAGTGCATTCGGAAATTGGGACAAGGATTAAACACATGAGCTCAGACTTTCCTAGTGCATCCGGAAATTGAGACAAAGATTCAATACCTGAGCTCAGACTTTCCTATTGCATAAGAAACTAGGAAAGAATTTTAATCTTTCATGCTCATAATGAGGATTCGGAAAAACAGAAAACGTTTTAAACCATGAGGCTATGCCTTATAATTGTTACTGTAAACATACAAATAATGTCTTTTGACTAACTTAATGATAACGAGTGAACCGTGCTAAATGTAAACATACAAATAACGTCCTTTGACTGTCACGTAATGATAACGAGTAAATTAACTTTCGTTTATATAATTTGCCCGTGGAAACGGTTACCTGGTTTTTTACTTCTGTGACATATCCCTTCTCTGTCCAGTTGACCTTATCCGGCAACACGATATTATGTGGGGCTAGGAACGAACTGCAGTTGAAATCTCCTAGATTGTGTCTCATCTTTACACAGCCAGTATGTAGCCGTCTGAACTCCTCTGATTTCTGAAGATATAGGTTGCCGCTTTTAAGAATTACATTCATTTTCCAATTGTAATACTATTACCGGTAGTAACTAATAACGATAATGTATAGAGACAAAACTTTGAGACTTACTCCTTATTGTTTGTCACTGAAAACATTTACTATGTGTGAATTACTTCTCCCATTCTTGAACGTGTGCCACCCACTCACCATTGTTTATATCGCCGTCTGCATCTTTTATAAATGCACACTCTTGTGTTTTAGACTAAATGTGAGTATAAAACCTTGCTCTGGTCATCGGAATGTTACGCTGTTGTTATGAGTATTATTGAATTCGTCAAGGAATTCATTTAAAGAGATTAAAGTTCTACAAGCTCTGGGACACCAACGTTAAGTAGAAAGAAGTTCGCAAGTTAGCAGTTATTGTGACATATTCATTTCCATGTTAGACCATGCGTGAATTTCACATGTATTAGGAAATGAATTATCATACATTCCATAATTTTGGAATATCAAAGCCAGAAAAATGATGTTAGCCAATAAATTAGTGAATTTAGCCATCCAGTGGAGTTTTCTTACCATAACAGCAGAGATGCAGGATAGTGATGGAATCAATGTGCCCACCCGAAGAATCACATTTCTCTTGTCAGACTTTTTTTTTAAACAATCAGTTAGAACTAATGTTACTGTTCATTTTTTGAAAGTTCTTGGTTATGTATAACTTCTTATTTTTCTTCAATTTGAAAAATACATGTATGCTTGTTTGTTTGTTTGTTTGATTAGGATTTTTCAGGTAGTTTAAGAACAATTCAGTGACATCGCTACGATGTCTGCGGTGAGGCAGTTTATATTGATGTCTAGCATTGGTGCATCTTGCCGCAGACATGTAGCATGATGTCCCACCCAGTCACATTGTCCTGACACCAGGCCAGCCAGTCCTAACTCCAACCTCAATGCTGAGCGCCAAGTGCTCAGTATTATTTTTATAAGTCGTTGGTATGACTCGGCCTGGGATCGAACCCAACGACCTCCTGTTCCAGCACGGACGCTCTAACCACTAGGCCACCGGAGCGGTATGTATGCATTTGATAGGGACTATTTCTAATCGTATTATGACTCATTAGATGACAAGTACGCTCTACTCTCACCGGATTTGCATCGAAATGTACTTGTCTGTTTCGTTCAGTTCTACGTAATCATACGTAAATCCAAAAACTGAATCAAATTGTTGAGAAATTTGAAATAGATGTACAACATAATTGCTAATGAATTCAAATGCCTTATAATTATTATATTGTAATTCTTTATCAAGACGCTGCTATCTCCCACCACACTGTTCTAGTACACTAGTACTAAAATTATTGTTTCATTTTCATAGAGATCACGATACTAAGTCAGGACGTATTACAATAAATCTAATGAATTAAGCTATTCATATACACAAGACTAATTTCACCATTATATGGTGTAGTATTACGTTTGTCTTATGGCATTGTGTGTGTGTGTGTGAGAGAGAGAGAGAGAGAGAGAGAGAGAGAGAGAGAGAGAGAGAGAGAGAGAGAGAGAGAGAGAGATCTGATGGTATCATTGAACCCTGAATTGTCCGATTTTCTGCATCTAACGACATCATTGCCGGGTCATAAATTGAGTTTATTCCCGGCAGACTGCCAGTTCCTAATCTTTGTCACAACATACTTTTATGGGAACTCTTTTGACTGTAACTTGTCTGCATTCGCAACTTAATATGAATTTGAAGGCTGGACTAATTTAGGGAATTGACTGTAGAAATTCTAAACAAAACTGAACCGCTCATATTAACAGCTGTTGCAGACAAACAATGCAAAAATGTAGTTAACAGTATTCAGGAATCTTTTTTTTATACTAAGGGTTGTCAAATCTCCTCGGGTCAACTATTTTCTAAACAGCATTGCAAAGGTATCAGAAAACCATGCTTACCAGATCTGAAAAGTGATTTAGTCCCATCCAGTAAGTGGTCTCTCCTTTCTTGTATTTCTGGTTGTGGAAATCAATTTTGTACATGTTCTCAGCGAAAATAGAGCGTCTGTATGCTTCCTCTTCTGCGTTTTCATACAGCTTGTCTGGAAATGAGAATTATAAAATCGTCAATCTATTAATCATCTTCAAAGTAGTATACATTAATTTCTATATATTCGTATATCAGTCTATTTGTAGACATGAATGTCTACCTATTCGTATTCATTAATGTCTACCGATTCATATATCAGTCAATTTGTATACATTAATGTCTACAGATTCAGGTCTCAATCTATTTGTAGCCACTAATACCTAATAAGTATATGTATATCTGTCCTAACTCTTATTGTTAATTAGTTTTAACTTTCAATGAACAGGTACTATTTACTTATATTGGCTTCGAAAAATGTATTTAGAGAAATGTGGGTTTCAAGCGCAAGCAGAGAAATCTAAAACAGAATTCAAAAAGAAGAAAAGGAAAACAAAGTTTTATATTGCCAAATGTGATGGTACATCAAAAGTATATATGTCGTTCATTCTACTATTACACTTTTAAAAAAAAGAACAAAAAATATTCAGCGACTCAACTCTGCCGGCGCAGTATGAAACTGGGGTGTTTGAAAATTTTACTCGATCTAGTCGACTATAAACGGTACAGTTACATCTACTCCAATGATAATGAAGTAATTATGTTCGATTTGACTCTTCATTTGACAAACATTATTTATGATCTGATAATTTTGAGGTAGAATTATTCCCATATGATAACCCCATATGCACCTTGGCGCATCGAGCAGATATTTATGTGCTTCTGGTCGCTGAACTTCATTAGATGCGACCGGAAGCCACATCATTCAATCAAAATTAAGGTTGTCAATTTCGATCAGTGCTCCTACATTAGCGAGACAAGCAGAGCACACAACTTGAATGGACTCATTAAAAGAATTACACCGCATATCCATCTTTGTACAAATACCTTTCACTCAAATACTCCTGTAATATCTTTCCTCTGGTAAGTAGAAATAACTTAAGACGTTAAGCTTACAAAGTATCATTTTTAAGACCATTGCCTCCACTATTTTCGGTGATCGCTGGAACACGCTATTGGTTAGTTTGCATTTTTTCCTACTAATGGAACTCATGAATCCAATAGACGTCGATATGACAAAGCTCTAAAATATCTGTTTGATCCACCAATATAAAGATAGTGTTATCATAACCATGTATTTCAAAGAAGACGTATATACATGTTTTGTGACACGACTCAGCGGTTTAGGAATAGTTACTCAGAGAAAGTGTATCACAAAACCTCATGCAAGAAGGCATAAGGTCTCACTGGATAGTTTCGCATTTTGACACCTCCCTAATATTTAAGGTAGAAGGCATAGGCCTGATTATCACCATCCTAACATTTTTCAGTTCACACAGAAGCTAAATCTGTAATGTGTTAGGCTTGGAAACCGGTTGACTTGTAGTCTAACCGCCCGTCACAGTTAGACTAGCACAGGAGATCAAATGCGTAACTTGGGCTTCAAATGAGCCGCGGACTTGGCTTGCGTATTTACATGTTTCTGCTACAGTTTGTTTGTTTGTTTGATTAGGATTTTTAACGTAGCTTTAACAATTTTTCAGTCATATCGCTACGATGTCTGCATTGAGGCAGTTTATAGTGATGTCTAGCACCGAGACATCATGCCGCAGACATGTAGCATCATCATGATGTCTCACCCAGTCACATTATCCTGACACCACGCCGACCAGTCCTAACACTAACCTCTTAATGCTGAGCGTCAAGCGAGGCAGCTGTTAGTACCATTTTTATAAGTCTTTGGCATAACTCGGCCGGGGATCGAACCGACGTCCTCCCGCTTCCGGGGCGGACACTCTAACCACTAGGCCACCGGAGCGGTGTGTTTGCTACAGAGGTAAATATCTAAAAATCTAGATGGTTGAGGGGTGATGAAAAGTATGGTAATTTGTTACAGTACTATTGAACTGTATTCATGTATAAGGCACATACTGATTCTTTTAGCTCTCTTGTCACTGGAAAATATACAAAATACCCTTTTTCTGTAAAAAAATGAATGTAAAAGAGAGGGGTTGGGGGCAGTTTTGATTCAGTATAAAAACCACTAGTTGCGTAAGGAATTAACTTTAATTTCTCAGTCAGAATCTTACAAGCATCATTTCAACAAAAATCCTTAGTTCATTTTTATTCATGTCTTTAATGTAATATTATTCTCATTTTTCTGCTATAGGTCATGGTCGGACAAAAATTTGCTAAAACAACTGTCCAGTGAGACCTAAACCTAAAGCTCCTTAACGACAGAGATAAAGTTCCTCTTGTACAGGGATCATGTTTTCCTTTGTCAGGTTGAAGATCAAAGATGTTTCGGCGTTAAATAGATTCATTTACTCACACAATCTGATTAAAATTAGATCTAAGCTGCTCTTATTTAAATAGATTTAACTCACGAAACTTTATCTTGAACATTTCCCATGACTTTCGAAGTGAATGTATGTCTTTGGTTGGTTTCATACTAAACCACTGGACATTGGTTTTATTTCCCGGTGCTGCTGATATCCACGATGCTGCCAGCACAAACGTCACGATACTTGCATACGTCATGATGGTCTGAAAGTACAGAAATGCATTAGTAAAGTTAAACCTATCATGTGTATGACAAATAAGGCTATAGTCTTCCCTTCTTCCGACCTTGTGGGATCCATTGTCAACAGCGTGAAATAAAAGTGACTAGTCATCAAATTAGACGAAATGTAGCCGTATGTGAAAATAAAATGAATTTAGTATAAATGTATACATGTACATACTTGGGAAAAAAAACCCTATCGAAACAAACAAAATGACTATATCTCATATCTCAACACGTTTTGAAGGTATGCAGATAATAATAAAAAATGTTTCTGGCGTGGAGTTATACATGTGGCGATTAAATATTTAAACGTAAGTTAATTAACTTTAAAATGTCAGTCCTTACAATGCGATTTAGAAACAACTACACAACCCAAAAGATCAAGGTGAATGCTTTTTTGACAATGTGCAAAATATGATAAATTAATGTTGGATCACAGGCAGATTGCAACTAATTATTTCGACATTGCAACGGAAAAAAAAAAAAAGAAAAACCATGAACGTGAAGAAAGACAATAAACCAAGTAACAGAGATGTGAAACAATGCAAATATTACAAGGAGATAGTTTTCGTAGAACTGTACATCGTTCAACAGTATGTGATTCAAAATCCAATCTAAATCTAAAAGTTAAATTTACGAATGCAAAATACATAATACATAGTAAATATGCTATACATAGAATTTGTGGTGGCATACACGGCAACAAGTTAAAACATCAAAACCGAAACTATCCAAGTATTTACGTATAAAAATATCGATCGCTGATCTTCTTAGTTACCATGGGGAATTCAACAAAAATCGCTATTATCCATACTTATTATCTCTATAAATTTGTGGGAGAGCTAAATAATAATAATAATAATAATAATAATAATAATAATAATGGCTTTGTAAATGTCTTATTGGCATTAGCTTGTGAACAGTTTCGAAGAGCTCTTCGAATCTGAAACTTAACGTGATCTTAGTAGTGTTTGTATGTTTGTTTGATTATGGCTTTTAACGTAACTTTAACAATTTTCAGTGATATCGCTACGATGTCTGCAGTGAGGGGGTTTATAGCGATGTCTAGCAATGGGGCATCATGCCGCAGACATCCCACCCATTCACATTATCCTGACACCAGGCCGACCAGTCCTAACACTAACCTCTTAATGCTGAGCGTCAAGTGAGGAAGTAGTTAGTGGAATGCTTTTGCTGTATCGGCTATGTTTGTGACATTCTTCTTAGCGGCTACATAGACTTGCTTATTATTAGTGAATCTGGTCGAAAGCTAAAGCCTCTCTGCTTTATGGCGGTCTCTTTTAAACAGTGCGACGCTGGTCCCTAACACGGTTATACCACGCAGGACTTTAAATTGATATTCTGCACATGCTGGCTTGAGCATGTGTTTCAAGCAATGAACGCAGGCATTTATCTAGTTGTGCTGTAGGAGGTAAGCATGTTATTAGATTTGCTTGGATGTCATTGTTTTGGTATCTCTTATTATGAATGTGAGTCAAATTTACGTTCAATGATTGATTAGTTGATAAGTATGATTGACAAGTGGCGATAGGTCAATTGAAGTTGTGGTGTGGTTAAGATGTTTAACCAAACCAAAATGTCTCCCCCCCCCCAACATTATTATGCCAAGAAATTAAATGACGGAAAATTAGAAAATTGTGAGACAAATTCGAATTTACGCAATCATAAAACCATAATGTCGGAGAAAATTATATTCAAATAAATTTAATTTTTTAAAAATCGTTTGATTTTGCACATTATATAACAAACGCATTTTTTCAATATATATGTCTTAATGATTTATCGAAGTTTGTCGAGTACTTTAGATAAAAGGCACACAAAAAAGTTCAGACAAAGTGTGGTGTAGTTATATTGCAATATGAGTTTGCTGTAGTATATATCTAAATATAGATCATAAGATGTAGATAAATGAAACAGTACAGTACCTGAACTTTGGTAAGGATATGTCATTGACTCCTCGTTCAAGTCCACAGTCAGCAATGGCATAAATAATCTACCACATATCTATTGTTGGAATTTAGGGCTTTGTTGCACTGTTTAATCGTGTGGCTGCGCACGTGACGATTTATAATATTCTGATTGGTGCTCAAATGCTTCTGTGTACGGTTACGTAATATGGTTACGTGACTCGTCCTTAACAAAGGACCCTGGGTGGCTCAACTATATTTATCAAAGTAAATTAAATTTTCCGATTCTCTATTGGATTGAGATAATGCTTGGAATAGACACCAGCCCAAAGAAACGAAATAATAATTGAAATAAATAAACCGGAAAAAAAAATAGAAGAGAAAATATTTATTTTTGGATTGGGACTTTAACAAAAAATTCTATACAAAAAAAAAGCTTTATAACAAATGTTATGCTCTCTTGAGGGCAAGTTTAAGGATAGGGAACTAAAAGCTCCAGTTTTTACCCTTTAAAATATGTGACAGGAACAAAAAATGGGACAGGTGTATGGGTGAGGGCCTGTAAGCGACGTAGACATCCCAGAGCTATGTCACAAGGCGCTACGCGAAGTAACAGGTCTGGGAAAGAGCCCCTGAAACCCCTTCACATAGAACACGCAGAAACAATGAACCAACATTGGTTTTAGCATATATACACTTTACCATTTTTCCTTCTTATTTTTCTTCCTTAATTCTTTTTTTCTCTCCTCAATATGTAGAAAAGAAGAGTGAAATGGGAGAAACATATAAACAATAAATATTTCATTTAGAAACAATATAATGAAAGGTCTCAGCTCATTGGAAAACATAAGGAAAAATAAAAAGAATGTGGCTCCCTGTGACTTGATACACTTACCTTATTGAAAATTGATGAGAAACGACACACATGATCACGCACTAAATATACAGGAATCTTAGGATTCTATTTTATTTTATAAATTTAAACATGATTCAACACACTGATTCTCGTACAAATTTAAAAAGAAATAAAGATATGAATTTTATATGAAGTTCAAGCAACAAAATAAAATGAAAAGAGAGAGAGAAAGCCTTTCTTAGCAGAACTGGGAACAATATCCGAAAAAAAAATAGTCGTCCCAACAAAACATTATATATAGCGTACAAAAAATATAGCATACATAACATATAGCACAAAACATATAACATACTCGGGACTAGGAGACCAAAACATATAGCATACACGGGACTAGGAGACCAAAACAAATATCATACACGGGACTAGGAGATCAAAACATATAGCATACACGGGACTAGGAGACCAAAACATATAGCATACACGGGACTAGGAGACCAAAACATATAGCATACACGGGACTAGGAGACCAAACCATATAGCATACACGGGACTAGCAGACCAGTGACAATGGTCACCAGGATAAAAAAAGTGGTAAGAGTTCCAATTGCTAGGAATTAAACCTAGTAGGGAGAGCGACACTAGAACCCCTCCCCACCCACCCCAAAAACTACCCAGTAAAAACACATTCTTTTGCGGAAACTGGAAATAAAATCGTTCAGATATACACTTCTTCGGGGGAAACAACTACACATAAAACATTTTATATTTTTGGAACTTGGGGGAAGGCATCTGATAAGTGCCCCCTACCAAATTTTATATATACACAAATACATACAGAATCAAATGGCATAGCAATATACAGGTAGCAAAAGTTTATTTTTGTCTTAAGAACGGAGAAAAACCTTTCATTCTCTAGTAATGCTGGAAAGCTCTGTCTTTCTGATAAGTATCTGAAGTACAGATCATCCCTATTGCAAGAAAAATATTAAAATAATTTTTTCTGGGATCAGAATCCTCTAATTAAAACAGCACAAAAAATCTGAGGCGGTACAAACTAACAAAATGCTTACATAATTTCAGGTCAATTGGGGTGGGTTAGTGTTCTTCTCAAAAGTGTACCAGCTAATATAGAAGTGAGCTCGCGAGAAGCTTACATAATAAAAATACTATGCGAAACATTCCGATTTGTTAACATTATAAAAAGATATGATAACATTTGCTTGACTTTTTGAATTACTTAACATATTTCAGCACGGCCATTATCAGTTGTTCTCAAATTAATTATCATTCACCTACCTACATATATACATGTATTTGTGCGACATTCCGAACTACGTGCACACGAGTGTAGTTTGCTAAGAAGGAAATTAAAAACGTGACAATGCTAGTTATAATAGCTTCTGGCAGTGGTTCACAAACGTTTTCCGGCCACCCCCCATTTGTTATCATAACCGTCCTTACCACGTATAAAATTTATTCTGCATTAGCGCCCACCCACCCCAACCCCCGTGATCTCAGCCCCCTAAACCCCCATGGGTGGTATCGCACCTTTTGGGAACCACTGGTTTATAGGATTCAAAATTTATTTTTATGACAGCAATTACAAATTATGGTTTGATTGCCAATTGCCAACTAAAACACTTAACGTGTGGTGATTGAATAAACAATATCTTTAAATAGGAATCCCATTACAAATTAGGTATTGCATGAAAGGAGTAATTATCATAGGAACGGATTGTATTTAGTAAATATGTACGTGTCTAAATGTCATGGAAATGTGTTGTAATTTATTTAATTGGACGAATTTATGCATTGGTATGGCTACTAGGTTATACAAAATTTGAAAATAAAACTAGGTATGAATAATGCATACATATTTATTGAACTTAACTGCTCTATTTTTAAATTAATTGACTTGATTATTTATCACTTAGCGTTATGTCATTATTCCGGTGCTGGCACAAAGTTTATTTGTTACTCGGCAGACCCCTTATTACACACGTATTAGTAGATAACTCAGCCAGTGTCCGCTCTCTTAGCATGCCCGTGAGACAGGCACACATTCCTCATTCCACACATGTATAAATAACCATTGGTATTTTACAGGTATCGGTAAAATCAATTATGAAAGCTTGATCTTGTCTCAAATTTGTTATGCTTTGATTCAAATCTGTATTGCCAGTGAGACGGCATTTGGTCATAATATCGCCAAAATGACCACTGTGCAAAAAACAAAACAAAAATACAAAACATTGACGGAAAAACATGTAATGGCAGAATTATGAAATAACTAGACCAAAACGATTACCAATAATACAGAAAATTAGGGAAACACAGACATACAGACAAACAAGCATACTCTACCTAGAGGCCAATTACAATAAAGACATGCTATATAAAGTAGATAAGTAGTATATTGTCACAAACATGCGGACAAATCATAGACATTGGGAAACACAACTAGAATAGGAAAATTTAAAGGAGGGACAGGGACCATCAAGGGGAAGTACAGGATTGGGACGTCATGGGGCTAAATCACAGGGCGCTACGCGATGTCGACAGGCCTATGAAAGAGCTAGGAAAATAACCCCTTAAAGCAACACGAAACAGTAGACGAAAATACAAAAAGTAGGGATTAGAGTAAGGATTAGTTAAATAAGTGTTTCCCAATACGTATGCCCCAACTAAATAAGGATTATGTCGCTTTATGTAGCTATTGTACTAAACAGAGCGCCCTGCTTAAATGGCAAATAAGCAATTTAGACATTTTGGAAGGAAAAATAAATGATAGATACATAAAGAGAAACGACTCAACTCGAGGCGGGAGAAGTACAATGTATAAATGAAACAATGTACAGACCCCGACTCAATGACAGTCGTACTCAAGACAAATTAAAATTCATAAGGCAAAGAACGACACGGAAAAAATACATTCACTAAACCATTAAGAGATAAATCTGGCAAATAAAATAAAAAAATAAAGTACACCAGATTTTGGTAGAAATTCGAAAAAAGTGCTGATCTGCCTAAATAAGCCACCTGGAAAAATTTATACCAAAATGCAATCCTTACAAAGAAAGAATATATATATATATATATATATATATATATATATATATATATATATATATATATATATATATATATATATATATATATATATATATATATATATAGAGAGAGAGAGAGAGAGAGAGAGAGAGAGAGAGAGAGAGAGAGAGAGAGAGAGAAAGAGAGCATCAATACAAAAAGCAAACACAGGATATAGGATAATTTTCTAAATTAGGAAAGGGACTCCGAGGAAAGATAAACAAAGTCCACTTCTGAAAAACTTCCCTTTCGATACACTAAGGAAATTATAATAATACCCTTTTCAATTTTTATATATATAATCCCGATGTGAAAAAAGCCAGGAAAATTAAATGGAAAAATAAGAAACAAACTACATATCAGGGGGAATACAGTCACACATGAACACTTTTTAAAATCCTTTTTTGAAGTGGGGGGGGGGGACATCTGTCTCTTGCCCCCCTCCCCCCGCCCCATAAAATAGATAACACAGCCAGTGTCGGTTCCCTTAGCGTGCCCTTGAGACAGGCACTCAATTCTCATTCCATACATGTATAAATGACCATTGGTATTTTACAGGTATCGGTAAAACCAATTATAAAGGCTTGATTTTTGTGTCAATTTTTTTTCTGCTTTGATTCAAATCTCTATTGAACAGACTTTCGACTTCTTTAGTATGTATGTATGTATGTATGTATGTATGTATGTATGTATGTATGTATGTATGTATGCATGCATGCATGCATGCATGCATGCATGCATGTAGTATGTATGTATGTATGTATGTATGTATGTATGTATGTATGTATGTATGTATGTATGTATGTATGTATGTTTGTATGTATGTATGTATGTATGTATGTAAAAATATTAACAAAAACCGTCCAATAAATAGTAATTTATATTTTAATGAGTACAATATACAGCAAACTTCTTGTGTTATAGTAAAGCTTTTGCTATTGTGATATTACGGCGGTCTTTCACAAAACAAAAAGTGGCTTGCGAATGATTAATGATTTAACTTTTTTTTAAACAAGCAAAATACGTCTTAAAATATCATTTTAAAAGTTCAATAAACTGTTAAATTAAAAACTTCACAGAAATGGCATATGCTTTCCACTGCTGTACACTGGCATTGGTTTTATCTTAAAAATAACAAAACATGGATCCCTGAATAAAAGATCTCAAACTTCAAAGGCTTTTTAGAGTTTTACTAAAGGCATGATGAACCCAATGCCACCATTCTTCATTTAAGGACTGCAGATATGATATAGATGTATACTATATTTGATGGTATAACGTGGCTCTGCACATCACGTTTTTCGTTACGGTGACAAATTTCATCCTATCGTGTGTAGGTAGTGTCTTTTTAAAATATTTGTTTCTTCATAAAAAAAAAATAAGTAAAACAGTTTCAGGGAATTTAAATAGTTCAAATAAATTTTCACAAATAGGTTGTCAGGAAGCGATGAAATGTCTAACATACACCTAGAATCAGCTCGCTTGTCCTTTTAGTGAAATCAATTATGTATGTGGCTAAGAAATGGAACCATGCAATCAACTTCCAAGCTTATGAAATAATATCTTCCTTCTCTAAGTGTTTCTATTTCCTGCAAATTAAAAGGGACTTTAGTTTGACACGTGGAAACAAAGGATGATTGGAGTGTTGTTAAAAGATGGGAAACCCAGTCAGTTTTATAAGGTTACACAACATTAATTAGCGCTATTCAAACAAAATAACTCTGCCAAGGACGATCTCATGCCCGGCTGAAGAAGGAGGGTTGGGCGTGGGGCTAGCAACCCCACCCCGTTAAAACAACTCTTGCTACGGAAACGACAAGAAGAGAACAAACGATAACCGGACCAGGCAACTGACTTTATGACGGTTGGGGAACAAAACGGCAAGTACCTTCCTACCCTCATAGCGGAACTCCTGTCGCCCAAAACATGGATCAGAGTTGGATGCTGGAACGTGTGAACGCTCAACCAGACTGGAAAATTGGCACAAGCAGTGAGCGAGTTGAATCACTATAACCTGACCCTCATGGGTGTAACAGAAGCACGATGGATTGGTGCCCACAAACAGAAGTTGAACTCTGGAAAAGTCATCATCTGGTCCGGAAAGAAGGACAATGACCACGGAGGGAGTTGCCATTATTATCAGCAAGAACAAGGCTAATACCGTACTATAGTGCAAACCAGTAAATGAGCGCCTGTTGTATGTCAGGATGAACTCGAAGTACACCAAGCTGTCTGTTGTCGTGGCCTATGCACCAATAGACGACGCGGAAGAAGAAGGCAAAGACTCCTTCTACGACGCTCTTCAAGCCGTTTTAGAGGACGTACCTCAAAATGACGTGCTGATGTTGCTTGGCGACTTCAACGCTAGGGTCGGCTGCAACAATAAAGACAGAGAGAGGACCATGGGGCGTCATGGAGTAGGCGTGATGACCGACAACGGGGAAAGACTGGTCAACTTCTGTGAAGAAAATGACTTGGTCATTGGATGGACTCTAGATCTGTTCGAGCACAAAGACATCCAAAAGCTCACATGGACGTCACCAGACGGCAGAACTCAGAACCAGGTCGACCACATCATTATCAACGATCGGTGGAAACACTCTTTGCAGGACGTGCGAGTGATGCGGAATGCAAACATCGGAAGCGACCATTTTTTTCTGGTGGCCAAGTTGACTTTGAAGCTTAGGAGAGTTAGGATAGGGGTCTCCAGGAACAAACATAATCGATGTGGCCAAGATGAAAAATCCAAAAGTGAAGGAAGATTTCAGTCTGGCCCTAAGGAATAGGTTTAGTGCTCTAGAAGATGAGGCAGCGCTGACCATCGACAATTTCAACAGAGCAATGAATGAAGCAGGAGAAGAATGTTTAGGCTATAGGAAGAGTACAAAGACATAGCGGATATCAGAAGAGACATGGACCGGCATGAAAGAGAGAATACAGATTAAGAAGAGGCTTTTGGATTCCAAATCACCAAGACTGAACGAGAGAATTTCGAAGAGGTATAGAGGAAAAGACAAGAAAGTGAAGAAATAGCAAGGAGAGACAGGAGAGAATACACAGAGAGGCTGGCTAAGGAGGCGGAGTCAGCAGCAGAGCAGAAAGACACGAAGACGGTGTTCCAGAACACAAAGAAGCGGAAGGGTGACTACAGTCTGCACAACGACCTTCCAGTGAGAGATATAGATGGAACCCATGTCACAGTGGAGGAGAAGCTGAAGAGATGGAATCAACACTTTCAATCCATCCTGAATCGCCCAGACACACCAGTACTCGCTGACATTCCTGAAGCAGAGGAGGACCTCGACATCAACTGCGACCTCACTATTGAGGAGGTCAGGCAGGCCATCCACAAACTGAGGAATGGGAAGGCACCTGGCGATGATGGAGCATGTCCCAAGATGCTGAAGTAGGAAGACACAGAGACTCCGCAGCTTCTTTGCCAGATTCTCCAAAAGATCTTGGATAGTACCGAAGCATCAAATGACTGGAAAATCGGAATCGTCGTCAAACGTCCCAAGAAAGGAGATCTGGGGAACTGAAACAACTGGCGAGGAATTACAACAGTCTTGAGTCAATTATATGAGACCAGTTCGATCTGCATGTAGAAGTATTTTGATTTGGAATGATGGCAGCACAGGTATTTCCCTACCTTCTAGCTTCTCTAGATTATCTCACAGCTAGTATACATACGGAGCAAAGTTGAGTCTTGTCAGGACGCTTACCTCTTTACATTAACGAATCTTCAGCTATAGAGGTATTGAAATTTAAGATTGTATTCTTTATCACTACTAGTTTTTTATGACGGAAGCGGGAGGTCGTGTGTTCGATCCGTGGCCGAGTCATATCAAAGACACAAAAATAGTACTAAAAGCTGCCTCGCTTCGCGCTTAGCATTAAGAGGTTAGTGTTTGGACTGGTCGGCCTGATGTCAGGATAATATGATTGGGTGGGACAACATGCTTCATGTCTGCGGCATGATGCACCAGTGCTAGAGATCACTATAAACTGCCTCACCGCAGACATCGTAGCGATATGACTGAAAAATTGTTAAAGCTACGTTAAAATTTCTAATCTCTCTCTCTCTCTCTCTCTCTCTCTCTCTCTCTCTCTCTCTCTCTCTCTCTCTCTCTCTCTCTCACACACACACACACACACACATATACACAGAGTCCGGTTCGAGTTAGCTATTTGTTTTAACTGAACAGACAGTTTGAATTTAAATGGGCGCAACGATAGTTATTTTAAATGGACACCACAATAGTATATCGTGTACCCTGTTTTTTTCACGATTGCTATATGATCAAAATTACATTCCATTCCCGTTTCAATATCGTTATATGAACAATAGATTCATAAATTCATACATATTTCAATATCGATGGATGAAATGACAAAATGGTGAATTGATAAATTCATGAAAAAATTAGTTATTATAATGATAAGTGCATAAATCACATGTGTCAGTCACCTTTGGTGTTTAATAAGACCGTGTTTATATTGAGGTGTAGATCATATACGTTTATATGTTAATCGGTCATAGGACGTTATTCACGTTTGTTTACAAGTCTATTCGTTAAATTGATCTTGTACTTTTACTTGTTGATGAGTGATAGGACCAATTTCACCTTTGTTTAAAATTCCTTTCGTTAATTTAATCTTTTCTCGTGAATATCTCATTACATCGTATGGTGTATATCCCTACATCGTATGGTAAACATCATTAGATTGTATGTTATATTTCATTAAACTGTACGATAGTCTCATTAATTGTATGGTATGTCTCGTGAATGTTGCAGTACTCGGTGTGTTTATGTTGATTCAAAATACATTGTATCATTTTGTTTCCTTCTCAAAATGCTTCAGGGAGATACGTTTCGACTACATACTATGCAACTACGTACTATGCAGATACGTGCTATACACATATGTACTTTGTGACTACGTACTATGCAGATACGTGCTAAACACATATGTACTTTGTGACTACGTACTATGCAGATACGTGCTATACACATATGTACTTTGTGACTACGTACTATGCAGATACGTGCTATACACATATGTACTTTGTGACTACGTACTATGCAGATACGTGCTATACACATATGTACTTTGTGACTACGTACTATGCAGATACGTGCTATACACATATGTACTTTGTGACTACGTACTATGCAGATACGTGCTATACACATATGTACTTTGTGACTACGTACTATGCAGATACGTGCTATACACATATGTACTTTGTGACTACGTACTATACTAGCATGTACTATGCGACTGTGTACTGTACTACAAACTATGTTATTAGTTCCAGTTGTAGGGTTTAACGCCATTTTTCAGCACACGATAGGCTATACATGACGGCCAGCATTAATGGTGGAGGAAGAACCCGGGAAAACCCAAGAAAGAACCACCGACCCATGAGAAAATTCTATGCGAATGCGTAACTACGTGCTAAGCAATTACCTAATATACTCATAGATAATGATAATATTTGCATCTTTAATTTTTTACCGTATTGTCTATGGATGAGAATCCTGAGCGTCATCAAACACGTATCAATGAGGAGTTGTCGACCGAGTCGCACAGATGCCAAAGATGTTATGATAGCTGTTTATAACTTTTATCATTGCTACTGATTTTCCATGGCATATGTATTTGATGAAAACTGTCGGTCAAAGAACCGATGCTTTTTCGTCAGCTTCTCACTTCTCAGCCTATTCGACTGATAGCTGAATTAAATTGTTTCGACTTTCAAAAATACAAAACATATATAAACTAAAATAGAAATGGTCATTACAAACAGTAAACAAACTGGATTAAAAAAATATCTTTATTTCGAGGGTATAAAAAACTTTACACAAGTTGCACTTATAAATTATGTCGAGACTTATAGTGTATGCATGTTACAAAATAGTGTGAATACGAAGAAATAAAAGACAATGAGAATGGTAAAACGATTCTAAAATATTTCGCAAGTCATCCGGTATTATAGTTTAAAGATGAGTTGTGTTTACATAGTAAATGCTTGTTACTGTAAGATGTTTTGGGACAATGCAGTTAAAAACAAAACCGTCCCTACAGCAATAATTCACAATATCTGGAGGTTCATGTTTTAAATTAGTCTTTAACAATGTTGGACAGCTTCATATCTGAATAATATATTTACAGCTGCTAAAGATTCCATTGAAAGGATGCTGTACACAAATACAGGGTTTACACTTCAGTGTAGAGACTTGCTTTCTGGAACAATTCATATTGAAGAAATTCTCATTTGCATTATGCTTTATCTAAGTACTATCGTATATTTAGGTCGTTGTCTATGCTTTCCACTGATGTTCATTATCACAGGTCTTATCTGAAAAATAACAAAACACAGATGCCTGAATACAATTTTTCAAATGCTTATTAAAGTTCTACTAAAAGTGTAAGGAGCCCAATCCCACCATTCTTCATTTAATGAATGCCCACCGTCCTCTTGTACCTTTATTCCAAGAAATCCCACCAGCTTATTTATATATTTATCAAAAGAAATTCCACCAGATTATTTATTTATTTATCCAAAGAAATCCCACCAGATTATTTATATCTTTATCCGAAGAAATTACCCCAGATTATTTATATCTTTATCCGAAGAAATTACCCCAGATTATTTATATCTGGTTCCGAAGAAATCCCACCAGATTATTTATATATTTATCCAAAGAAATTCCACCAGATTATTTATATATTTATCCAAAGAAATCCCACCAGATCATTTATATATTAATCCAAAGAAATCCCACCATATTATTTATATCTTTATCCGAAGAAATTCCCCCAGATTATGTATATCTTTATCCGAAGAAATTCCACCATATTATTTATATCTTTATCCGAATAAATTCCACCAGATTATTTATATATTTATCCAAAGAAATTCCACCAGATTATTTATATATTTATCCAAAGAAATTCCCCCAGATTATTTATATATTTATCCGAAGAAATTCCCCCAGATTATTTATAAGATCCATAAAATACTATTGTTGTCTATATTTAACTATTTCCTAAAATTGAGCCTGTCTTAAATTTGGTAGCAAGGTGCACGACACACAGACGTTTGAACGAAGTGTTATCTATGAAGGGACAACGGAATGCAAAAAAAGTGCAGAAAGGATCAAAGTCCGTTTTGCGAGTGAAAATTGAAAATGAAGAATATGTAGATAGGAATGATAAACAAAAATGGAACGAGATGTGAATTTATTACATGAATTTTCACTTGCAGTTACAATATGATTCATCATAAATTCGAAAGATTTTTATGCGTTATTGTACTTGCTATATCACGTTTTTAATAATATCAAGACTTATTTCCATTTTGCAGAAACGAAAACAAACGACAACACTTCTTTAATGCATTTCTAATACGCTAGTGGTTAGTTGTTTAGTCATATTGACTAAATACACTAGAGGTTAATTAGATACAGGTCATATTGACTGAATACACTAGAGGTTAATTAGATACAGGTCACATTGACTAAATGCACTAGATGTTAATTAGATACAGGTCATATTGACTTAATACACTAGAGGTTAATTAGATACAGGTCACATTGACTGAATACACTAGAGGTTAATTAGGTACAGGTCATATTGACTGAATACACTAGAGGTTAATTAGATACAGGTCATATTGACTGATTACACTAGAGGTTAATTAGATACAGGTCACATTGACTGAATACGCTAGTGGTTAATTAGAGACAATTTACATTGCCTAAATACGCTAGTGGTTAAATGGCGCACATTAGCAAAACAAATACTGGTGGTAAGATACAGATAAAGTGAGATAGTTGAAACAATATTGGTGCCGCCACCAAAGCTGCCATTTCCTCTGCATTATGTTTAACCAATAGTGTGTTAAACGTGCAGATGAAAGAAAGAAAAACAAAACACAATTCTTTCCTTTCTTCCCCAACCCCAATTATCCACATCAATACGAATTAAGCTCACCTGTTCTCTTGTATCTACACTAATGGATAACTGGCTTGTGTAGCGACACCGCACATATTTCCCTTATTTCTGACTATCATGCCATATCCTTCATCTCCCCAATCTTCGCCCCAACTGTAAAATATTAGAGAAAATTATGTTAAAGTCAAGTACTATTGTCTATGTAATGTCTTTACTGATACTGTACTATTGTCTATGTAATGTCTTTACTAATACTGTACTATTGTCTATGTAATGTCTTTACTGATACTGTACTATTGTCTATGTAATGTCTGTACTGTACAATTATACTGATACTGTACAATTATGTATGCAAATTAGGCAATTATAATAATTTACTATTGCACAAAAGTACATAATGATACAGTAAACAATTGTTTATGTAATAAAGTCTATTATTGTGTTGTTCTATTGTTTAAGTAATGTCAACAACGACACTGTACTATTGTCTAAGTAATGCCTACAATGACACTGTACTATTGTCTATGTAATGTCAACAATGATACTGTACTATTGTCTATGTAATGTCAACTATGATACTGTACTATTGTCTATGTAATGTCAACAATGATACTGTACTATTGTCTATGTAATGTCAACAATGATACTGTACTATTGTCTATGAAAAACGTTAGTAGACGAAAGCTAAAGTGATCAATATTATTATTATTATTATTATTATTATTATTATTATTATTATTATTATTATTAAGTCTGTTTCGAATTTGACCAAAAAAGTATGAAACTAATTTCAATAAAGTAAATATCGCTACAAATGATGTAAACTGTTGTGAGATGTAATAATTTACATATAACTGTTACTTAAAACCTACAAGTTAGATTTAAAATATAGTTGTTTTTTTTTGTTTGTTTTTGTTTGGGTTGACATATATTTAAGTTCTGTAATTCAGAAGCTGTCTAGAGTTGAGGTACATATACACCGCGTTGTATGAATCTCATTCATAAACTAAGTTAAATCGCTAAGGTCAAGTCAACAACATTTGAGAGGTCAAATACGTCACGCATTAATTTGAATGATTAGTCCCGTAAACATGATGTTAAAATAGAAGTGCATTAGAAATATCACGCACGCTCTAAATGTTGATTGGTTATTTAGTTGGAGTCGGTCATAATTATGACTTAATTCTTTCAAAATAATACTTTTTAATTGTTCAAGAACCTTTCTGAGTAAATCAGATTCTGTTGATTTGGTGTATACATAGGCACTATAGACCGTAATGAGAATACACGCACCACATATTCTACAGTTCAGTCTAAGACAGTTCTGGAAGGGTTGTTGAGAAGAAAATGTAATTTATTTTTAATATTTTGCGCTGCAATTATCTGTGTTTTTAAAATTAAATTTAAATAGTCAATACATATTGGATTATGAATTTATTATGCAAGGATAAGAAAAACTTGGCAAACCGAAACAATTTATATGTCATAACACCATCTGATACCCCGATGTTAGCATAACAGCTGATTGCCCCAGATTAAGGTGTCAGAAGTTGATGTCAACAGTGCAAATTGTTCACATCACGTCAAGCCACTATGCATAAGTAACTTCTCTTATCTAACACCTAGAAGGAAACTAAATGGTATCAGAGAGTCAGGATCTGATTAAGGTTTTGAGGGGCATATGACTGATATCGCTAGCATCGCTCCGATGTTACTTCAATACTGAATAGGGGCACACAAAATATAACTGGCAGTGCCTCTAGAATTATTAGCGCATGGGTAAACCCTGGACTGTTGATACTATGCAGCACTGTGATTCAATTAAAAATGCGTGCAATAAACTATCTATACTAGTCGCTATGTAATCTTGTATCTGCATACTGACCAAGTAGTTCGGTCTAATACGTGCTTTCTAAAGATTTCCTTGCTACTACTAAGAAGCTACCGCCTTCTCTTATACTGATCACGTCATCCCTGCACGTCCATCCATGTGTCAATAGTCTTGGTATCAGCATATCGAACTTCCATAAATCATATTCTGTTATGAATTCCATTAACAATGGACCGCTAGAAGCAGAAGGCATTGTACGTGACAGGGTCTTACCTATTCTTTAAAAGCCATTAAGGTATACCCTTATGTACGCCATATCCAACAGCTAGAACTGCATGGTCCAGGTTTTCTGAGCTGCAGTCTGAATAATCATACACTCCTGAAATTTTATAAATATACTGTATGTTAATAAGACAACCATGAATGCTCAAACTTGAATGTTAGATTAATTGATTTTGGTCATTAGTAAAATAAATGCGTTTAGGACTTATATTTGTTTGTACAGTATCAATAATATCCGGAGGGCAGTATGAGAGAACAATATTCCTTGACATGACTACACATAAAGTACATGACTGCATAAGCAGAGATTACAGTGCGAAACGAAAACAACTTGACAATCAATTATTTATCAACAATGATGACAACTAAAATAAGACTAAAAAATTGAACTTTATACCCAATATGCTTGAAATGTGCCTAGATTGTTTAAAGGAAACCAGAAAAGCCACATCTACATCTCGTTTGATTGAAAAACAATCTCTATACCCAGTCTGGTTAAATAAAATCACGATCTACTTATAGTAAGTATAATTTACAACGACAACTACATGTGTTATTATTCTGTTGACGTTTATAGTGTCACATTTTATTTAAGGCAGATATAAACGATATATTCTGAATGGTGTATGTCACTTTCATAAATGTGAAAGCTGTAATTTACTTTTCGAATCAATAGGTCTTCATAATAGAACCTGGCATCGGTGCCCGTTGGATCGCCTTTAAGCCAGAGACTAATTGTCAGCAGACTGTCTATATATCATGACTATGGTTCAAAGGTGAAATGATAGTTTACCTCCTTCATACAGCATGAATGATTCGTGATGGGCATCAATAGCTATGGAAATTGGTCCGACGGTGGCAACAGCTTCCTGCAGGGCTGATTCACTACCACTCTCGATATCCACACATCCGGTGTCCTTTGCAACTATCGTGGAGGCATTGTACACGCAGTTTCCATCCTATTTTAAAGACATACATAACTGATGGTAAATTCGTCACTTAAAAACTCAATGGTAGCTTGGTAGCTTGAGGCTAGCTATTGAAAATAACCAACGTTTATCGACTTTGCAAAATGTGAATACTTACAAAAAGACTTACATAATGGAGGGCATTGCAGGATTACACTTATAAGGGTATGACAACTGGAGGACATTGTATGCATACACTTAAAAAGGCATGAATACTGGTGGAGATTGTGGTCACAGTTCTTCAGACTTTCATTCGAAATGATCCAAAAATACCTTTACAAACGTTTTGCATGCCAGTAATGCAAAAGAGACTTCAGATTATGTGTAAGAGATAACGAAAATCCCGCGTTTCATACATGGCTGCATGCTATCATATTTTCTCGATTGCCATGAATATCCATACAGTTAACAAAACATTTCATCATAGAGCCATTAAAATAGGCTCCAACATCAACGAAAATCGATAAGCAGCTGTGGTTAGACGAGGAAATCTTATGATTGGAGTCAGCATTTGGAAATGTCACATTATGATTAGGTCATATTGTTACAGTCTTCGAGAAACTATTCGTTAGGCGTAATGACTGGTCATTATTGCATATTGGTGAGAACGAGACAATGTATTCTAATAATAATAGCAGTTATGGTTCGGCATCAGCTAAACAAACTGAACGAAACAATATTTAAAGCAAGAGCAACAAGCAATACACATTTTGCAAGAGAAAAGAGAAGAGAAAATAATTATATACCTTAGCTGTGTATTCATATCTATCCTCAGACTCAATGCCATACTTCTTGATGTACGCCAACGTGTTGTCTATAAAACCGCCATGACAACCCAGGTTTTCGAAGGCTTTTGAACAATCCACCAGTTACTGTTCACTAAGCGAGATCAGTTTACCTGTCTTGCGGAAGTACTGACCCTCCAAAGCACCTGTCTGAAAACGATAATAGAAGTCACGTTTTGTGTTTGTATGACAATGCATGTCAGATGACTATTGCCCATTGTATCTCCTATCAACAAATTCTGGACGGATTTTTGCCCCTTCAATGTATATATATATATATATATATATATATATATATATATATATATATATATATATATATATATATATATATATATATATATATAACAGTAAAATCAATTGGTTGAATTAACGAAAGAAGTTAAAAGCATTGTGCATGTGCCTGAACGTTTTTTTTATTCAGATGTTAATAGCGTTGTTCGCTCACAATTCCCTATCCCACTCCACTGTATACAATTAAGACGAATCTTCTGGAGAAAAAAAATCTTTAAGAAACGTCATATAATTGATTTATTATCGTATTGTGATTAAATGCAATAAAAAAAGTTAAAATTAACGAAAAGCTCAATTGAAGACAAGTATAATGTAAATACAATTTTCCCAGAATCAAGCTGACACAGAAGGACTTTAGCCTTTTCGTGCTATTATCTTAATTATAACGTAAATAGCTCTAGCTGCCGGTAAATATGAATGTCGCTTAAACCAAGTAAGAAACCGCTTTATAAAGACCAGCCACAAGCTTGTATACAAATGGCGTCACAAATATTGATATATGATTAATGCTTAGGTGTAAAAAAACATAATTTACAGTTACTGATGAACAAGTTGTTTCAGCTTACATGGATACGGAATAAATCATTCAGCGGCTGTTGTAAAAAGTTTGACTTGTAAAGATACGTACCGTACTGAATGCCCAGCAGGAGCCACAATGTTCCTGCAAATATAGGATAGAAAATATTTATACCATATCTTCATACACATTAGTCACATTTGGAAACAGCAGACACCGAAAAACCGATGTTTTGTTTTAAAGCGCAAGCTATGTTACTCCTCTTTCTGGATTTGCTATTGAATTTACATTTGGACATAAGTAAATAAAAAGTCTGAGGATTATATTTGACCCAGTGTCGTTTTGATTCGCCTTCACTGACACGCACAAAAGAATCCAGTGGGCAATAAAGAAGCGGGAATCTTGACAGCACTGTTCTCAAAATAATTTGCTTTGTGTGAATAATCACTTAGAAAACTCGCATCACCGTTCACTGTCAGTGCGATACCAGTGCTAAACCACCAGTCAGATCCCGATATGGAACAACTTTCCTCTATGTTATCTTATTTTCGATGTAGATTATTATTCTAATAACATTTTAATAAAGTGAAAAGTTGTCTTTTGCATTTGCTTTACGTATGAGACAACAACAGAACCTGACGTTTGCCAAAGAGGATGGCTCTCACATGCATACTTTAGTAACGTCATCTGAAATCAAACATTGAACTGGAAGCTAACATTGAGTACAGCTTCATTTGATCTGAAACAACTTTTTTTGTACCTTACGTTAAATAAGTATGTGTACAAATATGTTTACATTTCCCGAAAGACTTTCATAGAACACCCGAAATCCGGGACAAAAGCTCGTGCATTTCCTCGTGTATCCGTAAACTAGGACAAAGCTTGAACAACCGACTTTTCAAGTGCATCCAGAAATTGATTGGAATATAGCTTGATCACCTGAGCGCAGACTTCCCACGTGCATCCGAAACCCAGGACTAAAGCTTGAACACTTGAGCTCAGACTTTCCTAGTGCATTCGGAAAATGGGACAAAGATTAAACATCTGAGCTCAGACTTTCCTAGTGCATTCGGAAAAAGGGACAAAGATTCAATATCTGAGCTTTCTAAGTGCATCCGGAACTAGGAAAGAGTTGTAACCTTTAATGCTCATAATGAGGATTCGGAACACAGGATAAACAGGAAACGTTTTAAACCATGAGGCTATGCCTTACCTTTCTTACTGTAAACATACAAATAATGTCTTTTGACTGTCACTTCATGATAACGAGTGAACCTTTCTTACTGTAAACATACAAATAATGTCTTTTGACTCACTTTATGATAATTAGTGAACCTTGCTTACTGTAAACATACAAATAATGTCTTTTGACTCACTTTATGATAATGAGTGAACCTTGCTTACTGTAGACATACAAATAATGTCCTTTGACTGTCACGTAATGATAACGAGTGAATTAACTTTCGTTTCTATAATATTGCAAATTGTTACCTGGTCTTTTATAAGCGTTACACATCCATTCTCTACCCAGTCGACCTGATCCGGCAACACGATATTATGTGGGGCTAGGAACGAACTGCAGTTGAAATCTCCTAGATTGTGTCTCATCTTTACACAGCCAGTATGTAGTCGTCTGAACTCCTCTGATTTCTGAAGTATATATATATATATATATATATATATATATATATATATATATATATATATATATATATATATATATATATATATATATATATATTAAGAACTACACTCCCTTTCCAATAGTACTAAGTGAATTACTTCCCCCGTACCTGAACTTGTTTGTCTCACCCACCATTGCTTAGATCGCCGTCTGCATCTTTTATAAATGTGAGTATAAAACCTTCGTCTGGTCACCGTAATATCACGCTGTTGTCATGAGTATGAATGAATTTGTAAAGGAATTCATATAAATACCAACATTAAGTAGAAATAAGTTCGCATGTCAGCAGTTATTTCACATGAATAGTTTAGGAAATTAATTCTTACTTTACATGATTTTGGCATATCAAAGCCAGAAATATTATGCTAGCCCATAAATTAGTGATTTTAGCCACCCGGTGGAGTTTTATTACAGCATAGATGCATGATAGTGATGGATTCAATGTGTCCAGAGGAGAATATTAATTCTATTGTCAGACATTTTTTTTAACAATAAGTTAGAACTAATGTTACTGTTCATTATTGAAAGTTCTTGGTTACGCAGAACTTGCTATTTTACTTCAGTGAGCAAAATACATGTATGCATTTGATATATATTTCTAACCATATAACCATTAGATCATCATAATTAGAAATTGAAAAGCAAGGAATGGATTAATTCACTATTGAAAAAGCTTATCAGGTATACTATATTAACAGATCCTGCATGTTATCAAACTCACATTGAACATTACCGATACAAACGGAAACAATTTTTTTAAATATAATGATTGTTTAAGCAAATGGATTCCATAAACCGATTATTGTTTAAAGACTGGGTTGCAATAATACGATTATATTAGAGGCTACACAACATTCATAAAGCAAAAAAAAAAAAAAAAAAAACGAAATACGGATGCATTCTAAGATGCTGGCCAAGTCGTAAGGTTGTTTTAGTAACCATGCTTGTAAAAATATGTAGCTGTTTTCTAAACAGCATTGCATTATTATAAGAAAACAATGTTTACCAAATCTGAAAAGTGGTTCAGTCCCATCCAGTAAGTGGTCTCCCCTTTCTTGTATTTCTGGTTGTTATTTCTGGTTGTGGAAATCAATTTTGTACACGTTCTCAGCAAAAAATAGAGCGTCTGTATGCTTCCTCCTCTGCGTTCTCATACAGCTTGCCTGGAAATGAGAATTACAAAATCGTAAATGTACATATTATCGTCCGTCAATGTAAATTTTTTTAAAGCAAATTAATGTATTTGGTGTAGCCATGAGTTAGTAATACATGTAATCTGAGAAATATTTCAAAAGCATGCATCTCTACACTAAGCAATATACTTTACAAAATATGATCGCATTTATTTTCCTCAAAAATCCGTAAATTGTTGTATATTTTGTTTACACGTTCATGATTTGGATATGCAGTGTACATGTTTTATATTTGGCTGTGATACTAATGATATGTTTATTATTTGAGTTTCTACATCTCGGATGTTTATATATATATATATATATATATATATATATATATATATATATATATATATATATATATATATATATATATATATATAGAGAGAGAGAGAGAGAGAGAGAGAGAGAGAGAGAGAGAGTGAGAGAGTTGACGTGGATCTTTGGAGGTAGCTTTATTAATTTTTCAGTATTTATTATTATCTACCGATTCATCCATTGGTCCATTTGTATACATTAATATCTACCTATTCGTGTATCGTGTTATTTTTATACATTAATGTCTACCTATTCATGTATCATGTTATTTGTATACATTAATGTCTACCTATTCATGTATCAGTCTATTTGTATACATTAATTTCTATATATTGATGTATCAGTTTATTTGTACACATTAATTTCTATCTATTCATGTATCAGTTTATTTGTAGACATTAATTTCTATCTATTCATGTATCAGTTTATTTGTAGACATTAATTTCTATCTATTCATTTATCAGTTTATTTGTATACATTAATGTCTACCTATTCGTGTATCAATCTGTTTGTATACATTAATTTCTACCTACATGTATTTGTGCATCAGTCTATTTGTAGACATTAATGTCTACCGTTTCGTATATTAGTCAAACTATATCTATTCTAACTTACTTTTCTCTAGTTTTAAATGTCAATCAGCAGGTACTATTTACAAATATTTTTTCGAAACAATTATTTTGGGAAATATGGGTTTCGAGTGCAAGCAGAAAAAAACAAAAACATAATTCAAACAAGTTCTATATTGCCAAATAATTATGCAATGGCACATGAGGGTATATATATGTCGTTCATTCTACTGTTAAACTTCATCTTTGAGACAATCAGAGCACACAACTTGAATGGACTCCACCGCTAATCCGTGTTTGTTCAAATACCTTTCACTCTAATATACCTGTACTATCTTCCCTACTATACGTAGAAATAACTTACGATGTTAAGCTTACAAAGGATCCTCTTTATGCCAATTGCCTCCACCATTTTCGCTATTGGTTAGTTGGCATTTCCTACTAAGGGAACTCATGAATCCAACAGATGTCTCTTGGACAAAGCACTGGAAGCTCTATCTGTTCGATCCACCAATATGCAGAAAGGGTTATCATAACCTTGGATCTCGAAAATGATGTATGTTGTTTTACACGACTCAGCGGGTATCACAAACGTCACGCACTAAGGCATAAAGATCAAGTTCCCTGTAGACAGAGATAAAGATCCCCCTGGACAGGGATCATGTTTTCCTTTGTCAGGTTGAAGATCAAAGATGTTTCAGCGTTTAATAGATTCATTTAACTCACACAATCTGATTAAAATTAGATCTAAGCTGCTCTTATTTAAATAGATTTTACTCACGAAAGTTTATCTTGAACATTTCCCATGACTTTTCAAGTGAATGTAGGTCTTTGGTTGGTTTCATACCAAACCACTGGACATTGGTTTTATTTCCCGGTGCTGCTGATATCCACGATGCTGCCAGCACAAACGTCAAGATACTTGCATACGTCATGATGGTCTGAAAGTACAGAAATGTAATAATATTTATGCTATCCATATTATCGATGGTGACATACACGGCAACATATTAAAATGTACCTAACTGAAACTATCCAAGTACATGCGTTTCCTAACAAATGGATAGTTGAACTTGTTAGTTACGATGGAGAATATAACCCAAAAAAGATATGCTTCTTATCTCTCTCTATTCACTTGTGAGAGAGATAAATAATAATAATAATAATAATAATAATAATAATAATAATAATAATAATAATAATAATGCGGACTTGATAACTTCTAAGTCCTTTACAACATATAGAATGAATTGACTTCAAAGAAACACCATGAAATTAGGAAACAAAAAAAATGCTAAAATATTCAAGGTTATTGGAAGTGGTGTACATTTTTGTTCCTTGTCATAAGCTTCTTAACAATATCGAAGCAGCCAGAACTTTCCGTGATCTAAGTAAATTTGCTGTATCGACTATGTTTGTGATGTTCTTAAAGGCGGAAGGTCAGGGACTGATACAGCCGCCAGATTGCATACAATGCAGAGTTGATATGATCTAAGCTCGTGAGATACAAGGGTGAAGGGTAGAATGTTATAATCAGGCCTATCAGGTCGATGAAGCATCCAGTCGAAAATTTTACCATGCTTCTCGGTGGTTCATTAACTGAGGTAGGAAACAGAAGTGGAATCTAGGAGTTTTTATGTGTATGAATTTCCATGACAGTCGAATTGAAAGTTGAAATCTCCATAAATAATCAGGTTGACACGTATCGAATATTCCAGGAGATTTCGAATGTGCTCGAAAAAGAGATTCAGCCAGCTTGTTTGTTTTTTCTACTAGGAGGGCGCTAGAGGCATAAAACATGGACTGACATTTGTTCAAGTGTGAGTGTTGTCTGGACTAGTTCAAACGGTGTGTGGTAGAAATTGAAGGTTGTGGTGGGGTTAAGATGTTTGACCATGGAATTATTCTGTGATGACAGCAACAATTCGACTTTCGCGAGAGTGGTTGGTGGAGGACATGATGGAGTAATCGATGGGTGTTAGTTCCGCGCACTTGGGCTCATCGCCTGAAGTAGTAATGTTTCTGTCATGAGAAACGTCTATCCGATTGTTGATAAAAATACAGACTTCTGTGCGCTTTTTGGTGATTGAGCACTGAATAATGCAATACGCAATGCAATAAATTATATAAGGAATGGGGGATTTAATTAGGGAAAGAAATAAAAAGAAAAATATTTATAAAAAAAAATTATATTTAAAAATATCTACTACACTTAGACGGAGACTTTCCTAAAACAACATTATATAAAATAAAAAATTTCGTAACAGACACTATGTTTAAATTTGGCCAGATTATCACAATAGGAAATTAAAACTTCACATATATAATAACATATATATAATCACATATATAATAACAAATGATCTTTTTCTACCTTTTACTCCACTATAAATCTTATACAATTAGTTAGACATTGTAAAGGGGGGACTGGGTCCCTTAATGGGGGAAGTACATAATAAGGACGTCCTGGGGCTAAGTCACATGTCGCCTTGCGCAGTTAACCGGCCTATGGAAGATTTGAGAAAAGGTCCCATGAAGGGAAAAGTAACAAAGCACACAACAATACGAACACGTACATAGTTTAGGAAATATACATTTCTGTGCAGCTCCCGTTATGAGGGTCTCAACATAAATTAATAAATTTCGAAAATAGTGTGAACAAAAAAAAATAATGCAAATAAATAGAGGCAACCCAAATCGAGTGGACAGAAGTACAATTGAAATAAAACAATGTATGTACCCCCACTCAAGCCAAGTTGTAACATGAGAGGTATACCGAAAAAATACCAGGAATATTTTTCAAAGAAAAATAGTACATCGTTTATTCCGTCAAAATTCCAAAACTATTAGAAAAAGATTATAAATTAAAAATTATAGCAATGTCACAGAATTAGGAACATACAAAAACAATAACATGGTTACGCCTAAAAAATATTTGAAATTTTTTTCGTTGTATGCATTCTAGGGTGTATAAATGTTTCTCCAGGTAAGCGACGGAACTAACATGTATCTCGCCGGAAATTACTTGCGACGAGGGACATTATACTCACGATATGCACGGGTACCGGTATTTTACCCTGAATATTACTCACTGCCCTATGGATTTAAGCAAGATCGATTTACAACCGACACACTAATCGTTTTGGATCTCGTCGAGGAGTGCACGTTCTCCATTGTGTTCTTAAGCCATATGGGGTGAGTATTACATTTATATTTCATTTGATATACGAAGATTATTGAGTTTTTAATGTCATATCGTGTAATGATTCAATTATTACAACGCAGATTTGAAACGTTGTGAACTGTGAATTACGAGTTGATATTAGATTTTAATGTATTAGCATTTTCCAGAACTCTTTATTATTCTCAGTTTGGTTCTACTGTAACTGACGATACAGCTGTCTACGTGTATATACGTATGACATATCTAATACAAGGGTCCCGTATGCTGTCTGTACGTGTGTATACGTATCCGTGAAGGATGCGAGCGGCCGATACAAGTGTGGACAAACCCAAGGACTCTGTGAAACTGCGCGGTTTATCAGTTTGTGAATCGTACGACTGTACAAGGGTTAAGAAGCATGTTTGTTCCAACTGTTGTTTCATTTACATGAGATTATTTTAAATCTGAGTCGCATTC
This sequence comes from Unio delphinus, assembly GCA_029339505.1. Classification (NCBI taxonomy): domain Eukaryota; kingdom Metazoa; phylum Mollusca; class Bivalvia; order Unionida; family Unionidae; genus Unio; species Unio delphinus. The sequence continues at coordinate 2,653,580 of JAQISU010000202.1, read as the reverse complement.
CAGGAGATTTATGTGAATCTCGCTTACAGTGCAGAACATTTGAAACATATTTAAATACCTTGAGATTGTGTGAATCTTAATTGTACGTGAAATTATGTGAAAAAAATCGCATCTTATTGTATGAAACGTATATGAAATCCATGAGGTTTATTAAATCTGTATTTTAGATTGATATCATATTTTTTAAAATTTATTTTCAATGTGTGAATGTTAGTATCGTGATTGCATCAATCGTATGTTGTGAGCCAGTGAGTCATTATATTTATATATCATATATTTTTATTTACTAATTAAGTTCATAGATTTTCATCTTTCACACATTGTTTGAGTTATTTCATTTAATCCAAACCCCACTCGGTTTATATTCTGCGACAAGCAAACGATCCCCCTTTTCCAAAAAATACTGAACAAAAACATACATAGATTTTATTTGTTGAGAGCAAATACACTTTCAATTCCATTTTTACTCTCTTCTAACAACTTAACTTCAGTGAACAACATTTTGCTACTGCAGCAGGGTGTTTGTGATGACATATTTATAATTAAGATCAGTTAAAATGACCATAGGAATTTTGTTCGGATCATTCATCCCTTTGTGAGTTTGCTGTAACCAGCCATGATTAATAATGGTTGATAGTACAGATTTGTACATTCCTCATGTACATGTTTGAAGACATTCCACATGCACAAAACGCTATATATACCGCTTTGGTGGCCTAGTGGTTAGAGCGTCCGCCCCGGAAGCGGGAGGTCGTCGGTTCGATCCCCGGCCGAGTCATACCAAAGACTTACAAAAATGGTACTAACAGCTGCCTCGCTTGATGCTCAGCATAAAGAGGTTAGTGTTAGGACTGGTCGGCCTGGTGTCAGGATAATGTGACTGGGTGAGACATCATGCTACATGTCTGCGGCATGATGTCTCAGTGCTAGACATCACTATAAACTGCCTCACTGCAGACATCGTAGCGATATGACTGAAAAATTGTTAAAGCTACGTTAAAAATCCTAATCAAACAAAAAACAAAACGCTATAGAGCACTGACGCAATATTAAACAGTATATATTATAACTTGCGATGTTTCCTTCATTCTAAATTATTAAATCTGGCTTTGTCATATTGAGATTGTTTTTGTCTTATGATATCTGTTATACGGTCATACTCTCTCACTACACGACTATGTATGTATAATTTTTAAAAAATAAATGTAAATATAAAGAGTTATTAAAGCAAAATGTTTACGAATATGTATAAAGAAAACAATAATAAACATACCGATGCTACTTTCGTCTGACTTTGCGGTGTAAGGTAGGACCGCCTTTCAGAAATACAAAGTATTGCGTTTGTGGTGGATATATGAAAGAAAATGTTTTAAGGTGAAAATGCCCAAATGTATACATAAATGAAAGGAAACAAGTTTATAAAATACATCCCCAAACCAAGACTTTCATCTGTCGATTTCTTGTTACACTTACTTGCCAGGGATAATCCTGGGCTTTGCCAATGTCGCAAATTGCGATTTGGTTCCTTCTAGTCAAAAACTTTACCATTTGGCGATATTTTTGTTGGCAACAGTTACATTCTTGGCAGTTGAAAACTGTATATACAGTCTTGCATGCACTATTTATACTACGTGACGAAATGTGAAAATAACGGTTACCTGACATATCTATACTTGGATTGGTCTGATGAATAAACCAATCCAAAATGTCCTTTTCTCAACATTATGTTAATGAATTAAATGACGGAAAATTAGAAAATTGTGAGACATGTTCGAATTCACGCATTGATAAAGCCATAATGTCGGACAAAAAGATTATCAAATCTTTTTTTTAAAAATTGTTTTTTTTTTTAAGTTAAATACTAAAAAAGCAATTTTTCAATATATATGTCCCAATGATTTATCGATGTTTGTCGAGTACTTTAAATAATTGAATCTGTCCATATTCGACAAATCATAACAAAGGCACACACAAAATTCAGACAAAGTCATATTAGAATGGTATTCTTATATTGCAATATGAGTTTGCTTAAGAATGTATCTAAATATAGATCATAAGATGTAGATAAATGATACAGTAAAGTACCAGAACTTTGGTAAGATTACGTCTACCACTCCTCGTTCGCGTCCACAGTCAGCAATGGCATAAATAATCAACCATATATCTATTACTAGTTGGAATTCAGGGCTTTGTTCCACTGTTTGGTCATGTGGCTGCTCACGTGACGATTTATAATGTTTTGATTGGTTCTCACACGTTTCTGTTCACGGCTACGTAATATGTTACGTGATTCGTCATTCACAAAGCACCCTGTAAGGCTAAACTAAATTTATCAAAGTAAATAATGAAAACAAACATAGAAAGATATCTGAATATTTGGGCACTGACGATGCTAAGTCTAATGGAGGGGGCCCAAAGGGATTATGGACGTTTCGCCCCATGGACGTTTCGGCCCAAGACATTTCGCCCCACTTCAATGGACATTTCGCCCCACTTTAATGGACATTTCGCCCCACATGGTTAATGGACGTTTCGCCCCATGGACGTTTCGGCCCACATCAATGGAAATATCGGACATTTATATAAATTCATAACCATTATAAAATGATCAAAAATATAATGTAATGAGAGAAATGACACACACCAGCAAGCATAAAAATAATAAAAAAATCCCAAATTCTGTCTCAGTATTATGGTAATGCAAGAAACGACACACATCTGCAAGCATACAACAGCAAAAATCCCCAATTAAATTTAATATAATAAAACAATGACAAATTATCATTTATTGATTGTATCCAAAAAGAAAATATAATAATAAAACATGGGTAATTTGACTTAGTGGCTGTCCCTACACGAAAAACTGACTTTTTTTGTTCAAAAATATTTTATAAAGTAAACAAACGACATACGTTTGGCGAAAACATACACATATAAAACAACTTTTTTATAAGTAGGGGTGCATTTGTCTGGTGCCATAAAGAAAAAATGTTCTGGCGTTCACTATTGCTCACAGCAAGTGTTAATAGGACTTAATTACAGCCAGGTAACTTCTTTGATCTTCATAGTTAAATAATCTACTAAATGTGGTATCATGGTAATTAAGCTGCTGCCAGGGTTTTGAGTAAATCGTGTTAGCTTTTATGAAAAGGAAATTACAATTTAGCACATATGTTATGGCGTTCACTAATAACTAAAATAATGACATATAAATAAACGTTTGATCTTAGTATATAAAAATCTGAGTTGTAGGATAAAAATTAGGATTTTTCAAGTGCATTGTCCAACAGATAGTTTGTTATAGAACCTCGTGCATGTGTTTCCATGGAGATTTATCAGTGGCTCTATAAATTGCAGTATTTCCTTTTCTTGGTACTAGTTGTTTTAAAATCACGTAAATCAATAGATCGAACCATGTCTTCGTGCATTTACTGCAGAAAACCAGTTACACGTCGCCAGCAAGCCATAGATTGCGATATTTGCGGCCTATGGCAGCACAGAGCATGTGGAAATACTGGTAAGTTTATTTATTTATTTCTACATCATAGATCATTCCGTAATTGAACGGGCATAACAAAATAAATACATTTTTTTAATAATAATTGTATGTATCTAGTGACCTTTTCTCGCATGTTATGGTTCGTGTTTCAGTATATCCAAATGTCTTTCAAAATAAATGTTATCATAAGACAAATATAATTAACTAACTGATACTACGAAATGGTTTCTATTTACAGGTTTATCAAGCTACAAGTATTCTTAGACGTAAAAAGATATCTTTTCAGTTTATGTGTGACCTGTGCAGTTCTAAACCTGAGGTAGGATTTCAATACAAACGAAATATTTTAAAAATAAAGACATGCTACAGTAGCTGATTCCCATTCGCATTCGATGTATTTAAGCTACGGTTAAATAAAAATTGCCAACAAAACGTGGAACGCTGCCTACTTTCTCCCTATCACAAATGCTGGTAGATTAGTAAAAATAATGTTTCTTGTATCAAATATTTCGTTGTTTTTTCGTGGGCTACACGTCGTACCATTCTAGTAAGCGTTCTTATGTACACTTTTATAATGTTTTAACATTAATACTGTTTACAGGCAGATGGCTAAGTCCAAATGGACTTAAGCGGCATACCAAATACATCTGCCAGATTTGAAATGTATACCGGTACAGCACGGGGGCCGATGGAGAGCACGAGAAATTCGACGTTGATTTCTATCAATAAAGATGATATTTCGACAAGGTGAATGTTATTTTATTTATTAAAATCGTACGGGTGCTTGCATACGTCTTTATGTGTAAATACCATATTCGGTATAGTCCAACTTGTTTTTTTTTTTTAAAATATATATTTGATTATATGTTTTCAACATTTTCTGACGAGTTAATACATATTTCTAATTACAGGCTGGATAGAAATCAACAAGTGAACGAGTTTACGGTCAACAATGATGGCACAACATTTGCAGCCGACATCTCTTCATTTGACGTTGAGCACCCACACAGATCTTTGACACCAGAAGAAGAAGAAGCGTAAGTTTAAAAGCGAAGCGGAGCGGACAAGAAAGCGCAGAAATTCGAAACAATTTATTTCAGTAATATTGATGTACATAACTAATTTTTGTGCGTGTAAAAATTCTTTTTTTTTTTTTGATAATCACGATTTTTCTCCTTTCCTCAGGTCAGTTAGGAATGAAACTGTTTATGGAGAAGTGGCAGTACCAGTGGATTCTGAGCATAGTATAACCTTTGAAGTAGTAGCTTCAGGATCCACTCGAGGAAAAAGGAAATTAATATATAGTGCTGGATATAGTTCTGTTGTTAAGCGTGAGCTAAAGAATGGAACCATCGAATGGCGTTGTAGCGTGCGTGGGAAGAATACGCAATGCCCTGCAACCGTGCGACAGACAGAAGCCGACTTTTTGCCAAGTCATCAGAGCCATAGCCACACTGCCACTCCTGGGTTGTTAGCAGCCGTTAAAATCAAAACCGAGGTATTTTGCAGAACATGATTAATCTGTATAAATACTTGGTCTATTCTATCAATATATTATTAACAGTATATGTTGGTTAAATTTTAATCAATTTACTTATAATTAATGTATGCTTAATCCAGAAATATCGCTTTATTGTCTACATTAAACGAGATTATGTTGATCTACGTCTTCCAATCGTTCTGCTATATTAACTATGCAGTATTGAAAAGTTATACTGTGTCAATAATGACAAAATTTCGTCACTCATATATCCATACAAATATCTGTCCATACATACATACATACATACATACATACATACATACATACATACATACATACATACATACATACACTATATAAGGTTTTGTTTTCATTTAGGCCAAGTTATTAGGGAAAGATAATTTGTTTGAAACAGCCCATGCACTGGTTAATGAGGCTATAGAAGTTTATGGAGAACCATTACAATCTGAGGCATCCAGGGTAGCTGAGACGAACCTAGAATGATTTTTTTCTGTATAAAATCTGTGGCTGCATTGTATTTTAACATTTTTTTCTCTATATATATTAATTTGTACTCTACGTGTTATTTATTTCTATTTATAACATTCTGCCAAGTATTATCCAGCATTCTCTTAAAGAACCGTTCTGTTTCTTGTATCTCTCTCTCTCTCTCTCTCTCTCTCTCTCTCTCTCTCTCTCTCTCTCTCTCTCTCTCTCTCTGTATATGTATATATATATATATATATATATATATATATATATATATATATATATATATATATAGTATATGTATATGTATATATATATTCCAGCTTGACGACGGATTTCTTAACACGACCATCAGTGAACCGTTCTTTAGATTTGATGTCGTCGTTGGCAGGAAGTGTCACCTGATCTTTGCCACTAACAAACAGCTGGAGCTTCTCGGAATGGCCAAAACATGGTATATTGATGGCACATTCAAATTAGTAAAGAAGCCATTTTATCAACTGCTATCTATACATGGATTTGTGAGATCAGGTGTTGACTTGAAGCAGATACCGCTGTGTTTTTGCATCATGTCGGGAAAGAAGACGAGACATTACAAAAAGGTGTGTGTGTGTGTACTGAGGATGAGAGAAGATTATGATAATTACTTTAATAAATTAATGTGTAAAATAACGAACAGTATTTTATCACATAAAATATATTTTCAATTTAATTATCCTAAATATACACGTCCAGATCAAAAAGCGATTTAGAAAATCGGTTATCAGATTAATTATTGTACAAGTAAATAAAAGACACTAAACTATACTGAATTTCAGTATGTCCATGAATAGTTTTACTTTTTCCCTTCCATTTTCAGGTTTATCAGTCAATCAAGGACCTGTTGCCTAAATCGAAAGTAACTTCATTTGTTGTTGACTTCGAAAAGGGTCTCTGGCAAGGGACTGACTGACTAGATTTGTTTATAGTGACTCGTCCAAGAAGGCTCTTGTCACTCTTTTATCCTTCAATAGAAGGTTATTTAATTTATCCTGAGGGTGGGAATGGAGCCGCGCACCCTGCAGGCGTTTAGGTGTTCATAGAACACTAATTAATTTGGTCGTCACATCGGGACAGTTATTAAAGGTCTACTAGTGCACTTTTACAACCTTCGTTTATATTATAAATTTTAACTTCAGGATGCGAGTTTCATAGGTGATATGTCATATACCTCATCAGTAACGAAAATAATGACCACATACCATTGCTTTTTTATCGTTGCTGACAAAACGCTCCTAGCTGATTTTGCGCTCGGTAATTTCCGTATGTTAAAGCGGATGTGACGTAGTTAGGGGAACACGGCTTTCTAATTTTGACTTGTTTTGATTTCAACGAGTGTATCCGTGCGTGAAAAATGGTAAAAAGGTGTATTGTTGGAAGTTGTAGAAATATATAAAACGAGAAAGAGTGAGCTTGCACTCATTTCCTACTAACCCTGTTTCAAGGAAAAAATGGATTAAGCAGATACGAACGACAAGAAAAGATTGGACTGAACCGACGAGTGACAGACGAGAGTCAAGTTGTCTGTAGTGACCACTTCAAAGAAGACGATTTCGATCCCACCTTTAAACTGAAACAGTCATTTGGGATTACGAGCAGTAGACGACTTCTACCAAATGCAGTTCCGTGTGTGTTTTCTCGCCATACAACCCAGGTTGCATGCACACCAGATCAACAGAAATCGAGGGTTACGGCAGGTCTAACAACATGTAGCCAGACAGGAGCTTTTCAAAAGCGAGAGCGAGCAAGGGTAACTAAATGTTAATTGATTTTATCGTGCTATATTATTTGTTGTCAACCCTACACTCTTGCCACAAATGTACCTAGTTTTCGAGAGATTACTATATATATATACGCCCAGAGGCATATGTACCCCTGCCCCCACCCACAGCTACACCTATGTATCTCCCCCTGCATTGATAGGACCTCAGCCAGAAAGAAAAAAATAATAATGTGGATGCTGTAGCCTCTTTCCTGCATGTTGCTGTTTTCAACAATAATAATAATGTTATAAGTGTAATTCTCATACTTAAATGGTGTGAACAGTTTGTGTATTTATTGTTTTAATTGTAATGACTAATTAGTTCTGATGATCTGAGAGTTAATTACCTTCCTTGTATAGTATACATTATTATGTCAGTGGATCTTGATTTAGGTCTGATTAACGCCCACAACCCAATGATTGCCGATGTAATATCAACGTTTGTTCGATGTGATAAGTATATTATTATTATTATTATTATTGTTATTATTATTATTCAGATTGTGTACAGAATCATACAAGGTAAAAAAGGAATTTAGCCTTTAATATTGTTTGTGATGTAAACTTCCAATACTGCTTGATTTACCTGTATCTATTTTGCTAGATGTTGAAAGATATGTTTCAAAACCAGCATCCAGAAGACAATGTTCAAGAGAAAACCCAAACTGCAACAATCACACACTCAACAGTAGATGGTGTGACATATCCTGATGTGCATATTGATGTCACAGAGAACTTTCCATGCATTTCCAGTGTTCAAATGGTTGGTATAGTTTAATATGATTTCATATGGCCTCATATATGATAGTTTACTAATAAATCAATAAAGATATGATATTATTTAATGTTGGAAAGCTATGCAATGTGTTGGTTATATGTCAAACATTATGACCAGTCATAGTTTCTCCAAGTAATTAAAGAGGTATGATGCATTTGTCATTATTCAACATGCATAAAACTTAAAATATGACCACTACAGCTGTACCGATTAATCTGATGCAGTTATTTACTACAACTTGACAGATGTATTTTTCATGTATTGTTTTTGTTTCAGGGATTAGAGATATCATCATGCAGTATTGCCGTTGAATGTCAGACTGACAGGATACTGAATAGATCCAAGAGAACGCAAGCATTTGTGAGAGGAAAACAAATTGATTTTGGTAATATTAATACATGTATAACTCACCGTTATAATCTACCCATTAAAAGATAACAAGCAAATGACACATGTAACAATAAATTAGTTCAGTATGATAGTGTAAGCAATTGTCTCTGTATACCAAACTTTTGTCCAAATTTTGTTACTTAGCAATTATACACTGTTATTGATAAGCATATTTATGAATTACTCATCTGTATTAAAACCAGGATAATCAGTATATGAAATTCTTGTTAGTTTCTTAAATTGGAAGGGGGTATTCCTTCGTTCAGAATATGTTGAAGAGTTGATGGCAGCACTGGGTGATATCGTCAAGAAACCAGTCTTTTTATAGTTACCTCCAACTCTATGCAGCCGATTCCAGAGGCCAGACAAGTTGAATGGTCTCCAGTTTGACACATCCCATTTGTAAGCAAAGTACAAGTCCTTGTAAAATGAGTGTAGTTAACACTTTCACAGTATCTCATATACTACAAATGATGGCAAAGCAGCTTGATTTAATTTATTTTTTCTAGCACATCGAAGTCATATATTGTAACAAAATATAGTCAAATACTAGTTGTGTTTTTAAAATGAATACCATTTTAACATTTATTGCTATATTATTTACAAATTTCAGAATATGTTGAAATGTTGATGACATCACTGGAGAAAATGGTCAGGAAACCAGTCGGTTGGTAGTTACCACCATCTTTATGTTGCCAATCCCTGAGGCTGGATAAGTTGATGGCTGTCTGCAAGATAACTACAAGTGCTTAAAACCGGTGTAGTTACCACCTTCACTTGGGAACTTCTGCCTGATTGCATCTACTGCACAGGATGGCAAAGCAACTCTAATTTCATGGCCAAGATATCCCCAGCACCATCTTACCAGCTGCCTGTATGCGGTGTATCTATTACGACTGAAAATATAATATGCAACATATTTTAGACTTGAATATTTGAATAAAGTTATATTCTGTCACCTATTCTGGTTTCAACTTATTTATTTCAAGTTTTCCTAGTCAAGACGTTTAGGATAATATTAGATTTTAATACAACCAATGGTAGTCAACTAAATGAATCTTAAGTGAATGCGTAAAGACATTTTTCAAATGTCATAATGCAGAGTCTGTTCAAGATATGTAAGTATTGTATGTTTGAAGTTTTTCTGATATTAGCGCCATAATTACAGCAAGAATATTTTGCCTAGATGTACAACTGTTTACATACTCTGACAGAATTTCCTCGCAATTTCCATACTGCTGTCTGTAGGCATAGTATGCTGCTTCCAGGACATATTCATTTAAGCAAACTGTCAAAAATCCAGGATGATTGATGATGCAATCCACATTTAGCTCCTTGGTCTTTTCAAAAATCACACTGATCTCTTTACAGCATCTATACTCTTCAACCGTTTCTTTAATGCTGCGATTTCCACATGAACACCTGAATAAATAAAACGTATATGGTAAATATGCTATATCATAATTATTTGGTTAGATAGCAAGTGTAGCTCTTAGATTATCAAGTGTGTGTGTGTGTGTCATAATGGTAAGACTTCTACAGTTGCACCTTTTGTACCACAATGATGAAACATACATCTCATCAGAAATGTTGTATATTATTCTCTTTATTAGTTCCCCCATAAACCTTTTGTGTATTATTTGCCACTAGTACTGTGCACCTTAACTGACATAGAAAAATATGCTGGCTAAGAATCTATCCATGTTGGATATAAAAATGTACACCCATTGCCTGGATTAAAAGCTACATTCATGGTACGTGTGCTTTAAAAGAACAAACTTTAGTCATACAATCAATAAAGCATTTATTTCTACACCTCTCATAGTCTGAGTCTTAAGTGTTAAATTTTAACACCACTAGTTATTGATGAATCATGCTACATGAAACTCTTTTCTGAAGACGTCCAACAGACGTTTTCCATATTCGTTTAGTAATAATTAGCAATAACTGCAGTAATGATAATAGTAATTACCAGAATGTAGAACCCAACCGCTGTTCAGCTTGATCGTGGACCGAGTTTTCTTCAGCCAGTTCAGGGCCTTGACACTCATCTCGTTCGGGCTGAAACTGATACGGCCTCACTTCGTAATGAGCAGAATCTTTAGATTCATGAACTTGTCCATAATCAAGGGGTTCACCTTCATCAAACGACGAAGATGAGCATGATAAATTTGCCACAAAATCGCACGTATCGTCACTATCACCCATTATCATCACATACACTAAACTTGAATGACTTCCCCTATGTACGTCACTTCCGGAAATCCGATTTTTCACCGGAAGTTTACAAATATTTCCGGAGCGTTTTCCGTACAACATCAATTTATGCTCAAACAATCCTTTTTTTCTCCTTTGTGAGTTAAAAGCTACATCTAAAATGTACATTTCGGAAATATTCAGCGAAAAAGGAATATTTTGATGTATAATGTGTTTTTGACGCTAGTAGACCTTTAAACTGTCGCTGTGTGATTGTAAGACCATTTTGGTGGGTAGGAATAGAGCCTACACACACCCACCCAATCATTCAATTTGAGTTGCCTAACCATTCTGCAATAGCAGTAAAGAAAAGCGAGAGAAAAATAGTTTTCTCATATCGCTTGTGTCTGCGTAATTATTGGACGTGCAAGCACGTGGAGTTAATGCAGTAGGAAGCAAGGGAGGCGAAGAGCCAAGCACGCGCTCGTGCGTCAAATTCAGTCCAGTTGTACTAATGGACAGCCTAACAACCAATAATGTGTAAGCCACCTGTGAAATTTGCCAAATATCTCAGTTATCTGGCAAGGGATCAGAGCAGTTGTCTAATGTTGTAGAGCGCTTAGAGCTTCTAAAGATTAGGTGCTCTATAAAGTCCTCATTATTATTATTATTATTATTATTATTATTATTATTATTATTATTATTATTATTGTATTTCAATTTCTTATTTTAGTAGCAGATGTTTTACTTAAATGCATTTTTAAAAAAAATCATAGATAGTTACTGTTTAGAAGTATACTTTTGCACATCACAATTTGACACTTCTAACCTGTATTGAAGTGTAATTTTGACTAGTTATGTGTTGATTTAAAAATACAAATACATGCCTCATATTTCAAAAAAATAAATCTCAGAAACCATTTTTATATCTCGTTATTGTTAATTAAAATTAAAATTCCTCGCCCCCCGTGTTTCTCCTTGATTGCGATATGTTGGGCTATTATGTGCACAGCTTTGAAAAGATGTAATGAAGAACCTTCGGGATATAGAAATGAAGTACATTAATTTGGACTCTTTCTGTCAGCAGTTCAGTCGAGTAATTAGATCAGATTTATAGCTAGTTTTAAAAAATCCAAAGTAACAATGCCAATAAATGGCAAGAGATGAAAAGCAAATTAAACAGACCTTGAAAAAAATTACGCTCGCTGATTGGGTAAACGAACAGCATGATTGGTAAGTGGCGATATGTCAATTTCCTACAAACGGTAAAAAAAAAGGTTTTCATCAGCTTGTGTAACAGCGAAAATAAAACTTGAGTAACAGCGAAAATAAAAGTACTGCCGTATAGAAATTGATCACTGTAAACGATAGATTAATTTCTGATCAATATTATTAGATAAATGAAGAAAAAAGGGAAAATATTGTCTGATATAACGGCATGCTGAATGTAATTGAAATCTAAGAATTTAATAATTTAAATCTTAACGGTAGGCCCCTAAAGTAAAATGACAATAGTGTAATGGTAGTGAATTTTTATAAATGTCCGATATTTCCATTGATGTGGGCCGAAACGTCCATTAACCATGTGGGGCGAAAGGTCCATTGAAGTGGGGCGAAATGTCTTGGGCCGAAACGTCCATGGGGCGAAACGTCCAGGTACCGGCCCAAAGTTGCAAAAACATATTTTCACTCAAACATCAAGTTTATAATGAAATCGGTATAATTTAAAAACTATTATTTTCACTCTTTCTATGTTACTGTTTATTCGAGCCTAAGCACGTACCGGCTCAAAGTGGCAAAAACATATTTTCACTCAAACATCAAGTTTATAATGAAATCGGTATAATTTAAAAACTATTATTTTCACTCTTTCTATGTTACTGTTTATTCGAGCCTAAGCACGTAACAGTATGTATGTATGTATGTATCACACACACACACACACACACACACACATATCGGTTTTAATTTTGTTTGCTTGTTTGATTAGGATTTTTATCGTAGCTTTAACGTCTGTCTGTCTATATGCATGCATGCATGCATTGATGGATGGATGGATGGTCCATTTGTTCTGTCTCTACCACCCTCCTTCTAGTAGAAAAAACAAGCTGACTTAATCTCTCTTTTTGGAGCAGTTTCCAAATCTTCTGGAGTATAGAAATTCGATAGGTGGAAACCTAATTATTCTTGGAGATTTCAACTTTCATTTTGACTGTCCTTGAAACCCATACACGTCAAAACTCCTAGGTTACATTCATGTTTTCAATCTTAAACAGTTAGTTAACCAACCCACCCATAAACTTGGTCACATTTTAGACTGGTTTCTTTATAGACCTGATGATAATATTCTGCAATCCACCCTTGTATCCCACGAACTTGCATCAGATCACCTCTGCATTATATGCCATCTCGACGTATCAGTCCCTAAACCTCCACCTCTATTTGCTACTAAGAGAATCCTCCGTATGATAAATAGAATAGAAACCTAACAACTTTCTTACATCCAACAGCGTAACTGCCTGCATTCATTGCTTGAAAAACATTCCCCAGCCACAAAATGCAGAGTATTAATAAAAAAAGTGTTCTCCGTGGTATAGCAGTGTTAGGGACCAGCTTCGCACTGCTAAAATACATCGCTGAAAAGCAGAGAGGCTTTGGCTTTCCACCATACTCACTATTCATAAACAAATCTATGAAGCCGCTAAGAAAAACATCATAAACATAGTCCATTTAGCCAAATCATCCCACTACAGTACTAAGATCACGGAGAGTTCCAGCTGCAAAGAGCTCTTCGAGATAACTAACAAACTAATGTCAAAGAACAAATGTACACCTCTTCCAACTACCTTCTCTCCAGTAGACCTTCCGGACCAATTTGCAAATTCCTTCGATGACAAAGTACAAACCATTAGAGACGCGCTTGACAGCACAATTTCAACTGACTTGTCACCATGCAGTTATGATGCAGAATTTCAGCGACTACCATTAGGAGCATTTGAACTTGTTTCTATTGATTTAGTACGGACAATCGTGATAAAGAGTGCACCAACGTCTTGTGAACTTGATCTAATTCCTACATCACTGCTGCATGAGTGCTTATACCCAATATTGCCTTCACTAACTGATGTTATTAATATCTCTCTCATCGGGGGAATTCCAATCATTTTTCAAAACTGCCATCGTAAAGCCTCTGCTGAAAAACCAACACTTGACCATAACGAGTTAAAGAACTACCGCTCAGTTTCTAATCTCCCATTCATATTAAAAAAATCTTAGAAAAGGTTGTTCTAACCCAACTAGTATCTCATTTTGAATTAAACCAGTCTTTTTAGCAATGTACAGTCTGCATATCGCCCTTGCCACAGTACAAAACTACTCTTCTGACAATATTTAATGACATTCTCTCTGCTTTGGATAGTGAAAAGATTACAGTCCTCACCCTCCTGGATTTGTGTGCAGCATTGTGCACAATATACATGATATATTACTTTACCGTCCCCAGCCTGTATTTGGCATTCAGAATATAGCCTTACAGTGGTTCAGGTCATACTTAGTCAACAGGACACAAATTATATCTGCAAATGGAATACATTCCAGCCCAGTTGACGTACGTTGTGGTGTTCCACAGTGGTCTGCTGTTGGAGCTGTTCTCTTCATGATTTACACTGAGCAGCTCTCAAGTGTCATAGATCATCACCCAGTGTCACATCAATTGTACGCTGATGACACCCAAATATACAAGTCTAGCCACCCAACTGAAGTTGATGCTACCATCCATGGAGTAGAGAGGTGCATTTCTGATGTGAAATCATGGATGACATGTAACAAGCTGAAGATGAATGATAATAAAACTGAGGCTATTCTGATCACAACACCAAGACTTTCTCATTCACATCCTTTACCTCAGACAATAAATGTCAGCAACACCAACATTAAATTCTCACAGTCAGTACGAAACCTAGGTGTTACTCTAGACAGTACTCTCGCATTGCACCAACATGTCATGAATATATGCAAGGCTGCATATCTTGAACTGAGACGCATCAATTCCATTCGTAAATATTTTTCAGTTGATGCCGCTGAAACACTTGCGTGTTCATTAGTACTTTCAAGACTGGACTATTGTAACTCAATTATGTCGGGTTCATCACAATATTTACTCCAGAAACTTCAAAAAGTTCAAAACACAGCTGCACGGATCATCTTTAGAGTACCTCGATGAGAGCACACCTCACCACTGCTCTGTACCCCACATTGGCTATCAATTCGATACAGAATCAAACACAAAATTTGTTCTCTGTGCTATGTTCCACTGACAGACTCCAGTCCAACATACCTATCCGGCCTCAGTCATGTGTATACATCAGCAATATACTTACGCTCCTCTTCTGACAATCGTATACTCATTGTTCCCAATATGAAAACGAAGTCATATGGACAACATTCTTTTGCATACAAGGGTCCGGCGATGTGGAACGAATTGCCCATTGAAATTAGACACAAAGCCACAGTGGTCCCTTTTAAGAATGCTCTTAAAACTCACTTTTTCGACTGCAGGGACAAACTTAGAGATCTAATAATGTTTAGTATCTTATATGTTTTCAACATGTTTTTATGTTTTCCAATTTCATTGTTTTTGTCACTTATTTTTCTGTAGTGTAGTCATATCATTATAGATGTTGTAAATCACTTAGAGCTTCTAAATATTAGGCGCTATACAAAGCCGTCATTATTATTATTATTATTATTGTTATTATTATTATTATTATTATTATTATTATTATTATTATTATTATTATTGATGGATGTACAACATGAACGAAAACCGTCCAATAAATAGCTAGCTATATTTTAATGGATACCAAATACCTATTGGTTTATAGTAAAGCGTATGCTAATGCGATATTTATTTTACAGGGGTCTTTCTCAAAACAAATCTCGGCATGCGAAGGATTAATCATTGAACTATGTTTTACAACCAAAGTATAAAATATAAAATTGTTTTTCAAAAAATGTCTTTTTAAAGGTTCTATAAACTGTTAAAGTAAAAACTTCAAATATCTGATTCAGAAGTGTATCATATTTGTTAGTATAGGGTGGCCATATACATCACGTGTTTCTTCATAAAATAAATAAGTAAAAACTGTTTAAGGTAATTGAAATAGTGAAAATAATTTTCCAAATAGGTTAGGTTGTTAATGTGACATGTATGAACAAAGGATGATTGAAGTTTTTGCTAAAACATGGAGACAACTGGTCAATTGTGTTAGCATATGCAACATTAATTAGCGTTGCTTACGCAACATTATTTAACGCTATTGAAAGAAAAAGAACACCAACGGCTTTGAAATGTAACGCATACATATACATGACCAAAGTAGTTATGGTTCCACACCATAAAACTGCATAACATTGAGACACAGTCTGATTAAGGACTTCCACTGCCCTAAGTAATACTTGTTGAGAAGTAGACTAAGCGTTTAAAAACACAGTATCACGTACCAAACAAACAGCACGAAAGTCAGTATAATTCGACAAAAATCTAATACTACAGATAACGGGTTATATTACAATGACGATGCTAGCTTGCGGGAAAGTTATTACTATAAAGAAATAAGAATAAGTAGACAAACTTTACTTAGAAACCTTTTTCCTTTCTTCTGTCTATGGCTTTCATTTAACAACAAACACGCTTTACCTGGGAAATACATGATGACGACATTATAAGGCTACATCACGTGATTTGCGAAGTGGACAGGCATACTGAAGAGTTGGGAAAAGGGAAATGTAAACATACAAACAAAAACACTAACACATACACAGCGTACAAAGAATCTTCTACTCTGCTATACATATTACTTTAATTGTGCAGCTCCCTTACACATGGGTACAATAAACAATTTACAAAAAAATTTATAGATATAATATATAAATGGAGGCGACCCAACTCGAGTCAGGAGAAGTACAATAAAAAATAAAAAAATATAGAAACCCACTCGAGCCCAGTCGTACTCAAAAGGAAATAAATTTTAAAAAAAATAAGGAGAATTCGAAGATGATTACATGGTAATGCAATCACTAAATCAATAAATTTCTTTTTAAAATAAAAGTATTACACCGTACTTTGTTCAAAATTCAAACAAAATAAATACAAAAATATTTAAATAACTGATTACCCAAAGTTTGGAAGGTTACAATGAACATTATAATTCAATTTGATGATTTGAACATGGCAGGTTATCCCAACAAAAAGATTATATATATATATATATATATATCTTTCCCATGTATAATGTATTAATTTCTTCAGAATAGTCTACAAAATTCTTCAGTCAATCATGTGGGGATAAACCGACAAATGGTGGTGGTTGACCACACATTATCACTTTTGTATTCGCTAGCAATAACCACTCGAGAAACCTTTGTAATACATCTAACGACACTGTGCATATCTCATCTCAAATGATGATTTCAGGAATGTATTTCTCGCCCATTCGATGAGGAGTCCATTCGTCACTTTCTATCGAAAAAATTGTGATAAGTGCAAGCATTTCATCTCTCTTGCAAGTCTGTGTGTTGGTGTTAGTACAATCATGTTTGATTTCCCTCGAAATAAGTCACTCGCACGAGTAGTCTTCCCTGACCCACCACAGCCGTTTAAGTAACTGGTTTTATATCTACATATTCGATCGGAACACGACGGTGCATTAGATAGTTCTGATATCTGATTATTTTTCAAGTAATTGTTTTCAATCGTAACATCTGCTGATTTAGAATAATCACGCAGTATTTCCTTTTTAATTCTCCATGATCCCCAACTCTCATCTGAATTAGTGAATTAAGCCACTGCTTCTTAATGTTTTACGTCTATATAAAATGAATCAGTGGCGACTCTAACTGCGGATTCAGGAAATCTATTTATCATCGAAAGTAAATTAATAGATATGATATAATTGCTTCACTGACAATCAGCGATATCAGCATTTTAGAATCAATCATATACCGTAATAACACTATTGGCATCCAGTGTTTTTCAGAGATGTGTCTACCAAACCAAACATAACAACACGGATGAAGTCCTTTAGCCAATTCAAATGAAACTACTCGAGCGAATCTGGTTAAATCAAAATAGGGCAGTGGTCCATTAATCGCAACACGGCTCATCTCGTGTGTGGGATGTACAAATATTTTGAAGTACTCAGAACCCTCTCCATACCCAAGAAAACTCCCTGGATAACACGCAATCATATCAATCGAAATAATATTTTGGGGGTTGTATTTTGTATTCCATAATCCACCATGGCCATATGCAACGCAGCTTGATTCGATATCTGAGAAACTCTGCGCGTGTTGGTTTCCATAGATTTCTCTTTCTCTTGAAATGAGCTGCAACTGACGGAATCGTAAAACAGTTTGTTAGTAATTGTTCGTCGTGTTCCGTTGAAAAACCATTTGCTAGTTTTTTTCATCTCGTTGTGGAGGGCTTCAGTACAACATAATTCGCCATTGGGTCTTATAAATTGATCGAATTTACCCTCTTCATCTTCAAAACTGTGAAGTAACTACACTGATACAGGATCGTTTTTACTTAACTCGTAAATAAAATAAAATAAATTTCCCGTGTAATATTTTATGGTTGTATTCCGCGGAAATATTGTTACCGCAGGTGTCCACGCGTGTTCATTATGGTCAATAGTTTTGATTGGAGCTCCATTTGATTTATATTTCGATTCGTGTAATTCCTCTCCTGTTATCGTCATTATGGTTATTGGGAGTGTTATTAATGTTTCTAATTTGGCTATATCTTGAATTGTTGCGCCGTTCTCCTTCACTGTTAATCCCCATTCGTTTATTTTTTTGTGTCTTAGATAAGTTTATTTGTTTCCACGCAACGCATTTGTAAAATGCTCTATTATTCGTTCTGCTACACAATTTATTCTTGACGAAGTCAACGGTGCCCCCCCCCCCCCGAAAAAAGCAGGTCAATACAAGTATAATGTATATACTGCACATGATAATGCAAGAGCAACAAATTTGCTGTCTAATACAATAATTATGATAGAGCATATTTACCACGTATATTGATTTATTCAGGTGTGCGTGTGGAAATTTCAGCAATAACGAAACAGTTGAAAAGTGTAGATGCTATTAGACCGAGGAGTTCAATCTGTATTCTATCATTGATCATCCTGGATTTCGGACAGTTTGCTTGGATGAATATGTCCTGGAAACAGCATACTATGCCTACAGACAGCAGTATGGAAATCATGAGGATATTTTGTCAGAGAATGTAAACAATTATAAGCAAAACGTTCTCACAATTTTAATGGCGCCAATATCAGGTCCATTTTGGGAAAAGTGTTTGCTGTATAAACATAAATACAAAACAAAGTCTCTCATTAATTCATGAAATTTCTCCTTCATTGAGAAAATGTGACATTTTTCGTATGTGGAGTTTTCACCCAAACCTATCATTTGTCTTTTATACTGGAAATTATCATCAAAAACTGTAACTTCAATCGAAAAACACTTCCATTTCTTGAACAGATTCTGCACTATGACATTTAAAACATATTGTTGTCTGTTCCTATTTACTTAAGATTCATTTAGCTTCCAACCATTGGTTTGTAGTAAACACTAATTTTATGCTAAAGGTCTTGACTCAGAAAACTTGAAATAAATAAGTTAAAAGCAGAAAGGATGACATAATATAACTTTATTTAAGTCTACATTATGTTGCATATCCTATTTTTAGTCGTAATTGATACACTGCATACGTACAGCTGGTAAGATAGTGATTGGGTTATGGCATCCTGTGCAGTAGATGCAATCAGGTAGAAGTTCCAAAGTGAAGGTGGTAACTACACATGTTTCAAGCACTTGTAGTTATCGAATACAAAGAAGGAACGCAAGAACTGGACATGTAACACATACCGAACAAAACGAGATCCCAGGAACATCTAATGTGATGATTGCAATGAAAATCCGAAATGAAGAATACATAAACAGATTATATTCAATCAACCCAATTTGATAAAAAGACTACATCATTAGACAAAAAAAACCAACAAAAAACAATCTTATCTTATGGTGAAATGTACGCAGGAGAGCAAAGAATAATGGTGAGAAAGCCAACACCTATTTTGAGGTAAGTGAAGAAACAAACAGGGGAGCTGAAAATATAACATATTCCCTTAGAAATCCATTTAGAAGCGGTGGTTGAAAAATTTGATCAGAAATTCAACATAAAAGTAGTATCATCATGATTGGCGACCATCCCTCCAAGAACAACAATATACAATGTGATAAGGATACTAGAAGTAGAAAAGAACAAGCTAAAGGAGAGGCAGATAGTATTCTACATATATGGCTTTCTAGCACAAACGTGGTACAAAGGCTGTATATATATATATATATATATATATATATATATATATATATATATATATATATATATATATATATATATATATATAACCGGATATGCAATAGATTTAGAAAGACAGGGCATACACCATTAAAGTGTCCTACAAATGAGGAGACACAGGCAGAGATGGCAGAAATTAACTCAAAGACGCAATGGATAGAACAACAAAACAAACACAAAACCAACAACGAGAAAGATGAACCAAGTCATACTGTACCGACTGTAAATAACCCAAATAGAGAGGTAAACGAAACAACAGGAATGTAACAGAATTGTTACCGAGAGGATGGTGGATTAAATGAACAACACAAACACAATATGTGAAAGAAAATATAAATTTATGAAATAAATTATTAATGAAAAATAATGATGTATCAGCACAATAACTCATGCGTTCAACCCACAATTACACTCACAACCATTCACAATACATGAATAAATGAAATATTAATACAAAATAAAACACAGATACAAAGGAATCTCTTGGACTATACACAGATCCAAGGAACCTTTACAAAAGTGATATTAACGCAAGTATAAATTACGATAATAAACACAAGCATCAAACTATACTATCGCACGTATGGATTGCGACAACTAGCACGAACATATACATGTATTTAATCAAGTTGCTAACTTTTATTGAGATTCATGCAATCCCTTGAAATACTATTGTGATCTGAAGTAACTATGGAAATACAACAATGTATTCAATTGTACTACAATTGCAACATACACATGTGTCTCGACCCTGTATAACCGTACGATTCACCAACAGTTGAATCGCCGCCCAGTTTCCCCGAATACCTAGGGTTGACACAATACTTTTATCGGTCACTTGCCCTTCACGGATCCACCACAGTTATACGTACAGACAGCATACAACATCTACTAGAACTAACGTTCCTCAATACCCTAGATGCCACCCCGGATGTTTACAACTCTAGACAGCTCCGACACTCGGACTTCTAGATTTCCGGATATTTACACGTCACGACAGATGTAGACGGACAGACAATCCGACAAACAGAGATGCTCCGCTACAATATCAGCTACAATTTCAGCTACGATATCAGAGATGTTATCAGAGATGTTCCGCAAGAAATCATCTACAATTTCAGCTACGATCTCAAAGACGTTATCAGAGATGCTATCAGAGATGTTCCACAACAAATCATCTACAATATCAGAGACGTTATCAGCTACAATAAAGAAAACCAGACTAATAATAGTTGTCTCAAAAATAATCTAAACCTTAGATTACGCTATTGCATTTAAAGTCTAATAGTGACTAGTAATTCCAAATATTCCACGTTTAAAATCTGCATTGTAATAAAGGCATCATTATATGAAATGATAAACTGAATAAAATTCACAATAAAACGAAATATAAATTTAACACTCACCGATTTGGCTGGAGATTGAATGACGAGCTATCTTTCCTGTGATAAGATACTTTTGGTCCCGTAATATTTATCAGTAATATTCTGCCTTATATACCCTCAAATAGGTGAGCAGAATTCACGGCAAAATTACCGTGTACCCCGTGAATCTAATGTTCCGGACTTCAAGTAATTCGAAGTCAGGCACATGCAAATCGTTACACGCCGATTACCTTGGAGAAAACCACTTATTCACCCCAGGTAACGCATGTACGACGAAACAAAAAAAATGGTGAAATTAGTTTGTAATTCAATTAGAAAATAAATTAAATTTTCGCCTAATTCTGTGACAATACCCCCCCCCCCCAAGAATAAAAATGTACACATTTTTAAAACTAACACAGAATAGAAGAAAACTAACTACTGATGATATCTTACAACATTTACACTGGTTATACTACAATCTGGATTTTAATACTGGGCAAATTCATACAAATTTCCCTTCATGCCCTACTCAAGTAGTCTGCGCCTATATTTTCAACTCCCCTTATTGACATTGTCGCTCTGTCTCTTGATATACAACTTGAGCATGTTAGCATGGAATGTTTTTAAATTACCGTCCATGTCAATTTTATAGTCCATGTCACCTTTTACCTCTTTAACTTCATAGGGACCTTTCCACTGGACTAATAACTTATTTGAGCTCGTTGGAATAAGCAATAGCACCTGATCTCCTACAAGAAATTTCCTATTTCGCGCTCTGCGGTTATAATACTTGGCATATCTGCGCCCCGATTTAATTAATTCGTCCCGTGCCATCTGGCATGTACTCTCAAGTTTATTTCGCAGGTCTAACACGTACTGGTAAGTTGTTTTTATTTCCTCGTTCGCGACATCACCAGTCCATAGTTCGCGTAGTATCCGCATCAGGCCTCGAACTGTTCTACCGTACAACAGTTCGAAGGGTGAAAACCCTAAACTCTCCTGCGGTACTTCACGGTACGCGAACAGAACAACGTTTAAATAACGGTCCCAGTCTTGCGGACGTTCCGCGCACATCTTTCGTAGCATGCTTTTCAGTGTACCATTAAACTTCTCTACCAGTCCATTGCACGTCGGATGGTATGGGGTAGTGTTTAGCTGTTTGATGGATAACAGCCTACTTATTTCACCCATGAGGTCAGAGGTGAATTGGGCACCACAATCAGTGAGGATTTCTTCTGGCACCCCTACCCTACTGAAGATATTAACTAATGCTTTAGCTACCCTTTCCGTTTCAAAAGTTGGTAACGCTACGGCTTCGGGGTATCTGGTCGCGTAGTCAACCAGAGTAAGAATATACCGATTCGTTCTTTCGGTAACTGGGTGTATTGGTCCTACAATATCTACTGCAACTCTTTTAAACGGTGTATCGTTTAATGGCATCTGTCCTAAGGGCACCCTTGTGACCCTTCCCTTACATAAGGTTTTCTGACATACGTCGCACGACCTACAGAACCGTGTGACATCGCCATTAACACCAGGCCAGTAGAATTCAGCGACTACCCTGCTAGTGGTCTTAGCCTTTCCTAGGTGGGTGTCCTGCCATGCTTGACTCATGCGCCACCCTAAGTACTTGAGATCTATATCTCTGGGGTACGACCACTTGCCAATACTTCTTACCCTCCCGAGCGCTAAACTCCCTATGAATTAATACGTTCTTGCGTACGAATCTCGAGCTACCCCCACCCTTGCAGTGTTTAATCGCGCCGGACGCGATTTTCTCGACAATTGCTTTGATGGATTCATCACGTTCTTGCTCTTGTTTGAACTCATCTCGCGAAATTCCTGAGATCAATTCAGGGACTATTAATTTATTAAACGCGGTTTTCTCTCGCCGTGTTTGCGCTCGCGTTTCGACTGCCTGGGCCAAAGGTATTTTAAAATCGGCCATGGTTGGAAGACGGGAACCTTCAACATTACCGATCGTCAGATCGTAAATAGGGTTTTCCATACAAAGGGCATCAACAGTTCTCGTTAGGAAAGGTGTTTTTACCGTGATCCTTGCTACGGGAATGCGACCGATCGTCTGATCAAGTAACATACATGGGGACTCCCACCCGAGCATTTGGTTATCCTGCACGAGACTCCGTTTGATCACTACGCCCGTGCAACCAGTGTCACGTAATACTACGACTTCTCGACCGTTGACAAACCCTCTCGCGGTTGGTACACGCGCTTCGGGAAATAGACACGTGCCAAGCGAATGAATACAAGGTTCTACCTGTACGATGTTATCAGATATACCTTTACTTTGTATAGCCACTGCTACCTTATGTACAAGTCCCTTTCTTTTAGGACAGTCTTTTTGAACATGACCCCATGCATTACACAAGTAACATTGCAGACACTGAATACCTGGATTCCTAACTGACCTATTTGCCTCAGCTGATTTTACAAGCTCCCTAGGCATCGGTCTCGCAGACTGGTTTCCAGACTTAAAATCTTTTGAAACCACGTTCTGGGTTCCCCCATGAGCTTCGGCAAAGAAATCGGCTTGCTTAGCCATATCTTTTACGTTTGTGAAGACTTTCTCTTTCAGAAATTGATCTAATTCCCGCCCAACTGTATTAAATAATTGATCTCTGAGCAAGAAATCAGTCAACCCTTCAAACCTTTTCACCGCTTTACCGCATTCAATCCACCGCTCAAAATAGTTCGCAATTCTAACGGTGAACTGACGAAAGGTTTCTCCCTTATCGGGCTTGCTATACCTGAACTTTTTACGAAAACCCTGTTCAGTGAGCTCGTACCTTTTGAGAAGTGCTTCCTTTAGGACGTCGTACTTAAACACATCGTCTCTCGGAAGTCGAGAGTATACATCCAGCGCTTTACCTTTTAATAGAGAACTAAGATGCAGTGCCCAGTCATTTTGACTCCACTTCTGGTTTTCGGCATACCGCTCAAACCGATGAAGATAACTATCCATGTTATCTTTTTCATCGTCAAAGGGAGGTAATTTGGGGCCCCTTAATTTGCTAAAGGCAGAATCGTGTTCTCTTCCCGCTGTTGCTAATTCTACCCTACGCTCATGATACCGTTGCTTTGCTCTTTCTTCTAATCCTATTCGACTTTCATCCGCTTCCCTTTCCCATCCTATCCTGTCCTTTTCGGCCTGCTTCTCTAATTCTATCTTTTCCCTTTGGGCCTGTTTCTCTAATTCTATCTTTTCCTTCTCAATGGCCCATTTCCTTTCATCGGATTCCCTTTCTAATTCCCTTGCTCTTACCCTTTCTTCCCTTTCCTGGGCTTGTTCTTCTTGAATAAATTTCCTTAAACTTTCACCTTCATAACCAAATTCTTTGCCTAAGGCAACCAAGTCCTTAAGGGATGACATGACAAATTGTAATATAAATATAAATATATATATACCACAGGCTGACCTTATCTTCCTGATAAAGGTAACCAAACCAATGCTTTAAATACGTTTATACTGGACACACGGACCTAGATAAACTAAACAAAAATAAACCCCAACTTGAGTATTATCTTGTCAAGAAGGTCACGCTCAAATATAAACATCAAATGTATACTTTCACAAAAATGATTGACAGTTCACTTAATCCAGCGATCCCACTTCTGACACCATTGTAACAGAATTGTTACCGAGAGGATGGTGGATGAAATGAACAACACAAACACAATATGTAAAAGAAAATATAAATTTATGAAATAAATTATTAATGAAAAATAATGATGTATCAACACAATAACTCATGCGTTCAACCCACAATTACACTCACAACCATTCACAATACATGAATAAATGAAATATTAATACAAAATAAAACACAGATACAAAGGAATCTCTTGGACTATACACAGATCCAAGGAACCTTTACAAAAGTTATATTAACGCAAGTATAAATTACGATAAACACAAGCATCAAACTATACTATCGCACGTATGGATTGCGACAACTAGCACGAACATATACATGTATTTAATCAAGTTGCTAACTTTTATTGAGATTCATGCAATCCCTTGAAATACTATTGTGATCTGAAGTAACTATGGAAATACAACAATGTATTCAATTGTACTACAATTGCAACACACACATGTGTCTCGACCCTGTATAACCGTACGATTCACCAACAGTTGAATCGCCGCCCAGTTTCCCCGAATACCTAGGGTTGACACAATACTTTTATCGGTCACTTGCCCTTCACGGATCCACCACAGTTATACGTACAGACAGCATACAACATCTACTAGAACTAACGTTCCTCAATACCCTAGATGCCACCCCGGATGTTTACGACTCTAGACAGCTC
Organism: Unio delphinus; assembly: GCA_029339505.1. NCBI lineage: Eukaryota > Metazoa > Mollusca > Bivalvia > Unionida > Unionidae > Unio > Unio delphinus. The sequence goes on along the minus strand of JAQISU010000202.1, from coordinate 2,627,818 downwards.
CGACACTCAGACTTCTAGATTTCCGGATATTTACACGTCACGACAGATGTAGACGGACAGACAATCCGACAAACAGAGATGCTCCGCTACAATATCAGCTACAATTTCAGCTACGATATCAGAGATGTTATCAGAGATGTTCCGCAAGAAATCATCTACAATTTCAGCTACGATCTCAAAGACGTTATCAGAGATGTTATCAGAGATGTTCCGCAACAAATCATCTACAATATCAGAGACGTTATCATCTACAAAAAAGAAAACCAGACTAATAATAGTTGTCTCAAAAAATAATCTAAACCTTAGATTACGCTATTGCATTTAAAGTCTAATAGTGACTAGTAATTCCAAATATTCCACGTTTTAAATCTGCATTGTAATAAAGGCATCATTATATGAAATGATAAACTGAATAAAATTCACAATAAAACGAAATATAAATTTAACACTCACCCCTTTGGCTGGAGATTGAATGACGAGCTATCTTTCCTGTGATAAGATACTTTTGGTCCCGTAATATTTATCAGTAATATTCTGCCTTATATACCCTCAAATAAGTGAGCAGAATTCACGGCAAAATTACCGTGCACCCCGTGAATCTAATGTTCCGGACTTCATGTAATTCGAAATCAGGCACATGCAAATCGTTACACGCCGCTTACCTTGGAGAAAACCACTTATTTACCCCAGGTAACGCATGTACGACGAAACAAAAAAAATGGTGAAATTAGTTTGTAATTCAATTAGAAAATAAATTAAATTTTCGCCTAATTCTGTGACAAGGAATACACACAATATGAACGATAAATGACAAAATACAACATCAGAAACGTAATCAGGACAAACAACAGCAAAAAAGACAAATTCCAACACCAAGGAAAAAAGCACAACAGCAAAAACAAGAACAAGATAGACTAGAACGAGAACGACAACAGCAACCTACACAGGTACAAAGGCAAGATCAAAGAAATAAACTCCATGAAGTTCAACAAGTCCCATTTATAACAGAGAAAGCAGGAAAATTGCAAATAAAACAGGCAACAATAATACAAACAGGGCAGAAAGAAACACATACAGAGAACTCACCGGTGCAAATGGAACCACAAGAGAGTAGTGAAGAAAAACAAGTATTTAACTGGTTGATAACAGTAGCCACAGAAACAATAGACAATAGACAGAAACAATAGACGCAAGCAGAGAAAGGAACAGAAACAGGAGGGAAAAAGAAGACAGAGAAAAGAGGAAGAAATAAAGATGTCAGAAAACTACTTCGTAAAATGACGAATGCGAAGTTTAAAAATACAACATAACATTTATACAATTATTCTGTATTATAACACCTATAATACAGCAAATAGTTATAAATAGGGCTGGAAGACCTCCCTAATTAGTCTGTAAAAATCAAAATGAGAGAGAACACCCTCAAATAAATCTCAAACAAACAATGAAAATAGTATGAAATGAAGAACTAAAATACCCCCACCAACCTACCAAAATCAAAAAGCCCCCAAACAATATTAGAAGCTAAATGGTGGGAAAATACCAATGTTGCCATCATTCCAAATGAAAATAATCTTACAAGCAGATAGAAATGGTCATATATCTTTCATTATATATTTCATTCATTTTAATCATCAACAGTTAATTTATTTCTTCTAGAGCCGAGTTGTGTGTTGCTGCATTGGGCTTAAAAATAACATCTTGCTCTGATTTTATAGAAAAAGGCACTATATCATTATTCATTTATGACTTTTTAAATATGATTTTCTCCTCTAAGATTTTGATTTCTCTTTTTTATATTGACAACCATTTGTAGCACCTCTTTCCCCTTTGATTAGAACTAAATGATCAGTACCATGCAGATGATGAATTTCCTATTTATATGTTAATTGTTGTTAATTATTTTATACGTTGTAGTCTAAAAAGTAACTATAGTGAGTTAATTAAGCTAACACTCTGAAAAACAGTGTGATGACGTTAGGGTGCTTGTCGATTAAAATAGGAAGTGCTGACATTAAAGGCAGCAATTTAAAAGGCTGGAAAACTTGAAGAGGAAAGCCAACACACGGACAAGATATATGTATCAAATATGGACAGTACTCTTTCTCCACACGTACTCAATAAACGAGAAGACGTATCAGATAGAACCAGTAATCATCTCCACACGTACTCAATAAACGAGAAGACGTATCAGATAGAACCAGTAATCATCTCCACACGTACTCAATAAACGAGAAGACGTATCAGATAGGGCCAGTACTCATTCTCCACACGTACTCAATAAACGAGAAGACGTATCAGATAGAACCAGTAATCATCTCCACACGTACTCAATAAACGAGAAGACGTATCAGATAGAACCAGTAATCATCTCCACACGTACTCAATAAACGAGAAGACGTATCAGATATGGCCAGTAATCATCCTCCACACGTACTCAATAAACGAGAAGACATATCAGATATGGCCAGTAATCATCCTCCACACGTACTCAATAAACGAGAAAACGTATCAGATAGAACCAGTAATCATCTCCACACGTACTCAATAAACGAGAAGACGTATCAGATATGGCCAGTACTCATTCTCCACACGTACTCAATAAACGAGAAGACGTATCAGATAGAACCAGTAATCATCTCCACACGTGCAAAAAGATATTTAGTGGATCGAGAGAGACGTAAAATTCTAACATAAACAATTCCATTTACTAAACACATTAACATAGGCTAATTTATAACTAAAGGGATTACATTTTTTTAAAATTCGAATTGAAGCTTCCGCCCAAAAAATGGATTTGGCCCGAATAGCATTCGCAAAATCCCATATAGCTATTATCTATCTGTGACACGTGTAGACATGTACTTAAAGGATTATAGATGTAATTATATTTGCAGTAGTCACAATTTGTGAAAAGAACAAATTTTTTAAAAATTGTTCGAATTTTTTTGTTATGGCAAAAAAAAAAACCCCACACGCGGTTAACAGCATTAAATTAGTACTAAGTTTACTCGGAAATTTGTGTACATTCCTTACTGCTGGAAGTATCAATGTTCGGCCAAAAAGTACCGCGATACGTTTCAACGGAAATAATACCACAATAAACCGATATTCCAATAATATATTCCAATAATATTGATCATGCGTGTGCCAAATGAAGCCAACATTGTTATACTTTTGTTTAAATGTTTGCAATATTATACCTTCATTATTCACACCATCAACAATATCACAATAAACATTGTTAATGAGGAGACATCTCGAAATAAGCGATGGTTGTTGCCCAGTCCTCAGTTTGACTTGGTTGACTTTCGAAGATGAAGTTACTGTTTAAACCAATTGACGCCACTACTCAGTAGGCCAAAAAAACTTGACGTAAATGTGATTACTGCGGCATTTAGTAATATCCATTCTCTGTAGTTTGCGTATGGCACTGTGTGCTTTATTGTTTTGCAAAACAGTTTACGTAATCTTTTCAGCCGATTTCACAATACTTCGATGGAGAACTTGTATACTTACATAAAACTATTGTATATTGCATTGCAATGTAGTACAAGTTTTGTCACATGTAATAAACGCATATGCAAATTCGTAGTAATCCAAATTGTATAACAGTTGCATTATTTGTCGATATGCAAACAGTCTGGACAGCCAAAGACAAGATTATCCAAAACTTTTTTGCTACCTCTCAGATAGTAGCATGTCTGGTTTTCTTTGCATATTTCTACAAAGTGAACCATTTCTTTTCAAACCAATGTCCTTGACTTACCTTTACTTGTATGATATATAACGTTTATGATATTTAACAATCTTCGTAGCGTCATTAAAACGTTTCATCTGTTTTCCGCTTGAAGATTGAACAAATGTTTTAAGTCAAGAAACAATGCAGTTGTACCCGTGTATCTAATTTGTTTCTAATTTATATGTATAGTCTCTTTCCGAACACGGATTCACTTCTCAATTTGACACCTGGCCTACATACAAGTGGAAAACAAAATCATCTCACAAAGTATGCGACATTAACAGTCTAATACGTTAGTTGTTAATGGGCGAATTTTTATGATGTTGGATTGCTTTATTTAGAAAATATTGCATATTTTCTATAAATTTCGAATAAACCTAGTCTGGTCCGATTGACACTGATTGACAACATTACTTTTAAGTGTAAAGCTTTGAATGCATTCAATTAAATAAGTTTTACCAATAAGAGGTAAATAATTTTCGTCTCATGTAAATGATACAATGAACGCTTTAAAATTTAGCCGCTGACACTAAGGTAGTCTTAAACGCTCACCATAACTGATCACTGCCATCTGTCTTGCAAATATGTTAATGTGAAAAAGCTGCTAGTAGTTTCCGTGGGTATGCGGTTCTTACCAGGGTTATTCGCTTGACTATCGATGCTGTTAGCATATTTTATAGGTTCCATAATACTATTGAACAGATGGAAAATTATTATATTAATTGGTGATTTGAATTGCATCATATGCAAAGGCATTTAATTTTTTATGTTATAAAAAGAAAAGTGGGTAGGATTTCTAATTTACAACAACACTACCCCTTTGCAGTCATACAGCAGCAGAGAGGGTGAACCTCACAACTTTCCGAGCGTCGATTCGGAAATCTGAGGCTTCTGCCAAATAGTAGAAAAAATGGCGTCTATTCGATAAAATAAGATTTCCTTATATACGCCAACGTCGTTGTCATCCACCCTCTCTGCTGCTAGTGATTTCATCACTGGGTTAACAAAAAATAATAAATGATTTCAACCAAATATTTGATCGAGTCCGTAGGACGAAAATCATTTATGATTTCACAAACAAACTAATCGCTAACACCTCTTCTTGTAAATCAATCAGATTATTTGACTGGTCGGTGAGTTTGAAATTAATTCTCGTTAACGAATTATTATGGCATCGCATGTAGACAGGATTAATTGGGTTTTCAATAATTAGGAATCCTGGAGGAGCTGTTGGTGCAAACGAATAAAGAATATATCCCTGCTGAGCTTGATTTGATTGCTCTAGATTAATTTGATAGCTTCCTTCAATTGCATCACATACTAAATTGAGCGCAATCACCGTTGAAATATTCACATTATGAGGGGCAATATGCCTACCGCCACCATCTGGATCATTATTATACCTGAAGAGGACAGCTGAATCTGATTTTTGTAGCGCCTTGATATCGGTTTTAACAATTCTTGCTAGTTCATCAGCGTTGTATTTGGGAAACTTGAAATTACGCAGATTGTCCTCTGTGATATTGTAATCGGTTAGGAATCGTTGTTTATTGTCGCTGTTGTCATTAATTATTGTTTGAATAATTAGTTCATAGATATATTTCATGTCCGATATAAGCTGATTTATTATTTCAACGTGTTTTTGCGATTTTGTTTTCCGTAGTTGTTCTAGTTGTGTGTCATATAATTGTTTAATCTCATTAAAATAACCACGGACGTCAGTTAGCGTAAATGAAATAGTAACAGATGAGTCGGTTGTTCTTTTAATGATAAAATCCCATTGCAATGTTTCTTTGTTGGTAAATATAAATCTATCGGCGATTCTTCCTTTTCTTATATCAGATAAATTATCTCGATAACTGGGATTGATTTCATGATATGATTGTATGTCCGTGGTTAAGTCGGTGGCGGATTTTTCCGGTGGTTTTTCAGGCCATCCTAACACTGTTCTTAACGAGCTGTTATATATATCTACAATGTATCCCTCTGTGCTTATTTCGATCGACGACGAGAGCGTCGGTTGATGAAGATTAATAGCTATTTTGATTCTTTTCCAGTGATTGATTTTATTCTACGCTGAATTTCAGCATTGATTTGCTTAATTTGGTACGACCCAGTTGGTAACGAAACTGTTTCCCACTCTGGAGTACCATCGGGTTTATTCTTATACGAGAACACCAGTGTGTTATTGGGTTGCTGACCACTAAATGCAACCGATCTGATATTAGGCCAACTGTGATACACTCGTAGTTTTGCTAGCGCTATCTCCTTCACTGGGACCGGAGAGGGGAAATTCACACTGAATTCTGGATTCGTTGATGTTATTGATATCATACTCGTTTGTACTGGGTTCGTGTTCTCCACTATTCGTTGAAGTAATTCCATCGGTGTCGTCATCGTTGCTATACTCATGATTTATTTCTAATTTTGGTATCGACGAATCATAAATACTGACCATCACTGAGAACTCACAATCTGGTAATGTTGATATTATTGAGATCATTTTTTGTTTTTTTGGGTTCGTGTTTTCTGATTCCATCGGTGTTGTCATTGTTATTATATTCATGTTGTCGCTCTAATTTCGATATCGCGGAATCAAAAATACTGACCATCGCTGAGAATTCACTATCTGATATAATCGTATTATCGAGTGACGACGATATCATCAATGATAATTGCGAGTATGCGGTTGATGCAATATGAAATTGAAGTAAGTAATTCTGCAGTTTACTCTGGCTGCATGATGATATCTTTTTTGCTATCCCGGTTAATATATCCCCGATTGTAGCCACCGCAGAAATGCAAATTGGAACTACGACCGGGGCAATCATTGTAACCGATGCAAGTATTATTCCGGCACCAGTGAGAACGCTTGACACCGAGTATATAGTAACATCAATTGCGGTGATTCTTCGTCGGTATTTTTTTATTTTTATTTGATACTCCTCAGTGAGGGTTTTGAGTCTATTCTGAAATTCTCTGACCTGATCATAGCGACATTGCGTCGATGACAAAGTCATTGTTGTTATTTTAAATCCGCTAGTGTTTTCAATTATTTGTCATCGTTAGCGGGAATTGCTAGTACTTCAGTCGGAAAAATGAGCTACGAGTTCTAAACACCAGGCTATTTTTGATCTAATGGTGGAGCTATCAACCGCGACGACATTAAAGTTTTTTTTGCGACCATCCATAATTAACGTCGCGGTGCCACCAGAGTAGGTTTTACCGTCCGCGATCATATTAAATTGATCGATAGAGATCCACGTTAGCCTGTAGATACCATCGACCCATGTTGGCTTGTAGTCAGGGCCCACTATGCCGGGGAGACCCAAGATACCGATGGATAATGTAGTATAACCGTCTCTTATCCAATCCATGGTTCCATGATTAACCGTATACACGATATTTTTAACGCCCGTGTAGTGATGTGGAATCTTTACCTTTTCAGATATTCTTTTCAGGTTAAAAAGATCGTCGAAAATATCGAGATAATTTACCCTGATTTTGGTAGGATCTATTGTTTTTCCACTCTCCTCCCTGTTAGAGAAGAATAATGAAACCAGAAGGTCTTCAACTTTAAGCTCTGCTTGGGTTTTAATATGGTTGTCGATGTTAGAAAATTTCGTCGTGATATCTTGGAGGCTACTGCCCTCAAAGAACTTATTAACAATATCGCTGGTGTGCTTTTGTTTGTCAATAGCGCTTTTAATTTCCGCGAGAGTCATGCCTGTCAACGATGTGGTTTCAGACACAGGTGTTCTCCCTAAAAATTTATCCACGATGGTATTAAGTGTTGTTTGTCTCACCATAAACATATTAATATCTTTGAGAGTCATTGTAGATGTAGCCGGGACACCAAAGAAACTATTAGCGATGTAGGCATTGTGAGTGTGCTTGCCGATAAACTCACTGATTTCAGCGAGAGTCATGCCAGCCACAAGCGGGGTTCCAAAGAACCTACCAACAATGTCGTTTGTGAGTTTTTGATCTTCGCTTACTTTAAAAATCTCGAGATAATTTACCTTGATTTCTGAAGCAGTCATCATGCTTCCAGCTTCCTTGTTAGCGAAGAATGAATTCAACAAGTCTTTAATTTCAGCGAGAGTCATGCCAACCACAAGCGGGGTTCCAAAAAATTTATGTACGACATTTTTGCGAAAAGCATTATAACCTCGTATAAAATCATTCAGCTCACGTTCGTTGGTAGCAATCGCGTCGGTGATCGTAGACACAAGTGCGCCTGGTTTAAGTTGTCCATCGTTGGAATACAGTGCAATAGAGTTTTCAGCGGCAGCGCGATGCCGTATCAAAATGTCATTCACGGATATATTACTGCTTTTCAATTTACCCTGGCGATCTTGAAATACAACTATTTCGTTCGGGTCAACACTTGTTAAATTTAACGTCTCAGCGATTTCATCTTCTATTATTTTTTTTACATCCTCGATAGAACCCGCAGATGTTTCCTCGGTGGGTTCCAACATTGACAGAGGTTGTCCCCAAATATCGATCATTATTGTTAGCGTAACTTGTGTTTTCAATTTATTGATCCTTGTAATTTCCCACTCGTGTATTCGTTTACAATAATATGAGGTGGTTTCCACGGAGATCCAAAGGATTTTAATGAAATCTTCGCGAGGACATTTAATACTTCACGGCCACATATCGGTGGATCATTTAATTGTTGTGTTGGCAGCGTGGAATAAAAAATCGGAAACCCTTTGAGTTTCATCGAGGAATTTATATACCGCATAAACTCGCTTGGCGGAGCTAACCCATATGAATCGAAATAGACAATCCCACGTGGATCAATCGCGTATGCAACCCAGTGAGTTCCCGATCCGCTGCTGTTATCAAGATTGATGATACCGGTTTCAACGTTATTTGGTTTTCTCGGTAATTGATCTCTCATAAAAACCCCTCTGAAGTTTTTTATCGCTAGTTTTTTAGCAGCATCAATTAAATCAAAATTGGACATAGGAACCATAGGTTCCTCAACAATTGGGCTTTCAACTAATAAACCGTTCCTGGTATTTTTCTTAGACCCGATCCGTTCACGGATTTGCCGCTGTACCGTGAATACGGGGTTCCTGGTAGGTACAACCCCTTTCCCTTTTTTTTATACCCGGATCCACTTGTGGATCTACCGCGAGCGGATCCACCAGTTGCCTTTTTCAACGCCATCCCTGCTGCGGTCCCAACGGCTCCCAACGCTGCCGCCTTCGCCACCGCTGGGGCAGCCGCTGCAATCAATGCTGGTATTGCGGCTAACAATGGAAATATACCACCTGATTTTATCATGTTCGCGACTGCAGCTTTCGAAAATTCTATTTGAACTCCTCGCTTATTTTTCATTGCATCATTGAAATGTTTTATTTGACGATCCGTTAATGATATTTTATGTGTACCTCCGGACATCTGCGCTGGTTTTAACGTTATTGTTGTTCCACATTCCTTAGCGGATTTTGATTTTAATTTCTTGACCTGACCATCAGTCAGCTTGACACTAACAACACTATATGGCATTTTATTGTAAAACACATTTATTCTTTCAATTGATCTAATTGGGGAAATCCTATGGAAACTTTTCAAGTTTCATTTACAGATTTTCCACTGGTGCATCAACAAGTCTCATTCGTCCGCCAGCCCCTTCTAACAACATTGATTTGTCGCTGAGAATAACAGCAACCGCTCTATAATCAACACCACCAGGATCTATACGAGCCCTAAAATGTATATCAACAACGGATTGCCTTGTTAAATCAAGATGTTCCAGTGAAAAGTAATAAATTGGATACAAGTTCTTAAAATCGAGCTGAGATATTTGCAAACCAGTATCAACATTTTGATCACGACCCATATATGACAGCATCCGATGATACACACGTGCTATTTGGTTGTTTCCGTAATTAAGCTGTATATCCTCAGATGGTTCTTGTTGTCCGTTTATTCTCAGTGAAACCTCACTTACCCCTAACCGATCAAATATCATATGACTGCGTTCTTGGGAACCTAATCGATTCCGATTCTGCAGCGCTATAAATATATGACGTGGAGCTGAAACGCCTTGTTTTGATGCCAGGTGCCATGTTAATGTACCATTAACATTATCCTCTTTAGCATCAGTCGTTGTTGTTAGCCAACTTAGCAATGATTTACCACCGGTTTCCATAAACGAAAGTAGCCGCTCTTCCGTGGTAATTGATGGAGTCATTACTGGCATCCATAATACTATTTTACTCAAAACAACTTTACCATCAGCGGCACCAGTACGCCAAATTGCATCATTGTCATTGCCTTTTCGCACTAATGCGATTGTGTGTTTGGCTCCATAGATGACTTTTCTTACATTTCTGCAGAATCCAAATATGTGATGGAGTGGAATCGCACATGAAAACTTTTTCTCTTGTCCTTCCAATGCTAATTTTCGTGTTGCAAATCCTAAATTGAAATTACCATTAACACCTCCGAGAATATCAAACGCAGTTCCGGGTCTAGCTCGACGTTCTGGATTAGTTGCTTCTCGTTGATTATCAACTGAAGTGTCTTGCGGTGTTAACACTTTAATGTATTGAAGGTGGTCAGCGTTATCAGAGGTATCCTTTGCAAACATCATAGATGGACCAGCCGATCTTGTATAATCATCGGAGTATCTTGATAGTCCGATTATTGTTGTTGCAACATCAACCTCGCGGTCTATTGATTCAATTTCTTTTCCATCAATGAGATATCTTGCACTTTCAAATAACGCCATTATACCGTTGTTGACGAAACCAACTCGGATATTTAAATCATTTGCATATGGGGTATCAGCTGCATCATTTGTTACAAGTTTTCCTTCTACTTCAATAAATGCTTCACATGGTAAAAAGTATTTACTGGTATCTTGAACTTGAAGTTCAATTCGCGATCGTAGGTCGGGTTGTATTGCATGATAGGAATAGTATTGATAATCGCGGACGGAATCATCCTTGCGCATTGGGGCTTCCATATCTAACGCGGGATCAGCTGTTCGTTTAAACATTTATAACATTACTAGCGTTTTCAATTGTGAAACTCGAAGAGTTTAACGCTAGCGTTTTAATTCTTTATAATCATCGTCGTTGAAAATTCCTCGAATTTCTTTTTTGTTTCAAACCACTTCCTGCTATCGCGTTCATGATAGCGCTATCTGTTACCGGTGGTGACGAAGTCAATTGCGCTAGTTTTTCTTCCACTGCGTTATTTATTGCTTTGCTGATTTTTGCAGGCATCACTGTAGTTGATGGCAGCACTAATGACGAAGTCATCGATGACGAAGTCATTCGTGGTTTCTTTCGCACCAATGATGCTATTTTATCTTTCGCGGCAGAAAATGCCTTTCCTGCAAGATTTCCAACGAAATTGATTCCCTTATCACGGATAGCATCAATGGCTTTCATTGATAATTGTTTAGCTAACGGCGCCACCTTGGGAGCCATTCTTGTAAATAACCCCGCAATGGTATTGCCGAAACCATCTCCGTACCACGCGCGATAAACAGGCAATCGTGAGTTCACCACGTAGACGCTTACGGGTTTATCATGGTTATAGTGTATAATCATCTTGTTATAAAACTAGTAGTTTTTCAATTAGTGATCAATCGCTTACATCCATAAGATTTTCATCGTTGTGATTTTCAACTAATTCAGCAATAAGTTCTCGATATACATTAATGTCTATGATACCACCAGCAAATAATCGTCTACAGATATCAGCGGCCTCGTTAATTATCTCGACGGAGTTATTTCCGGCTCGTTTCCCTCCGATGAGAACCTCTAACCGTGATATATCACTGAGAATGTTACCAGGGCATGTCACGGTAGAGTCAAAGACATCCTTTGGATTTTTAATCGAATATCCTTTTCCGCTTGTTTTCAAAGTTGTACCAGTTTCATCATACTCTTCAATTCCCCTTCTAAATTCTTTATATCCCAATTCTCTTTTATTTAAACGGCCAACACCCTTATTCGTTTTATACAACCAATCAGCCCATTCATCTCGGCTTATTCTACTGTTTTTATACTCGTCTTTTAAAAAGTCTTTTCTGGAATGAAAGCTTTGGGCGGCGAAATCACCAAAAATCTTATAATGTTCGGGTTTTATTAATTGAGGTCGTTTGATTTCTGCTATAGCTCCTTCGGTGAGTTTGTCTATAAAGGAAACACCTCTTGGGGTGACGACATCAACAGGTTGTGGTTCAGGTGTGGAAACTCTTTGAGTTTCATCATCAATATCAGCTAGTTGTTCATACTCTTGTTGAGTTTTTATATCACTGGATAACTGTTGTATCCCTGCGCGTGTTTGTCCGGTCTCTGCTGCTATCTTTTCAAGCACACCAAGAACAGGCACTTCTCGTCGCTTGCCTTCCTTAGGAATATCTCCGTATATTGCTCGTTCAGTTGCTGTTTTCACATCTTTGGTCGCACTTGTTATCGGAGTAAACAGTTGTTCACTTGACACAGAAAAGTCAGTCTGCGCTTGTTGTCGTTGTTGAAGTTTCTCGCGAAGTCTGTCTCGAACCGGTATAAACTTTTTAATTGCTGCTAGCCGCTCTCGGGCTAATTTAGTTGTAAGCGATTCACCAACCATATATTGTTTGTGAACTAAATTTTCAAATGTGAAATCCGGAGGGTTTCCATCATAATTAAAAGCTTAGTTATTAAATAACTTAGTTATTAAATAATGTACCATCAAGCTAACGTATTCATCTTCGACAGGGTTAAACTGTACGACGCTATCCGCGAGTGTTTCAGAAATAACATCGCTGGGGATTTCAGAATTGTAATATCTGAGAATGGCGATGAACGATTTGTGTTAACGACGCGGCAACAAGAACAATTACGTGAAAATGGAGGCGTCGCGGTGATTACTTGCTACTACGACCAGATCATCCATTATGCACATAACTGCATGAGCAAGTCCAAACTGATGAGTATCCTTTCAGGAGAAAATCCTATGTAACAAGTGTTACAAAAAACGCTAAAAAAAAATAAATAAATTATTTAAATTATTTACGAAAGCCTATATTATTTTTTAGTAACACTCACGTGGTTAAGATACGGGTCGCTCCTCGTTTAACATTTTTCTAAGATCACGAACTTTAGAACCAATTTCAGCTCGTTTTTGATATTCTTGGCCAAGCTTTTGACGTATTGCTTCAACGGTGCTAAATAGCGTTATAAATAAATTAATGTCGTTACCGTACAAACAACCATTAATGGATTTTTGAATTCCTTTCACGAGCCTGTACATCCTAGGTAAAACATAACGACCCCTACTAGACAGATATTCAATATCTTCATATTCCGAGGTAATCTTGTCAACGTCGAGACTTTCAGATAATAATACCCCTTTATTATTTAAATTTGAGATTTCAGCAATTATAGCATTTACATCATTGATATCCATTATTTATATTTTTATATAAATATAGTATACTGTATCTCTAATTAATAAAAAAAAAACATATATGACAACACATCTTTGGAACTCCTTGGGTGCCTTCGCATCCAAGTAAGCCCAAGGGGGGACCCGAAACATACATCTCCGGAAGAGAGGCCTAAGGTGGCAAACGCCATCTTAGACCGCCCAGAAGATATGCTTGGGGGGGACGTCACAACATTGGACGGCACAATGCCATATATTTCCGCTCGAGTGTTGCGGCAAATTTTAGGCATAACATGTACTTAATTAACTTAATTAAGGATGGATTATAATTCAATGGAACGATGATGGTATGATGTGGGCGTGGTAAACCAAACCAACATGGCAACCCATGAAATCGAATTCATGGTTGCATGAGTTGGAAAAAAACACCAACCCACGCTACCGAGAATGCGATAGCATGGGTTGCCATGTTGGTTTGGCTGAGGGGGACCGCCCCACCCCCCCAATTAATAGAAAAAAACATCTTCCGTTTCGCCATCAAATAATGTATCTGCTATGGGGACCGAACACGTAGTTGATAGATCTATGTTTACAAGACAAACACGATACCATTACACCACGGACTAGTCATACAGAATAGAGATTTTTTAATATATATATATATATATATATATATATATATATATATATATATATATATATATATATATATCTGATATACTTAACAATAAGAGATTTTTAAAATAGACAATTTTACTGTATCCATCGTATTTAGGAATATAAAATACTAAGTACACAAAAAAAAAATTAATTTAACTGTTTGTAAATATCAATCACGCATGCCTGCGTCAGTGAAATACCGATCATACAGGGTGGGAAACAGAAGTGTGTACTGAAGGTCACATGAATACCGATCAATATAGAGGAGAGGGAAGACATGTATACTTAACAATAAGAGATTTTTAAAATAGACAATTTTATGCTGCAACAATGAGAAATATTTTAAACAAAATAATACAGTTGTTTAATAAAACAGCGTTTTTATACTCTGTTATAATTCTCTAGATAAAATACATTCACATACAAGGAATTTTAACCACGCCCACATACTTCAATGAATAGGAAACACTCGCGTTCCGGCTGAGCGAACATAGGTAATGCGTAGATTATAAAGAACGTCTGTACTGAAAGAACGAGTTAGCTGTCTGCTTTACTGCTAGTCCACCCACCCCACACATGAGATATGTAGATAAATAAAACTAATAATGCAGTTTTAGCCCACAAGTGACAATAAAAAGTTTTATTCTCTATCGAAAACTCATGCATTATATCTCCATTACAGTCACGTGGGCGCGCCTAGTCAAGTACAGGTAATATAGCAGGCGACAAATTCCTTTGACGTCATAATACAAGGGAACTTAGTAGGTAGGGTGTGAATTGTAGTGCGGATTTATCCATAAAGGATTTATCTCCCTTAAATAGTTTCAGTGTATACGAACTTTATTTTATGACCATTTTTTTTAGACAGAGATGTTTTAATGATTTTTTCAGCAACAAATCGAATTGAAGTACTACAAATATCGAAATATTTTCCAGCCGCATTTATCGACTGAAAGCTTCTCTCTTCATTATTTTCTAAATCAAACGATTTCACACCCTTGGGATGTTTTGCGTGCTTACCAGCGTTGCTTTTTAAAAGGTTATCGCGCTGCGAGACGGCTTGAAGATTCCCAAGACAATTATCAGTCTTCACGCCATTTATGTGATCAATCACAAGACCGTCTTCGATTAATCCGTAAAATGCTTCATAGATGGCTCTGTGACAGAGATACTTCTTCCTCCCAGCTGAAAACATCAAATATCCCATATTATTCAGATACCCAACAGGTTCTTTGAGTCTGCGGTGTCTGACAACACCATCACTAGAGGCTTCGTAATTAGCAAGCACTGGGTGAGGTCTGAAATCTTGGCTCATTTGTATAATAATACTACTTGTCTAATTTATTATCTGCTTTAATTATAAATCTCTGGATATAATCTTGAGGGTTTTTTATTACTTTGTCCTTGATTTTATCAAGGATGACGGAGTCAATGATTCGTTTGTCATAGTAGCGTTTTAGTTCCCTGTATCGTTTACCCCCACAAGCAAGGCATAATTGCGATTTTCCTCTAACACCCACCCCACATTGGAGGCATGGGAGAGGGCCTTTTGAACCGTTTCTCACGCTTTGCATATGATACCCACAGAATTCGCTTCTGCATGATTTGTTACACGGGGTTGTAGATCCAATCATTAGCCACTTGCAGTGATTCATTATACTATATTTTTCTATTTAAATACTTGTTTTAATTATAACATGGAGGAGTTCAAGAGATTATCGAAAATTAAGCCCTGGAAAAATACTAAATTCAATCTTGATAGGGAGTTCCAAAGATTATCGAAAATCAAACCTTGGAAAAATACTAAATTCAATCTTGATAGGGAGTTCCAAAGATTATCGAAAATCAAACCTTGGAAAAATACTAAATTCAATCTTGATAGGGAGTTCCAAAGATTATCGAAAATTAAGCCTTGGAGAAATACTAAATTCAATCTCGATAGAGTCTCTGATACACCAAAACGTCTAATCGGTGATAGAACTATACTCGGTAAAATCAGGGAGTGTTTTAATGAATTCTACCGAGACGGTGCAGCATACTGTTGGTCGACATTTCGAATTATCAATGATGATGTCAATGTACCCATCATCGATGCTACTATGAACGATAAAAGAGCAGCTGAGATAATTTCACACCTTGGTGAAATTGCAAAGCAATTTCCATCCAAAGGGAAAATTCAAAGATGGAAATCCAAAGGTGGAAATCCAAAGGATTTCAAGCAAAGCAATTCCAATCAGAAGTATTTTTTCAGAATAAAATTCATTATCGAAGTCGAAGGCAAATGGATTATTAAGGATAAATTTGAACCAATCCTCAAGAATAAAAAAGCTGTCATTGTGAGTAGAGATTCCAAACCAGGAATTCTAACTGGAATTGACAAACCATACTACGAGAGATCTTATCCCGTAACAGCAATCGTTTATGGGATATATCCGTTAAATGATAAACCCGATATTGCAAAACTAGCTCCTATGAAATATTCACCATTGACTTCGTCAAGGCTCAATTGTGTAGCAACACGGGTAATGGAACACTTCACAAATGCATCCCGAGGAAATAAACTAACTGATCTGCGACGTAGGAAAATAACAGAATGGGAACTGACAGTGAAACAGCACGGTGCAAAGATTTCTGATATAGCTAAATTAGAAACATCATTAAGATTCCCAATAACCGTTATGACGATAACCGGAGAAGTATTACACGAACCGAAATATAAATTACAAGGAGCGCCAATACAAATTATTGATCATAACAAACACGCGTGGACACCTGCGGTAACAGTATTTCCACGAGAACGAACCGTGAAATATATCCCCCCGGAATTTTCCGGGGAATTTTCCGGGGATGTTTTCTATGAAGAGAAATTATTTGATGCTATTCATGCGTTGTGTAAAGATGATCCTGTGTCAGTGTGGTTACTTAGTTCCGAATCAGGATTTGATCAATTTGTAAGACCAAATGGTGAATTATATCGCGTTGAAGAATTAGATAACAGAATGAGAAAAATCGCTAATGATTTTTCACCAGAGAGTTTCCATGAAAAACTACTCACGGATAGTTTTACTATTTCTTCAGTGGTAGCTCACTTCGCAAGAGAAAAAAACTCCTGGCGTCCAACACGAAGTGATTTTCTCGAGGACGTTAAATTGAGTTGCATCGAATTTGGTCATGGAGGACTGTGGAATACAAAATACCATCGTGACGGTATGATTTCAATTGATATATCCGCGTGTTATCCTGGAAGTTTTCTCGGGTATGGAGAATGTAGTAACTATTTTAAACGATTTGGACACCCCACGCATGAAATGACTCGTGTTGCGATTAATGGACCATTACCTGATTTTGATTTAACCGGATTCGCTCGTGTGATATCATTTGAACTCGCTACAGGGTTACATCCGTGTAGTTATGTTTGGCTCGGTAGACACCTATCTGAAAAGGCCTGGATGCCAATAGTGTTACTACGATATATGATTGATTGTGGCATGCTAATATCGTTGATTGTTTCCGAAGCTATTATATGCTATCGAGCTCAGAAAGAAGTTTGGCTACCACAACCCGATCTAGATCGTATAATCAGCGAACTACGAAAACAGTGTCCAGATTTCAATGAAGAAGAAATCATAAATTGGTCTAAGAAGTTATTTGAAAGTAAAAAAGAACAAGCAAAGGATTTTGGACGAAAAATAATCGGTAAATTTACCCAGGGTGGAAGATACGACAATGCAAAATTTTCCTCGCGGTTGATCATAGATGTCGCTGAATACGATTTTCTTGTAACGGATTTAACGAAACAGGGAAAACTTGTATCCCGTAAGGATGCTTTTCTATCCAATGGTGAGAAATTGGGTACGGTTGTTACCTACTGTGATGGATATAATTCCCAGTACACACATTTGAGAAGTTCAATGTTAGCCTATGCTTGCATTAATCTATTTTCGATGATAAATAGATTTCCTAATACCGCGGTTAGAGTAGCCACTGATTCGATGTATATACACAATAAGTACAAATCAGCTGTAGCGGCATTCACAGATCCGGAGGAAGCGTGGGGGCGTTGGCGATTTAAAAAAGAGATGCTACATGAGTATTGTGAATCCGCAGACGTTGCCATGGATGAAAAGTACTTAAAATGTGATGAGATTCAATCAGAATTTTCTAATGCACCACCGGTATCTGATCCAATATGTAGATACAAGACAGTTTATTTAAACGGTTGTGGTGGGTCAGGAAAGACAACTCGTGCAATTGAATTATATCGTGGTGGTGGAAATACTTGTATTTCTACTAACATGATTGTGCTAACACCGACTCACAGACTCGCCAGAGAGATGATACAGCGAGGGGTAAATGCCTGTACTTATCATAGTTTTTTTCGATGGAAAGGTGACAAATGGACTCCTGAGCGTATGGGTGATAAATTCATTCCTGAAATCATAATTTGGGATGAAATATGCACAGTGTCATTAGATGTATTAAAAACATTTCTTGAGTGGTTGTTAAACAAAAACACAAAAGTCGTCATGTGCGGTGATCACGGCCAACCACCACCATTTGTCGGTGGATCTCCACATGAATGGCTAAAGGGTTCTGTAGACTATTATGAAGAAATTAATACCGACCATAGATCACTTGATGAACAATTACGCGAGTTCAAAGCACTGCTTAGATTACAACCGGATAAAATCCAATGCAAAATAGCGCGTGAAATAATTTCAGAAACTCCTATGAATGATTTCTGGGAAACGTGGAGACCAAATGATTTGATAGTAGCAAGTAGAAAAATAGTCAGAGACACACTTCAGATGAAGTTATTTGAATTGCATAAAGAAAAATTTGCAACGCTTCCAGTACCGTTGTGTTATAGGCCTTCGGATACACGAAAGCAGAATATAGAAGTTGATATTCCAAGCCTGACAAAGTCAGGAAGTGAAAAGCAGATTCTCGTGTTAAATGATATTGTGCTGGTTGATATCAATGTCGTTGAAGATGCATTGCGTGCTAATAAATCCCCATGGACGCTAGGATACGCAGCAACAATACACTCTTCACAGGGATTGACTATATCGGATACAATTGTTTGGATGGTAGATAATCGCATCGAATGGTCGAATTTAGTCTATCTCGCAGTATCCAGAGTACGAAGAATAAATCAGCTTCGAAGAATTGTCGTCATGACAGAGTCAGGTGGCGATGATGAAATCATTGGTGATGATAATGACACAACAATAAGTGATATTGATGTTAGCATCATTAATAAAAAAACTCTCCGGTTACAAACAACAGGACAAAAAAAAAACAACGAGAATTTGATATTGATGCTAAATTAATAATCACTTTGAAGAAACAACAGAATAATCACTGCGCGAGTTGCAATTGTATAATGCGTTGGCAGTATTCGGATAAGGATCCTCGCCAATTCACCGTAGACAGAAAAAATAACAATCTCGGTCATGTCAGAAATAATGTGATGTTGACTTGTCTTGAGTGCAATAGACGCCGGGGTGCCAGCACAATGCCTCTGGCATCGGGTGCTAGTTAAGACCATGCGGTGGCAATTGAGTATCCTCGGGAATCACTTGCAGTTGTTGTCGAGTAAATCCTCGCTGAGGAGCAGTTGAATCCAGTTTATAGATTGCTGGTCTACCAGTTGATCGTGTTATACTAGATATCTTATGCGTAGTGACGCTCCAAATAGGATCAGTAGCCCTTTTTCTACCCCCTTCAAGCTCTCCTGGTTCGTATAAGTACCTCACAATGACACTACTACCAAGAATTGGTTGGGAAACGCTAGCGTTTCTAGGGAAATCTTTTTGTGGTTGTACGGGTATAGACTTCTTTTTAATCGCGTTGATAGGTTTCATGTTGATTGTTCTAGTAATCTCGTTATTCAGTGCAGTAATCACAGATGGTAATCTTTTAACCCATTCACTGGATCGCTTTTCTTGAATGAATTCTTTTGCGTATTGATATCCAAATAACCGCTCAGCAATCGTCCGATTAAATCGTTCTACAATGGCCTGATCGCGATGTAGCGCATTATGCCCTCGTCGTATGATGACATTATGATTTTTCATTGTAGATAGAACCGCACCCTGAAATTCCTTGCCAGGATCAACCTGCAATAGATTCGGCCAGTGCAGAGGACCTCGTCGATAAATCCTTTCAAATGCAGAAGCAACTTCAGTGGCTGATTTTGTTTTTAACGGATCTGCTTCTTTGTATCGACTTGCAATATCAACTACGGTTAACGCGTATTTGTAACCACGATCATGTGGCAGAAATAATATATCAGCCTGATGAACTTCATTAGGAGCAGTCACATCAAAATGCGAGAATTGAATTTGTTTAGGTGGTGGTAGATAAATTTGCCATAGTGCCTGTTTGGATAACCAATCCGCCGCTGTAGTTTTTTTCACTTTTGCAGCGCTAGCGAGTTTATGTACTGCTGATTTACCCCTCCAGTATCCTCTTGGGGAATAATAAATTGATTCCATATTAAAATGCTAGCATTTTCAATTACCAGCACCCATCATCAATTTGCCTTTCATAGCTGATTTTACCAACCACGAAGCCAACTTTTCTTTAAAAGATTTATCAGGAATAGCATTTAACGCATGAATTAATTTCACATCCGCGAGATGCCTGTGTTGCAGGTTGCTGCTTTTATAAGCAACATCATGAAGGTGACAGGCCTTATCAATGGCGTTTATTGGTTCTTCACCGGGTCGGGGTTGATTTTGATCATCAAGTCTGATATCTAATCGTGTTCCGGGACCACAGTAGCTATATCCTGGAAGGTGCTTTTCTCCGGGGTACTTTGCCCATGGGGTTCCAGGGAGCTTTGTCAATTTGGCTGCGATATCACCTCCTCGTTTTTTTTTAAAACATCTCCGGATTGTAAAATCTTTGATTTTGTAGAAATAAATCTAAACTTTTTTATACCACATGTTGCACATCTACCAGTTAGTGCTGATCTGTTATTTTTAGTTGTAACCGTCGTCACATCATTTGTGCTAGTACGCGTTTTACACTTCACACAATATAGATCCATAATTTATGTATAGAGATATGAATATAATTGATTTTTCAGCGACTAAAATAAGAGAACCAGTTAAGCATCATGCAGCGCTACCAAACTCTATCCGTGCAATTATAAACGGGCCATCTGGATCCGGTAAAACGCAATTGTTGCTCAATTTAATAATGAGATGGATGAAGTGGGATAAGTTGTATTTAATTGCCCCTAGCGTAGATGATCAACGATGCTATGAAGTGTTAAAGGATTTTAACGAGAATGCATCAGAAATTAAAGGTGAGAATACCATTGATTTTATAACTGATATTGACGAGGCGCCATCCGTGGATGACCTTGATGGGAGCATTAACAATTTAGTCGTATACGACGATGTGATGTTAGACAATCAAAAAAACCCAGCTAGAATATTTTCCCGGGGGCGTCACAAAAACACTGATGTGATATATGTCACTCAACGCTACACTCAGATTCCAAAAGTGATCAGAGATAACTGTAATATTCTTGCTGTGTTTAACGGCGTTGATACACATACGCTACGAAATATTTGGCAGACATGGTGTTCCGATATGGACTTCAATCAATTTAAAAATTTCTTTAGTCATGCTCAGTCAACCCCGCATGGATTTGTAACAATAAATTTACATGATCCTCGGACTCGATATCGTATCGGACTCGATCAAATATTTGGTTGAAATCATTTATTATTTTTTGTTAACCCAGTGATGAAATCACTAGCAGCAGAGAGGGTGGATGACAACGACGTTGGCGTATATAAGGAAATCTTATTTTATCGAATAGACGCCATTTTTTTTACTATTTGGCAGAAGCCTCAGATTTCCGAATCGACGCTCGGAAAGTTGTGAGGTTCACCCTCTCTGCTGCTCATACTGTAATCCTGTCCTCACAGGTGTCGAAACATATCCTGGTAGTTAGCTTCCCGGAGCAGTAACGAAATGGATGATTATTCGAAGCCTACCATCGGATTAGCCCAGGATTCTACCTTGATGCATGTTTGGGCAATTTACACTAATGTATCGGTACTAAAAAGAACGCCACTGGTATGTGTGGTAAGTAGTATAGTTGAACGATATAGCGACAATGGGAAAATACATTACAGATCCATTACCCCCGCAACGATATAGCGACAACATTTATACCAACAATGGGAAAATATTTTACTGACCATCCCTGGGGCGATATAGGGATTTGAACATGGAAAATATTGGGACTGTATAGAGATAATAATAATAATAATAATAATAATAATAATAATAATAATAATAATAATAATAATAATACAAATAATGAAGACTTTGTATAGAGCCTAATCTTTAGAAGCTCTAGGCGCTTTACAACATCTATAATGATATGACTAGACTTTAGAAAAAGAAAAAAATAACACACAAACAAAAACCATGAAATTGGAAAACATATAAACGTGCTGAAAACATATAAGATACAAAACATTATTAGGTCTCTAAGTTTGTTCCTGCAGTCGAAAGATGAGTTTTAGAGCACTTTTAAAAGGGACCACTGTGTCTTTGTATCTAATTTTAATTGGCAATTCGTTCCATATCGCCAGGCCATGATATGCAAAAGGACGTTGTCCATATGACTTCGTTTTCATAGTGGGAACAATGAGTATACGATTGTTAGAAGAGCGTAATGATCTTGCTGGTGTACAAACATGGGTGAGGTCAGATAGGTTTGTTGGACTAGAGTCTATCAGTGAAACATAGCACAGAGAACAAATTTTGTGTTTGACTCTGTATCGAATGGATAGTCAGTATAGGGTACAGAGCAGTGGTGAGGTGTGCTCTGATCGATGTACTCTAAAGATGATCCGAGCAGCTGTGTTTTGAACTTTTTGAAGTTTCTGGAGTAGATATTTTGACGAACCAGACAGAATTGAGTTACAATAGTCCAGTCTTGAAAGTACTAATGAACACGCAAGCGTGTTACTGGCATCAACTGAAAGATATTTGCGAATATAACTGATGCGTCTCAGTTCAAGATATGCAGCCTTAGTAGTATATGGGGATACTCTAGCGTCAAGGGAAAATCCAGTCAAAAAGGGCTTGGGAACATCTAGCGTCAAGGGGAATTTAACATGGGAATTATTTGGAACTATCTAGCGTCAAGGGGAATTGAACATGGGAACTATTTGGGACTATCTAGCGTCAAGAGGAATTGAACATGGTGGGACTATCTAGCGTCAAGGGGAATTGAACATGGGAATTATTTGGGCCTATCTAGCGTCAAGGGAAAATGAACATGGTGGGTCTATCTAGCGTCAAGGGAAATGGAACATGGTGGGTCTATCTAGCGTCAAGGGAAATTTAACATGGTGGGCCTATCTAGCGTCAAGGGGAATTTAACATGGTGGGCCTATCTAGCGTCAAGGGGAATGGAACATAGTAGGCCTATCTAGCCTCAAGAGAAATTGAACATAGTGGGTCTATCTAGCCTCAAGGGAAATATAACATGGGAAATATGATTGGTATATGTATAGGGGACTGTAGAGTGACAAGGAAAAATGGCGGCAAAGAAAGCTACTATCTTTTCGAGGTATAGGAGTGGCCCTAAAAACAAACCACACAATATCCTATCAAAACAGAAGGGAAGGAAAATAAAATCACACAATCTCCTATACACACAGAAGGAAAGGAAAACAAAACAATGATAATTAAGAATACCATACATTCTATGTGAAATATGCTCATTTTCATTCATTCATCGATTTAGTAAAATGGTAGGGTGATATTTATTGTCGACTGACTTCTTAACATATATCAAATTTAAGGGATGTCCTGTGTTTCTCTGCACACGCTACAAACAATGTTGCCAAGTTGTAATAAATCTAAGTCGAAGGGGGGGGGGGGCAAAAGCAACAGTAAATATGCTTTGTTCTATCGACAGTCTAAGATGTGTGTTATGATTTGAAATTCAAAGTTAACCATAGGCAGGCCCATAAAGTGTAATGTCACTCGCGTCAGTCATTGTTACATTGTTACAATTCTTCCGAGCGTGTGTTTTGGTTGTGGTATTTTTATTTCAAAGTTAGCCATAAGCAGGGTTATACAGTGCAAGATCACTCGCGTCGTTCTTGAAATAGTTTTGTAGTTGTTTCCTTTCTAAAAAAACGGTAGATCTCATGCTTAAAAAAATTTCCGTGACACATTTCAGTGCCAATTATAAAGATAAAGCTCTGATAACTGAATTGTACAAGTTTGTCAACTCAAGATTTTATTTCATCCAACTATTTACTGACTGACTATTTGTAAGGGCGTAGCGTTTGAAAAACAAATTACATGACAAAAGAAAATTATGGTGCCTACTGATTAAAATTTTGGAGAGGTATCTTCAAACGGGAAAATCTACCATCAGGATTTCAATCAAACGTATTACGACGGAGAGAGAGAGAGAGAGAGAGAGAGAGAGAGAGAGAGAGAGAGAGAGAGAGAGAGAGAGAGAGAGACTACGTTATACCTACTTTAAAAAAGAATCAGGACACATTCGCTTGTTTTTCTGGTATATTTTCCTTTAGAAAAATTCAAAGAAACACACATCCCACTTAGAAAATCAATTCCATAGGGAAGGTCCACGATTTTAAAATATCTCCAGAGTGAACCGATGACAAATACGACTAAAATGTTCTCACAGAATAGTACATCCAAACATGTTTCAGTGTATTTCGCAATAAGACTGACATTTCTACGATGGTGCGATTATTTGTGCATAAGTTTTATTGTTTGGAAAGTGACTAGTGGACAGGTACAGAAATACACGCCTTATTCTTCTCGCTGTCAGAATAACAACTGAAGCCGATTTGAATCGAAGGCGGTAGAAAATATCGGTTTGCCAATGAAATCACTTACAATGAGTGACGCATTGTTTGGTTCGAAATTCAAGGTAGGTCGTGTACTGGTCAGGCACAGAAAAAACACGTCTTATCTTGTCACTGTACTAAGAACGAGTGACGGCATTTTGAACCTAAGGGGTAGAAAAAATGTGTAGTCAATAAATTGCTTATAAGGACTGGCGCATTGTTTTGCCTAGGCTCATGCATTGATTCAATTGCAGCGCAGACAGACTGGAGTGTGAACTTACAAGCCCTTTGTTGCACATTGTACCATTTCTTCATGACACATCAACTACTTAATTGCAATTATTGTTCGAGTTTTAAAACTGAACAAAAAAAAATATTTTCTCACTTTGACAGAAACACATTCGTCTAGGTAGAGACAAAATAATAAATACGCTCTCAAGTTGTTCCCATTGCAATGCAGACTGGAATGTGAACTTATATCCCTCCGTTGTGTATTGTAACATTTCTTCTTACCACATCAACTACTGAATGATCACAGTATTCGTACCATTTCTTTTTACCACATCAGCTACTGAACGATCCCAGTACTGGTTCGCATTTTGAAACTGACACTTTATATGTTTCTGACTTAACCATTTTGACGTACACACTCACATCGGTATAGTCAAGAGTGGTGCAGTATTAAGTGGCATGGTTTTTCATTTTCTTTTTTTTTTTTGTTCTTCTTTTTCTTTTCAAACTTGTGAATCTGGGATTTGTACGAATTAACGAAGCAAGTTCAGTGACCTCGAGGATAAAAAACCCAGTTGTCTGTCTATTGATGTGAATATTTACATTAAAAACAATATGACCTGCAAAACACAAAGATATACCGCAAGCATGATTAGAATGAACACAACAACACCTAACTGTTGTAACAAGAGATATTTTTCTTCACGTCCGCGTAACTTAAAGTTTGGTCCTCTTTCAAGACAAACTTGGTATGCTTTTGTGAGCGTGAAATTAAAATACTGAAGAAACTTAAGCACATTGCTATAGACTAAAGTATATATAATTTCAGCAACAAACTAAACAAAATAAATACCGCTACAACAATAGACAGCCCGAAATCGTCAATTAAAAAAGAAATGCGTTAAAAAAATAATTAAAGATTAACGATGGCTAAGCAATACAACCGAATTTAAGAAAAGCAATGGGATTTGTATATAGTCCTTTCACTCTGATATTGTTTGCGGATGTAATCTGCCATGTATTAACAGCTTGTAAAAAGGAATACGCAAAGAGAAACCTCAATTTAAACTGACTTTTCAGATTTGTTCCTTCTTTTTTTTTTTGGGAACACTTCTAAACACCATTCAAGGAAAATACACATATCAAAACATACTATTTACTATCCACACACCGGTACGCAGGCAAAACAAACCACATCATTTACTAACCAATATCACACCATCTACCATCCACACACACAAAGAAGCAGCCAAACAAACCACAAAATCTACTATCCAATATCACACCATCTGCCATCCACACACGGAAAGTAGCCAAAATAAAACATACAATTTACTATCCACACACAAGAAGCTATTAAAAGAAAACAAACAATTTACTATCCACACACCGGTAAGCAGCCAAACACACCATTTACTAACTACACACACACACACACACACACACACACACACACACACACACACACACACACACGGGGAAGCAGCCAAAACAAGCCATATTATATACTATCCAAAATCACACCCTATATTATCCACACACACACGGGGAAGCAGCCGAAACAAACCATATTATTTACTATCCAAAATCACACCCTATACTATTCACACACACACACACACACACACACACACACACACACACACACACGGGGAAGCAGCCAAAACACACCCTATTATATACTATCCAAAATCACACCCTATACTATCCACACACACGGGGAAGCAGCCAAAACAAGCCATATTATTTACTATCCAAAATCACACCCTATATTAATCCACACACACACACACACACACACACACGGGGAAGCAGCCAAAACAAGCCATATTATATACTATCCAAAATCACACTCTATACTATCCACACACACACACACACGTAAAGCAGCCAAAAAAACCAAACCCTTTACTATCCAAAATCACACCCTATACTATCCACACACACGGTGAAGCAGCCAAAACACACCCTATTATATACTATCCAACATCACACCCTATACTATCCACACACACGGGAAAGCAGCCAAAACAAGCCATATTATTTACTATCCGAAATCACACCCTATACTATTCACACACACCGGGAAGCAGCCAAAACACACCCTATTATATACTATCAAAAATCACACCCTATACTATCCACACACACGGGGAAGCAGCCAAGACAAGCCATATTATTTACTATCCAAACTCACACCCTATATTATCCACACACACGGGGAAGCAGCCAAAACAAGCTATATTATATACTATTCAAAATCACACTCTATACTATCCACACACACACACACACACACACACACACACACACACACACACACACACACACACACACACGGGGAAAGCAGCCAAAACACTCTCTATTATATACTACCCAAAATCAAACTCTATACTAAACACACACACGGGGAAGCAGTCAAAACAAGCCATATTATATACTATCCAAAATCACACTGTATCCTATCCACAAACACACGTGAAGCAGCCAAAACAAACCAAACCCTTTACTATCCAAAATCACACTGTATCCTATCCACAAACACACACACACACACACACACACACACACACACACACACACACACACACACGGGGAAAGCAGCCAAAACACTCCCTATTATATACTACCCAAAATCAAACTCTATACTAAACACACACACGGGGAAGCAGTCAAAACAAGCCATATTATATACTATCCAAAATCACACTCTATACTATCCACAAACACACGTGAAGCAGCCAAAACAAACCAAACCCTTTACTATCCAAAATCACACCCTATACTTTACACACACACACACGGGGAAGCAGCCAAAACACACCCTATTATATACTATTCACACACACGGGGAAGCAGCCAAAACAAGCCATATTATTTACTATCCAAAATCACACCCTATACTATCCACACACACGGGGTAGCAACCAAATCACACCCTATTATTTGCTATCCAAAATCACACCCTATACTATCCACACACACGGGGAAGCAGCCAAAACACACCCTATTATATACTATCCAAAATCACACCCTATACTATCCACACACACGGGGAAGCAGCCAAAACAAACCAAACCCTTTACTATCCAAAATCACACCCTATACTATCCACACACACGGTGAAGCAGCCAAAACAAGCCATATTATATACTATCCAAAATCACACCCTATACTATCCACACACACACACGGGGAAGCAGCCAAAACTCACCCTATTATTTACTATCCAAAATCACTATACTATCCACACACACGGTGAAGCAGCCAAAACAAGCCATATTATTTACTATCCAAAATCACACTCTATACTAGCGACACACGGAAAGCAGCCAAAACACACCATATTATTTACTATCCAAAATCACACCATAAATTAACCACAAACACGGGAAGCAGCCAAAGAAGTCAAAGAGCATCTATATTTTACAAAAATGTAAAGCAAACGACTGACGTATTGGTTTCAAAAGACATTTGTTTATTCATATAAGAAACAACTAACAAAACACAATTTTTTTCAACTAACAAATATTTGTTCCAAGAAGCAGTGTACGAACTACAGTTCAAAGGTAATAAAGTTACCAAGTATCCTTTTTTGTAGCCTTGTTTATTTTCCTTTCCTTCACAGGTGATGATAAGTCATCAATTCGATCCAGACTTTTTGCTTGAAACGGTCTGTCAAGTAACTGTTGGTTAGATTAGTCTCCTTACTCTTGGCCAAGAGAGCTTCGATGCGATCAATTTCTTGAGCAAACATTGGAGGAGAGGAATGATCACGCAAGTCTTTATACCACTGAAGTAACACGTCTTCTTCTGGGATGAGACTCCAAGCTTCGTTCAGATAATCGTCCAATTTTTCTTCTTGACTATTCATCATATATTTATCGTGTTGAATTTGACTGGGATGATCGATTTGACATCCATAACAATCTTTTTAATCATGTCCCTCATTTTATCTTCCACGTGTTTGGCAAAACAGGTGACTAACTGTTGTTCCTGATCTAGCCATTTTACTACATCATCACTACTTCTTCTTTTTGGTTTTGGGGGTCTGCTTTCTCTTAAACCTCACATTCCATGTCCATGGATTCTCCACTATTCAAAGAGGGACAAGATTTTTCCATAGTGTCTAATAGTCTAAAATGACTTCTTTCAAACTGTGATTTCTATGGTATTATCGAATTCGGCATACAGAATGACATTTACCGTTTCGGTAAGAGCTCTTGCAAACTGAAGTTCCACACGCAGTTGCCCATATTTTATAGGGTGGAAATGTCCCTCGTCGCTGCCTTGGTCTGGAGTGAAATCAAAAGCCCACAACGTGTAAGCTCCTGCCTAATCGTCGTAGGAAATGCGTGACTGGTGTTGGTTCCTAACTGTCCTGTGGCTTCGTACACTGACAAGTACGACCACAAGTAAGTCTTCTGGGCAAAATTGGGTTCGAAAGGTCGGGTACACAACGTTTTGCCACCGCAACTGGCTTCGAGTTTGGTTACATTACAGTGCTGAAACTGGAAAGGATTGATATTCTAGGCACCATTGAGGGCTGCATTGCTGACGATACCAATGAATAAACGTTTGGATAACTGTCCTTGGAACAGATGATCTTCGATCTTGGATCTTCGGTCCTTGACAATAGTGAAAGGTTTGACTTCCACGCGTCGTATCGGATGCTTGTCTATCGTTCTGCTCAAAGTGTGGCTGATATCATTTCCCACTTTAGTTAACACTTTCACACGACGCACGTATAACCTGGCTTCTTGGATCATGGTTTGTAGTCGTTGGCATCAGCCATCAAATGGAAAGCAGCACTGCTACGATTCAGTCTCAAGCGAATATCCACTCCGTTCAGCAAATACTTCTCTTAAAACCGCATGTCCAAATGCAAACGATCGAACAGTTCTAAACTACGTCCTTGCAGAATTTTCTTTCGACGTTCGTTAAAACCCACATTGTGAAGATTGGGATTCTCACCGTCAAGTACGGACAAGTTTGTGTCGATAAACTTATCTGCTGTGTCAGGTTTCCATACCACTTAAGCATCCAAATGAGTGTTGTTTGCTTCTTTTCCGTACGTCAAGAGATTTTCGAGGTACGCTTGGTAAGGCTAAGTATCCATACTACTGCTGACCAGTTTGTTATTCATGTACAAATCCTTTTCGCTGAACAAGGAATGCATGAAATTGTTAACGGGAGCTACTTGGGCATTGGGTTGTCCGTCGATTTAATCACTTTCACTTTCAAATACAAGTAACTGTTGTTCAGATCGATGTAATCTTTGGGTTGATTTCAAACTCAATGGGAGCTGAATCCGTCAAAGAGGAGATGGGATGAAATTCAACCTATTGGGCTTCTTGCATGGTCATTATCGTGGGTGGCATGGCAAAGAGATCTAGTTCCGACTTGGAACAGGCACAAGATTCTTGGTGCATCATTTTTTTCTCTCAGTCTCTATGTTTTTTGCTTTTAATAATCAAAAATGTCTAAGTCTCGAGCGGTTCTTTTTTTCTTTGTCTTTCTAGCTTTAGAGGTACGGAGACGTTTGGAAGGGTGCCTTCGTCGTCGCTTTCTACCTTGTCCTTGCTGTGTCCTCAGGGAAGCAGGAATGCCAGACTCGGTACCGTTCAGAGCATTTATAGGACTTTCTCGTCGACCCTAAATCTCTTTACCCGTTTGAAGCAAGACATTTTTGCCTGCTCTCAAAAAAGCTTCTTTGGGGTTTTGTTTGTCAATGAGAACATTATGGAGAAAATCTTTGCCGTGAGTCAATGCGGCATCTTTTAAGGCGTGCAATCCTCGTGTCACCATTGGTTTCAAAACAGGGGCCACGGAACGAAAGGCTGATTTAAACATATCTCCTAAACCATGTCCTCGTTGTCGACTGACATCTCGGTACACAGGATACATCACATTTTCAGTTGTTCGAGAATCGTTTTTGAAAATGGAGTTTCACTGTGACTTTCCCTTTGGTAAATGGAATATTTTGTCCTAGTTCTCCTTTTATAGTAATGTTGACACTGTCGAAATACGACTTGCTGACGGGCAAATAATGAGGATGTACAAATTCACGGTGAACGTGATAGGTATTTCCACCTTCCTCATCAGCGGTAGTGGTATCCACTTTGAACGGAATTACACGCAGTAACGGTACAGAGGTGTGTCCTACCACGTTGTACTCCACCACATCGGAGTACACAAACATCAAGTTGAGTCCTTGGTTCATTTCGACAGGGAATCGAAAATATTTCGTAAAATCCAAGTTACTGGCTATACCTGGTATTTCTTTTTTCTTGACCATCCTTAAGTCTCCACCTAAAATCTCAAACAATTCAGGACAAAAGGTAATGCCCATCATTTTGTTCTCTGAAAATTTCATCATGAGACGACGAGCCACTTTATTGTACTCAAAGGTAACACTTTTTCTAGCTTTGTCCATAGTTTTACCAAACATATTATTGAAGCTGGTAGCAAGTGTAGTCACTAAATGTTGACCACTAAAATAATAGCCTGCAGGAATGGTGAACACATGTGTGGACAGGGTTTTAGTTGGTGGTCCATCTGATTTTTTTGTGTCAATGCCAGTGATGGCTCGTTCGTCTAAGACATCTTGCAATTGCTTGTCATACACTTCTACTGTAAAAGTGTTTTGATTTTCGACGATGTTTTTAATTTGTGTCGGGTGTATCATTTCCGCTAAAGCCGCTTCCCAACGAGCATCTTGATCCAAATGCATGGTTTGAGGTAATATAGCCGTGTAACAGTACAGAAGAACATTAGAATTATGAACCACACTATGAACCAATTTTACTTAACGTTACCCAGTGACAGTTCCATGGAGGTGTTTCCTAACAACGCGTTGTGCTGTTACACGGCTATATTACCTCAAACCATGCATTTGGATCAAGATGCTCGTTGGGAAGCGGCTTTAGCGGAAATGATACACCCGACACAAATTAAAAACATCGTCGAAAATCAAAACACTTTTACAGTAGAAGTGTATGACAAGCAATTGCAAGATGTCTTAGACGAACGAGCCATCACTGGCATTGACACAAAACAATCAGATGGACCACCAACTAAAACCCTGTCCACACATGTGTTCACCATTCCTGCAGGCTATTATTTTAGTGGTCAACATTTAGTGACTACACTTGCTACCAGCTTCAATAATATGTTTGGTAAAACTATGGACAAAGCTAGAAAAAGTGTTACCTTTGAGTACAATAAAGTGGCTCGTCGTCTCATGATGAAATTTTCAGAGAACAAAATGATGGGCATTACCTTTTGTCCTGAATTGTTTGAGATTTTAGGTGGAGACTTAAGGATGGTCAAGAAAAAAGAAATACCAGGTATAGCCAGTAACTTGGATTTTACGAAATATTTTCGATTCCCTGTCGAAATGAACCAAGGACTCAACTTGGTGTTTGTGTACTCCGATGTGGTGGAGTACAACGTGGTAGGACACACCTCTGTACCGTTACTGCGTGTAATTCCGTTCAAAGTGGATACCACTACCGCTGATGAGGAAGGTGGAAATACCTATCACGTTCACCGTGAATTTGTACATCCTCATTATTTGCCCGTCAGCAAGTCGTATTTCGACAGTGTCAACATTACTATAAAAGGAGAACTAGGACAAAATATTCCATTTACCAAAGGGAAAGTCACAGTGAAACTCCATTTTCAAAAACGATTCTCGAACAACTGAAAATGTGATGTATCCTGTGTACCGAGATGTCAGTCGACAACGAGGACATGGTTTAGGAGATATGTTTAAATCAGCCTTTCGTTCCGTGGCCCCTGTTTTGAAACCAATGGTGACACGAGGATTGCACGCCTTAAAAGATGCCGCATTGACTCACGGCAAAGATTTTCTCCATAATGTTCTCATTGACAAACAAAACCCCAAAGAAGCTTTTTTGAGAGCAGGCAAAAATGTCTTGCTTCAAACGGGTAAAGAGATTTAGGGTCGACGAGAAAGTCCTATAAATGCTCTGAACGGTACCGAGTCTGGCATTCCTGCTTCCCTGAGGACACAGCAAGGACAAGGTAGAAAGCGACGACGAAGGCACCCTTCCAAACGTCTCCGTACCTCTAAAGCTAGAAAGACAAAGAAAAAAAGAACCGCTCGAGACTTAGACATTTTTGATTATTAAAAGCGAAAAACATAGAGACTGAGAGAAAAAAATGATGCACCAAGAATCTTGTGCCTGTTCCAAGTCGGAACTAGATCTCTTTGCCATGCCACCCACGATAATGACCATGCAAGAAGCCCAATAGGTTGAATTTCATCCCATCTCCTCTTTGACGGATTCAGCTCCCATTGAGTTTGAAATCAACCCAAAGATTACATCGATCTGAACAACAGTTACTTGTATTTGAAAGTGAAAGTGATTAAATCGACGGACAACCCAATGCCCAAGTAGCTCCCGTTAACAATTTCATGCATTCCTTGTTCAGCGAAAAGGATTTGTACATGAATAACAAACTGGTCAGCAGTAGTATGGATACTTAGCCTTACCAAGCGTACCTCGAAAATCTCTTGACGTACGGAAAAGAAGCAAACAACACTCATTTGGATGCTTAAGTGGTATGGAAACCTGACACAGCAGATAAGTTTATCGACACAAACTTGTCCGTACTTGACGGTGAGAATCCCAATCTTCACAATGTGGGTTTTAACGAACGTCGAAAGAAAATTCTGCAAGGACGTAGTTTAGAACTGTTCGATCGTTTGCATTTGGACATGCGGTTTTAAGAGAAGTATTTGCTGAACGGAGTGGATATTCGCTTGAGACTGAATCGTAGCAGTGCTGCTTTCCATTTGATGGCTGATGCCAACGACTACAAACCATGATCCAAGAAGCCAGGTTATACGTGCGTCGTGTGAAAGTGTTAACTAAAGTGGGAAATGATATCAGCCACACTTTGAGCAGAACGATAGACAAGCATCCGATACGACGCGTGGAAGTCAAACCTTTCACTATTGTCAAGGACCGAAGATCCAAGATCGAAGATCATCTGTTCCAAGGACAGTTATCCAAACGTTTATTCATTGGTATCGTCAGCAATGCAGCCCTCAATGGTGCCTAGAATATCAATCCTTTCCAGTTTCAGCACTGTAATGTAACCAAACTCGAAGCCAGTTGCGGTGGCAAAACGTTGTGTACCCGACCTTTCGAACCCAATTTTGCCCAGAAGACTTACTTGTGGTCGTACTTGTCAGTGTACGAAGCCACAGGACAGTTAGGAACCAACACCAGTCACGCATTTCCTACGACGATTAGGCAGGAGCTTACACGTTGTGGGCTTTTGATTTCACTCCAGACCAAGGCAGCGACGAGGGACATTTCCACCCTATAAAATATGGGCAACTGCGTGTGGAACTTCAGTTTGCAAGAGCTCTTACCGAAACGGTAAATGTCATTCTGTATGCCGAATTCGATAATACCATAGAAATCACAGTTTGAAAGAAGTCATTTTAGACTATTAGACACTATGGAAAAATCTTGTCCCTCTTTGAATAGTGGAGAATCCATGGACATGGAATGTGAGGTTTAAGAGAAAGCAGACCCCCAAAACCAAAAAGAAGAAGTAGTGATGATGTAGTAAAATGGCTAGATCAGGAACAACAGTTAGTCACCTGTTTTGCCAAACACGTGGAAGATAAAATGAGGGACATGATTAAAAAGATTGTTATGGATGTCAAATCGATCATCCCAGTCAAATTCAACACGATAAATATATGATGAATAGTCAAGAAGAAAAATTGGACGATTATCTGAACGAAGCTTGGAGTCTCATCCCAGAAGAAGACGTGTTACTTCAGTGGTATAAAGACTTGCGTGATCATTCCTCTCCTCCAATGTTTGCTCAAGAAATTGATCGCATCGAAGCTCTCTTGGCCAAGAGTAAGGAGACTAATCTAACCAACAGTTACTTGACAGACCGTTTCAAGCAAAAAGTCTGGATCGAATTGATGACTTATCATCACCTGTGAAGGAAAGGAAAATAAACAAGGCTACAAAAAAGGATACTTGGTAACTTTATTACCTTTGAACTGTAGTTCGTACACTGCTTCTTGGAACAAATATTTGTTAGTTGAAAAAAATTGTGTTTTGTTAGTTGTTTCTTATATGAATAAACAAATGTCTTTTGAAACCAATACGTCAGTCGTTTGCTTTACATTTTTGTAAAATATAGATGCTCTTTGACTTCTTTGGCTGCTTCCCGTGTTTGTGGTTAATTTATGGTGTGATTTTGGATAGTAAATAATATGGTGTGTTTTGGCTGCTTTCCGTGTGTCGCTAGTATAGAGTGTGATTTTGGATAGTAAATAATATGGCTTGTTTTGGCTACTTCACCGTGTGTGTGGATAGTATAGTGATTTTGGATAGTAAATAATAGGGTGAGTTTTGGCTGCTTCCCCGTGTGTGTGTGTGGATAGTATAGGGTGTGATTTTGGATAGTATATAATATGGCTTGTTTTGGCTGCTTCACCGTGTGTGTGGATAGTATAGGGTGTGATTTTGGATAGTAAAGGGTTTGGTTTGTTTTGGCTGCTTCCCCGTGTGTGTGGATAGTATAGGGTGTGATTTTGGATAGTATATAATAGGGTGTGTTTTGGCTGCTTCCCCGTGTGTGTGGATAGTATAGGGTGTGATTTTGGATAGTAAATAATAGGGTGTGATTTGGTTGCTACCCCGTGTGTGTGGATAGTATAGGGTGTGATTTTGGATAGTAAATAATATGGCTTGTTTTGGCTGCTTCCCCGTGTGTGTGAATAGTATATAATAGGGTGTGTTTTGGCTGCTTCCCCGTGTGTGTGTGTGTAAAGTATAGGGTGTGATTTTGGATAGTAAAGGGTTTGGTTTGTTTTGGCTGCTTCACGTGTGTTTGTGGATAGTATAGAGTGTGATTTTGGATAGTATATAATATGGCTTGTTTTGACTGCTTCCCCGTGTGTGTGTTTAGTATAGAGTTTGATTTTGGGTAGTATATAATAGGGAGTGTTTTGGCTGCTTTCCCCGTGTGTGTGTGTGTGTGTGTGTGTGTGTGTGTGTGTGTTTGTGGATAGGATACAGTGTGATTTTGGATAGTAAAGGGTTTGGTTTGTTTTGGCTGCTTCACGTGTGTTTGTGGATAGGATACAGTGTGATTTTGGATAGTATATAATATGGCTTGTTTTGACTGCTTCCCCGTGTGTGTGTTTAGTATAGAGTTTGATTTTGGGTAGTATATAATAGAGAGTGTTTTGGCTGCTTTCCCCGTGTGTGTGTGTGTGTGTGTGTGTGTGTGTGTGTGTGTGTGTGTGTGTGTGTGTGTGTGTGTGTGTGTGTGTGTGTGTGGATAGTATAGAGTGTGATTTTGAATAGTATATAATACAGCTTGTTTTGGCTGCTTCCCCGTGTGTGTGGATAATATAGGGTGTGAGTTTGGATAGTAAATAATATGGCTTGTCTTGGCTGCTTCCCCGTGTGTGTGGATAGTATAGGGTGTGATTTTTGATAGTATATAATAGGGTGTGTTTTGGCTGCTTCCCGGTGTGTGTGAATAGTATAGGGTGTGATTTCGGATAGTAAATAATATGGCTTGTTTTGGCTGCTTTCCCGTGTGTGTGGATAGTATAGGGTGTGATGTTGGATAGTATATAATAGGGTGTGTTTTGGCTGCTTCACCGTGTGTGTGGATAGTATAGGGTGTGATTTTGGATAGTAAAGGGTTTGGTTTTTTTGGCTGCTTTACGTGTGTGTGTGTGTGTGGATAGTATAGAGTGTGATTTTGGATAGTATATAATATGGCTTGTTTTGGCTGCTTCCCCGTGTGTGTGTGTGTGTGTGTGTGTGGATTAATATAGGGTGTGATTTTGGATAGTAAATAATATGGCTTGTTTTGGCTGCTTCCCCGTGTGTGTGGATAGTATAGGGTGTGATTTTGGATAGTATATAATAGGGTGTGTTTTGGCTGCTTCCCCGTGTGTGTGTGTGTGTGTGTGTGTGTGTGTGTGTGTGTGTGAATAGTATAGGGTGTGATTTTGGATAGTAAATAATATGGTTTGTTTCGGCTGCTTCCCCGTGTGTGTGTGGATAATATAGGGTGTGATTTTGGATAGTATATAATATGGCTTGTTTTGGCTGCTTCCCCGTGTGTGTGTGTGTGTGTGTGTGTGTGTGTGTGTGTGTGTGTGTAGTTAGTAAATGGTGTGTTTGGCTGCTTACCGGTGTGTGGATAGTAAATTGTTTGTTTTCTTTTAATAGCTTCTTGTGTGTGGATAGTAAATTGTATGTTTTATTTTGGCTACTTTCCGTGTGTGGATGGCAGATGGTGTGATATTAGATAGTAGATTTTGTGGTTTGTTTGGCTGCTTCTTTGTGTGTGTGGATGGTAGATGGTGTGATATTGGTTAGTAAATGATGTGGTTTGTTTTGCCTGCGTACCGGTGTGTGGATAGTAAATAGTATGTTTTGATATGTGTATTTTCCTTGAATGGTGTTTAGAAGTGTTCCCAAAAAAAAAAAGAAGGAACAAATCTGAAAAGTCAGTTTAAATTGAGGTTTCTCTTTGCGTATTCCTTTTTACAAGCTGTTAATACATGGCAGATTACATCCGCAAACAATATCAGAGTGAAAGGACTATATACAAATCCCATTGCTTTTCTTAAATTCGGTTGTATTGCTTAGCCATCGTTAATCTTTAATTATTTTTTTAACGCATTTCTTTTTTAATTGACGATTTCGGGCTGTCTATTGTTGTAGCGGTATTTATTTTGTTTAGTTTGTTGCTGAAATTATATATACTTTAGTCTATAGCAATGTGCTTAAGTTTCTTCAGTATTTTAATTTCACGCTCACAAAAGCATACCAAGTTTGTCTTGAAAGAGGACCAAACTTTAAGTTACGCGGACGTGAAGAAAAATATCTCTTGTTACAACAGTTAGGTGTTGTTGTGTTCATTCTAATCATGCTTGCGGTATATCTTTGTGTTTTGCAGGTCATATTGTTTTTAATGTAAATATTCACATCAATAGACAGACAACTGGGTTTTTTATCCTCGAGGTCACTGAACTTGCTTCGTTAATTCGTACAAATCCCAGATTCACAAGTTTGAAAAGAAAAAGAAGAACAAAAAAAAAAAAGAAAATGAAAAACCATGCCACTTAATACTGCACCACTCTTGACTATACCGATGTGAGTGTGTACGTCAAAATGGTTAAGTCAGAAACATATAAAGTGTCAGTTTCAAAATGCGAACCAGTACTGGGATCGTTCAGTAGCTGATGTGGTAAAAAGAAATGGTACGAATACTGTGATCATTCAGTAGTTGATGTGGTAAGAAGAAATGTTACAATACACAACGGAGGGATATAAGTTCACATTCCAGTCTGCATTGCAATGGGAACAACTTGAGAGCGTATTTATTATTTTGTCTCTACCTAGACGAATGTGTTTCTGTCAAAGTGAGAAAATATTTTTTTTTGTTCAGTTTTAAAACTCGAACAATAATTGCAATTAAGTAGTTGATGTGTCATGAAGAAATGGTACAATGTGCAACAAAGGGCTTGTAAGTTCACACTCCAGTCTGTCTGCGCTGCAATTGAATCAATGCATGAGCCTAGGCAAAACAATGCGCCAGTCCTTATAAGCAATTTATTGACTACACATTTTTTCTACCCCTTAGGTTCAAAATGCCGTCACTCGTTCTTAGTACAGTGACAAGATAAGACGTGTTTTTTCTGTGCCTGACCAGTACACGACCTACCTTGAATTTCGAACCAAACAATGCGTCACTCATTGTAAGTGATTTCATTGGCAAACCGATATTTTCTACCGCCTTCGATTCAAATCGGCTTCAGTTGTTATTCTGACAGCGAGAAGAATAAGGCGTGTATTTCTGTACCTGTCCACTAGTCACTTTCCAAACAATAAAACTTATGCACAAATAATCGCACCATCGTAGAAATGTCAGTCTTATTGCGAAATACACTGAAACATGTTTGGATGTACTATTCTGTGAGAACATTTTAGTCGTATTTGTCATCGGTTCACTCTGGAGATATTTTAAAATCGTGGACCTTCCCTATGGAATTGATTTTCTAAGTGGGATGTGTGTTTCTTTGAATTTTTCTAAAGGAAAATATACCAGAAAAACAAGCGAATGTGTCCTGATTCTTTTTTAAAGTAGGTATAACGTAGTCTCTCTCTCTCTCTCTCTCTCTCTCTCTCTCTCTCTCTCTCTCTCTCTCTCTCTCCGTCGTAATACGTTTGATTGAAATCCTGATGGTAGATTTTCCCGTTTGAAGATACCTCTCCAAAATTTTAATCAGTAGGCACCATAATTTTCTTTTGTCATGTAATTTGTTTTTCAAACGCTACGCCCTTACAAATAGTCAGTCAGTAAATAGTTGGATGAAATAAAATCTTGAGTTGACAAACTTGTACAATTCAGTTATCAGAGCTTTATCTTTATAATTGGCACTGAAATGTGTCACGGAAATTTTTTTAAGCATGAGATCTACCGTTTTTTTAGAAAGGAAACAACTACAAAACTATTTCAAGAACGACGCGAGTGATCTTGCACTGTATAACCCTGCTTATGGCTAACTTTGAAATAAAAATACCACAACCAAAACACACGCTCGGAAGAATTGTAACAATGTAACAATGACTGACGCGAGTGACATTACACTTTATGGGCCTGCCTATGGTTAACTTTGAATTTCAAATCATAACACACATCTTAGACTGTCGATAGAACAAAGCATATTTACTGTTGCTTTTGCCCCCCCCCCCCCTTCGACTTAGATTTATTACAACTTGGCAACATTGTTTGTAGCGTGTGCAGAGAAACACAGGACATCCCTTAAATTTGATATATGTTAAGAAGTCAGTCGACAATAAATATCACCCTACCATTTTACTAAATCGATGAATGAATGAAAATGAGCATATTTCACATAGAATGTATGGTATTCTTAATTATCATTGTTTTGTTTTCCTTTCCTTCTGTGTGTATAGGAGATTGTGTGATTTTATTTTCCTTCCCTTCTGTTTTGATAGGATATTGTGTGGTTTGTTTTTAGGGCCACTCCTATACCTCGAAAAGATAGTAGCTTTCTTTGCCGCCATTTTTCCTTGTCACTCTACAGTCCCCTATACATATACCAATCATATTTCCCATGTTATATTTCCCTTGAGGCTAGATAGACCCACTATGTTCAATTTCTCTTGAGGCTAGATAGGCCTACTATGTTCCATTCCCCTTGACGCTAGATAGGCCCACCATGTTAAATTCCCCTTGACGCTAGATAGGCCCACCATGTTAAATTTCCCTTGACGCTAGATAGACCCACCATGTTCCATTTCCCTTGACGCTAGATAGACCCACCATGTTCATTTTCCCTTGACGCTAGATAGGCCCAAATAATTCCCATGTTCAATTCCCCTTGACGCTAGATAGTCCCACCATGTTCAATTCCTCTTGACGCTAGATAGTCCCAAATAGTTCCCATGTTCAATTCCCCTTGACGCTAGATAGTTCCAAATAATTCCCATGTTAAATTCCCCTTGACGCTAGATGTTCCCAAGCCCTTTTTGACTGGATTTTCCCTTGACGCTAGAGTATCCCCATATACTACTAGCCTTGCATATGTTCATGACATGTTGGTACAATGTGAGAGTACTGTCTGGATTAAAACCTTGGATTCATACTGACTGTGAGAATTTAATGTTGGTGTTGCTGATATTTATTGTCTGGGGTAAAGGATGTGACTCAAAAAGTCTTTGTGTTGCGATCAGAATGGTATCAGTTTTACCATCATTCATCTTCAGCTTGTTACATGGCATCCATGATTTCATATCCGACATGCACCTCTCTACTCCATGGATGGTTGCATCAACTTCAGTTGGGTGGCTAGGCTTGTATATTTGGGTGTCATCAGCGTACAATTGATGAGACACTTGATAATGATCTATGACACTTGAAAGTGGCTGAGTGTATAAAATGAACAGAACAGTTCGAAGAACATACCCATGTGGAACATCATAACATGGATCAACTGGGCTGGAATGTTTTCCATTCGCAGATACAATTTGTAACCTGTTCACGAAGTAGGATTTGAATCATTGTATGGCGATATTCTGAATGCCAAATACATGCTGGAGACGCTGAAGTAATATGTCATGGTCTATTGTGTCAGATGCTACAGACAAATCAAGGAGGGTAAGGACTGTAATCTCTCCAATATCCAAAGCAGAGGGAATGTCATTAACTACTTCCAGAAGAATAATTTTAGTATTGGAACAAGGGCGATGTGCAGACTGTACATTGCTGTAAAGGCTGTTTGAATTTTGATGAGATACGAGCTGGATTAGAACAACTTATGCTAAGATTTTTACGTGAACGAGAGAGTAGAAGAATGGGGCGGTAGTTCTTTAAATCATTATGTTTGAGTGTTGGTTTCTTCAGCAGAGATATTACAATGACAGTTTTGAAAAGTGTCGGGAACTCCTCAGATGAAAGAGAGAGAGAGAGAGAGAGAGAGAGAGAGAGAGAGAGAGAGAGAGAGAGAGAGAGAGAGAGAGAGAGAGAGAGAGGGTAATACTAACATCAGCTAATGAAGGCAATATTGGATCTAAGCACTCAAGCACCGTGATGATGGAATTGAATTAAATTCACTTGGCTTTGGTGCACTCTTCACCACGATTGTCCGCACTAAATCCGTAGCGACAGGCTTAAATTCTGCTAACGGCTTTTGCTAAAATTCTGTAGTAGCAAGTGGTGTACATTTGTTCCTTGACATTAGTTTGTTTTAAAGTAATCTTAAAGAGCTCTTCTGGGACTCTCCTTGATGAGAGAACTGTAGTGGATTAATTTGGCTCCATGGACTATGTTTCTGACGTTATTCTAAGCGGCTTCATTTGTTTTGTTTATGAGTCTAGTGGAAAACCTAATCCTCTCCGCTTTACGGTTTCTCCTAGGAGGAGGGCGGCAGGGATAGAAAAAATAGACTGACCCTTGTTCCGTTGTGAGTGTTGCTTGGACTAGTTCAACAAGGTGTGGCAGAAATTCAAGGTTGTGTTGTGTTTAAGACATTTTATCATGGAATCCTTTGTGATTACGGCAATTCCACCTCCGACTTGATGGAATAACCGGAGGATGTTAGATCTGTGCACTTTGGCTCATCGCCTGATGTTTTAGCCATGTCAGCAAGAAGACGTATATATTCTGATCTGTGATAAATTTATCTCTTTCTGTTTGGCTTTCCGGTGGTCCTACTGATTGGGCATTGAATAATACAATACGCAGTGGTATATCTTGGAGAGTAATCTAAATTAACGATCAAATTTTCAAATTGTTTAGCCGGAAAGGGCGTAAGGGAGATAACTGGAAGTCTTCTTCTTCTTCTAAGTCGGTCAGCTCTGAAACATCGTTGCTTTTCTCGCTTATATACAAGGGCTGGGGGGTTGTTGTTGCAAAGGGTAATTGACAGAGGGGTAATTTCCTATATATATATATATATATATATATATATATATATATATATATATATATATATATATATATATATGAATGTATTGACAGAAAAAAGCACACGTACAAATCCAAGTGTCTTTCCTTTTTATTGCAACAAAATACTTTGTAATGTAGGACTATTAACAGAATAACATTTGTACACAGTGATAAAAGTTTGCACACAGTGATCAAAGTATCTTACACATAATTGTGATGTAACATGAATATATGTAGATTAATGAGACTTTCTCACGTGTAAGAAAAATGAGTCTTCAGCTATCTTGTAAAACCAGTAAGTCTTGACCTAACTCTATCGTGTAAGGCGAATGAGTCTGAACCTATCATGTAAGACCAATGAGACGTTATCTATCTTGTAAGACCAATTATGCGTTATTTACACGTTATTTATCTTGTAAGACCAATGATACGATATTTATCTTGTAAGACCAACGTGACTTTATATTGTAAGACCAATGAGACGTTGTCTATATTGTAAGACTATTGTAAGATCAATGAGACCATATATATATATATATATATATATATATATATATATATATATATATATATATATATATATATATTGTAAGTCCAATGAAACTTCAACTCTTGGTATAATACTGAGATTTTATCTATCTTGTAAGATTATCGGACTTCAGTCTACCTTGTAAGTACACTGAAACTTCAACTGAGCGT
Source organism: Unio delphinus (assembly GCA_029339505.1). Taxonomy (NCBI): domain Eukaryota; kingdom Metazoa; phylum Mollusca; class Bivalvia; order Unionida; family Unionidae; genus Unio; species Unio delphinus. The sequence goes on along the minus strand of JAQISU010000202.1, from coordinate 2,584,699 downwards.
GTAAGTCAATAAATTAAATTTAAAACCAATCGTTTTTCAAATACTAGAGACTTATTGGTGTGGAATATGATTAAATATATTAAATTAGGTAAACATGACTTACATTCTTATCAACAGAATAAACGACAAAAACATGTTTGATTTTCTTGCTTACATTTCAACTATGCTACCAATCATCTTACTAGCACGGACACATAATCTCACACAGACTCACTGACCATGACATTGACCATGACAAACAATCTCACACAGAGACTCATTGACCATGATATATATCGTACATTGGGACTCTTTTGCTCTAACACTTTTTTAAAATCTGTAGTTTCGAATGATAACACATATATAAGTATATTTAAAAAGTGTAAATGAAATCTCACTATATTTCATATTTAAGTCTGAAATGTATCAAGGAGCTCGAAATCAATGGGTAAGTATCTAGAAATAAATGAGCACGTATGGACTGGTATCTTGAAGTCAGTTTGACAATTATGGGCAAGTATATATAAATGTATGGGCTGGTATTTTAAAATCGATGGTGAAGTGTTAACAAGAACAATATGCTTAACATACTAAAAAGTATTTCATTGCAAAAGATGATTACCGTAGTAGAGGGGTGTTAAGATAACAAGCGCAATATTAAACGTTCGAGTCCAAGTTTAAAAACATGGTCGAGGCGTTAGCTCAATAATTGATTACTTTGTCATTTCAGCCGACAGAACAATGAAAAGTTAACAAATTACGTGATAAATGCTGGACATTTTTGGTTTTGATATTTTGAAACATTAACATCTTCATTGCATGCCTACTTTGTTATATGTTGTTATATAATTATATGCGTAGATCGTAATTGCATACCGTATATACTTGTGTATAATACCGTATACACATGGATATAATACCGTATATATTGGGATATACGAAGACTGCGTATACTGAGGTCTGCCATCGCACATGCGCTTTCAAATCTGGGTCTGTGAAGTTAGTTAGACCTAATCATTAAAAGATTTAACATAGACTCGGAACGATTACAAGACTATACGACGGCTGCCCATGTTGTTTGATCTTGCACAAACTATTTATGCGAGTATATTCGGTATACAATAATTATAAGTTTGGACGGATTTGACTACCGATATGCTTTGGAAATTTTTATTCATAAAAAATGTAGTAATCTTTCTACTGGTGAGTATCGGTACCTCATGAGTAAGGTATATATCTTCCAAAAAATAAAGTTTCTTTTTTTTGACAACAAAATTGTCGTTACCGTCAGATATACTTATCATATACAATGATATGTTATTATTCTTGAGATTTTAATATTGAAAGAATCAACAAGTCTTTGCTGTGTGCTTCATTTCCTAATCAGTTTATATTATTGTGCCATCTCCCGTTGAAATGCCGATCTTCATACTTTTGTCACTGGTACAATTTGTTATTAAGGTCATCCTCAAAACATAACATCTGAAAAAAAAGAAAGAAAATAAATCCATGCTTCTTTATGATATAATATAATATGTGGAAATCCACGGGGAAATGGGAGCACGGCGGTTCAATTGTTCGTTTGCTGGACTCAGGACCTACACGGTTGGAATCCTACTGTTGGACCAGCCGGGGTCATTTTTTTAGGTGTCTTTGGGAAGACATTTTACTCCAATTGACTGAACTCAAAATAGCCTACTTGTGTTGCTGCGGGTACAGGCAACATTTATTCAGGATAAAATCCCGCTTGGATACCCCCACCGTAAAATCGAACTATTTGAAATACATCCCATCTCCACAAATCTTCGTTTTTCCCGTTTAGAAGTTTTTAAACAGCTCCAAGATTTTTTAAATTTATATTGGTTTGTCAGAGGAATAGGAACTCTTATGTTAATCTTCATAAATGAGTTGCATCCGTTGGAAATAGAGCATTACTATCATAAATATGGAATTATTGCTGAGTTTCTTGAATTTAATAATCTTGATGAAAACAGGATAATTTATTCCGTTGTGCACAAGCGAGCGAGGCTTGTTACATAAAATAATATGTATGCAGTGGTTAAACCAAAAACCTAACTGTCCAATGGCAATCGTTATTCCACTCTCTCTTGTTTTAAGTGTAAAGTATTTTCCAGAATATCATTAAAATAAATAAAATAGAAAAGGAAACTCTTATGTTAATTGAATAGTTCGAAGGTTAATTTTGTGAATGGGTTATTTTTACCCTGCAATATTTCTAACCATGGTCTTGAGTGGAAACTATAATAAACAGAGCAGGTAAAGTTAGGTTGAATACGTGAAAGCGACCTGAACTTCTGTTGCTTTTATATCGATCAGTAAATTAAAATTTTGCGAATATATAAAAAAGCCAAAGATGTTCAAATGTTAAAGGCATACAATATATTCGTGAGTATCTCGTTTTATCAATTTTCAAAATAAAAACGAACAAGGTCAAACGTGCAATAAGTGATTGTAAAAGAAAATTAAACATGATAACAACTGTAATACAAAGTATGCAAAAAAGAAATACATATAATACGAATATTATTTATTTATGAAGTATTTAATCTAATTTAATTTAGAAATGTGTTGAACTTTTTAAAAGTTAATCTAGTAAAGCCAATACGCTTTAGGGTACCTTTGCATCGCCCCCTGCAAACAATGAAACATACCCACAATCCTCAAGGATCTCCAATCCTTTGCACAGCATACTGGGTAGAAATAGACTCCAGTCTTGCAGGATAGGTACTGGGACATGGGACAGGAGGTTGGGTTATTTACGTTACACGGCATCTCACCAAATCGACTCGGTGTTTCTCGACACAGCATCATCGTCATCATGGCGCTGTTACCACCCATATTGTTATTGTTGGCGTTACTTCCTCCTCCTCCTCCTCCCCCCATGCTAAATCTGCCCATATTTTGGTGCCTGTTGGTCATCCCGTTTCCGGGTAGGCCTCCACCACCACCATTCATGATTTCCATGTTTCCACCACCGCCTCCACTTCCCATAGTGTCCATGTTTCCGCCACTGCCTCCTCCTCCTCCCCCCATCATGTCGCTCATCAAGCCTCCACTTCCACCTGCATTTCCTCCTCCACGTCTACCGCCACTACCACCCCCACCCCCACCACCTCCCATACCCCATCCCATGTCGGTTCCCATCCCCCCTCCAGTGCCTCCTCCAGAATTCATTTCCATCAACATCGCTTGTTGTGTGTCCATTCCCATCATCACGCCGGTGGGTATGTCAAACTGGGCCCCTGAAATTGAAACAACGACAATACTATGTTAAAATGGTTCCATTGTTTTAATTCTTTTATTGGCTGTCATCTCAGAAGGTACTGCATACTTCTTTTCTTCCTAGTACATTCAGATAGGTCCATCTGGTTCATTCCAATTTCTTTGATTTTCTGATACATATTCTCTAGTTTCCTCCGAGAGATTCGGCTGATGATTTTGTACTTGTCTTCTTGGACATATTCGGTAAAGTGCCATACATCCAAAAATCATCCGTGTTTAGGGATAGTAGTGAAAACTTCATTTTAAAAAGAATTTGTTGATATTTGGTAGCAACAAATTGGGTCAAGTAGTGCATTAAACTAAGAAATGCGAAAATTTGAATTATTGAAAAATCGCTAGATATAAAAAAATCAAGAATGGTCAAGTCTAACTCTGCAAGTAAAATGGAATATTTTGATAATCTTTTTAAAACATTTCAAACGTGACTGACCTGAAGAAAGGCCGTAATTGTTCATCTGCTCCCCTAAGATAATCCAAAATAACAACGAACAACAAAGCAAAATGAAACATACCCCACCTCTTACAAAAACAACAAAACACTAAACGACCAAAACCAATAAACTTACCAAAGATACGGAAAGACAGTGTATGGTAAAAGATGAAAAGTGTACTTAGTTGTCATTCAATAATACTGAAATATTAACATCTCATAACACTGCTATAATTTATTCCCATAACACTGATATGTTTCCAATTTAAGTACTCCAAGTAACATAAATATTCATTATTTGAGTACCTTAAAGTAATTTGACTTTCGTTCAAGTTTAAAGGTTATTATCTTTCTAGAGTCTTTAGAAAATTATTACATGTTTAATAGTTACAATAAAGATATTTTTGACATAAATTATACATGATACATTTAATATGAATCTCTGACAAACTATAACGTTGACAATATTCAGGATTTTTCAGATATACATTGCTATAGACATTCCTTACAGAAAGATAAAGTGCAAAATTTATTTTAATTTATTACATATAAAACTATTTGCTTATTTGACCTGTATCGAAACTGCTACTTTGTTGTTCCCTCCATGAAATTAAAATTAGATATCAATATATAAGATGGACAGATACTTTTTGAAATTGCTGCTAATTACTTTTTTTTAAAGAAAAGAAGACCAAGCATGTCTGGTAACGTTCTGTATTAAATGTGCGTTTGTATTATTTAGTTATGATCGGGAATTATAAAATCGATATTACGGAATAAAAATACAGACATCTAATCATCCGTTTCACCATTTTAATTGGTAGTTCACATATAAAAAATCTGTAATAGTGCTATTGATGACGTATGTGTCAAACACTACACACCAAGAACTAAAGCTTCTTATACGAGTATTGCAGTATTTACTTACCCCATCCCTCTGCATACATGTTTTCTTGGTGAAAATTAATGTTATAAGGAAAGAATCCCAATTAGGATTAACTGAATAGTCGAAAAAATATATACTGTACAATCATAAATAATATTGGGGATAATAAGTATGGTTTGTTTCGGAATAAAGTGACGATTTCGTCGAAATCAAATATCGTATTTCACACTACTTACCTTAACAACCATTGGTCGTGATGGATTACTTCGTGTGTATTTTGTTGCCCACAGAGATTGGGGGATATAAGAATTTAAAAACTTGTAAACGTGTACATGTAAAATATAAAATGTACGAAAAAAAGGAGCCCCGTGTTTTAATGTTAACATGTTTTTACTGTTCCATTATCTTTTAAATGTTAAATTGGACAGTGTAAAAATATTTACGATTTTCAGTCACATTCTTTAAACGAAACTATCACACGCGTCAGCAGAATATCACCAATTTGAAATCCATGTCTTTGTGTTAAATGCAAGTACGATGACTCGTTGTTTCTGTTCCATACATTATCGCCCCTAGCCACAAACAACACATACACACACAAAGTGAATCAGAGAGAGAGAGAGAGAGAGAGAGAGAGAGACACACACACACACACACACACACACACACACTTAAAGCAAGTTGGCGAGAGAATGCAAACTGCTAAGATCACATATTCTACTGTCCTACTTTTACTAAAGATTGCTAGCTGCTAAAAACACAGATTCTACTGTCCTATTGTTAAATCAGATTGCTAGCTGCTAAGAACACATATTCTACGGTCCTATTGTTACATCAGATTGCTAACTGCTAAAAACACAGATTCTACTGTCCTATTGGTACATTATATTGCTAGCTGCTAAGAACACAGATTCTACTGTCCTACTTTTACTAAAGATTGCTAGCTGCTAAAAACACAGATTCTACTGTCCTATTGTTACATCAGATTGCTAACTGCTAAGAACACATATTCTTATATCCTTTTTTTATAACAAGATTGCTAGCTGAAATGTGAAATCATCGTAGCCCGTCTTATATAATTGTGAATCCAATCATCTTAAATGTGAAGTCAACGGAGCTCCAGTTACATAATTACATGTACAACTATCTTCATCTGAAATCAACGGAGCTCCTCTTTTATAATTACGTATACAACCATACATAAAATCTACCCTACTCTTACTTCTTTTCCGTCGAGTAACAATTTTCTTACTGAAGTGGGTGAAATATGCATGTACTTAACGATTTTTCGCAAGCATTGAAGGTGAAGAAGTTTAATCCTCATCTCCCACCATCACCACTACCAACAAGAAAAAATATAGATATCTTTAACTGATTGTTACTGACATAAAATGTGTACAAGTACTGTATGTAAAGTTTAGTTTCGCTTCAGAACAATACCAGATAAAACATATACGCCACTAGCTTTTGTGCCTCCCCTCCAATAAATAACAAAATAACATGTGAAATCATCGTTCGTCCGTTCGTAAAATAAACGAAATAGAAAAAAACGTAGAGATTGACGTATTGTACGTTGGTCGCAGATATTGTAGTAAATCTGCTGCATAGTGCAATTAGGTTAAAAACTTGTAAAATATTTTTGTTTATGCGTAATAGATTTTAGAATATACTTTATGACAAGTATAATACTGCGATCCAGTACAAGCATAATATTAATATTCAGTATATCATTGTGATACTGTACAGGTATAGTACAAGTAGAAACTGCCTATTCACCTAGCGTGGTACACTGACCTATTCAAAGAGAACAAAACAACCCAGGTGTGTAATAATTACAGATTAAATTCATCTGGCGTAAAACTTGCATAATAAAACGTGTATTAGGTGAATATATGAATGCATATTATGAATCATAAATTGACAACTATTATGACAAGGACTTCAAACGAACCGATGTAGTTCTCCGTCTTTACAAATGCAAAAAGTTCGTATTGACGCTAAAAGGGTTAATAGTACATCTGACTTTGAAATGAATTCGAGTGTGTCTTGGACGTTCCGATGTAAAAGAGTACTTCTGAATAAAAGTACATGTACGTAATGTCTACACGTTCAATATAGTTGTACTACCACACGTTACGACTATTTCTAGAAACTAGACGTTTAAAGTACAGGTGTACTTCAAGACGTTCAATATACAGGTGAACTTCCCACCTTTCTTTGACATGGACACCTCTTTCTTTCTGTCTCGTTATTTATTTTGTCAGGAAATATGAGAAGACTAAGTATTTGAGATGTGATATTAAGTTTCATCTTGGGAACAATTCCACTTTACGCTAACATGACTGAAAAGGTGAGAAATGAAGATTCAGAACAGGACGGAAATACACAAAGTTGCGTCCGTTTAATGAATATCATCAATAATTGCTCTAGTCAGGGTTGTAGTAATCCAAACCTTTATATTGTAGGTCCTTGACTTGCAAAGTCAAAGAAGGTGCATTAGCAAAACTTTAAATTAAGAAGAAATTTCAAATATACAGGAACACTAAAAAACGCTTGGAATTACATTGAGTTACAAAGCGTAGTTTATCTTTCCATTTATTTCTATATAAAAGCAAAGAAAGGTTAGGGAATGTCACGAAATGAGATCATGAACTATTTAGCAATAAAACAATTCATGTGAGATAGAAAGCAATTACGACAAGATTGTTAATTGTTTTTTCTTGGACATGTGAAATATGTTTATATATGGGAATGATACAAGATTATTCACTTATACATATTCACAAATAAAAACATATATTTTTAAATCAATAGTTTTTGAATGATGACTAGTGCACTATTCAACACAGATCCTGTATAAGACTAAGTCATCCTTTTCAGACGTGAACCCACGATGTAACTTCATTCCTGCATGTTGGATGTTTTCTTATACAATTTTTCATCCGCAGCCGATCATCATTCGAATCATCAAAATGTGTCACTGCCTTAGCTTCTTAATCCATGTTTCCTTAAAACATAACGTCTGAAAAAGAAAAGACAACTTGTCTTATAAATATTCGTCATCAGTTGCCCCTCTTTAGGCAACATTTTGATCACCATAGCACATGGAAGAGGCTTTAAAACGAATTATATATATTGTTGTATATGTCAGATGACGGGCTCCTCGTCTTTTTGTTGTTATCTACAGAAAGGGTAAGGAATCGACTGGTTGAAACTAGGAATCAGTCAACTTACAGAAATAATAGTTTCGACATTATATACTTTAAATTTTCGTCTGGTAAAACAACGATTTTGTAATAAATCAGATAATTTATTAGGTAAAACATCAGCATAATTAATAATTATGTGACAAATTTATTATTTTTTAATTGATAGATACATTTGAAGAAAACAGATTGGAAAGACTGAATCAGTCAAATGAACAAATCGTTATGCGTCTTCCCACTTTGGAATTTATATACTTGCCCACAATCCTCAATGATCTCCAATCCTTGGCACAACAAACTGGGTAGAAATACACTCCAGACTGGCATGTCAGATATTGTGACATCGGACAGGATTGAGGATTATTTAAATTACATGGCAGTTCTCTAAAGCGACTCGGCGTCTCTTGACAAAGCATCATGGACATCATTGTGTTACTTCCACCCATATTGTTGTTGCTGCTCCCTACTCCCCCTCCGCCTCCGCCTCCTCCCATGTTAAATCTGCCCATATTTGGCTGGGTGTTAAAATTTGGCCTGTTGAACCTATTCCCCCTATCGTTTACGCCTCTGTTTCCACCTCCACCTCCGCTTGGCATTTCCATGTTTCCACCACCACCACCGCCCATGCTGTCTACTGCGCTGCCCATGTTTCCGCCACCACGTGTATTTCCTTGCCCACCTCCTTGACCAAATTCATTACCAAAACCACCACCACTCATTCCTGCCCCTCCCCCTCCCCCTCCCATGCCATCCATCCCTCCGCCAGTTCCTCCACCCGTGCCTGATCCGGAACCCATAAACATAATTGCTTGTTGAGGTTCCATGCCCATCATCATAGCGGAGGGGATGTCAAACTGGGCCCCTGAAATAAAGGAGAATATTATTAAACGTAGGTAAACAAGAGATGCGCCAAACTATTACTGGGACTCCCAGAGGAAGTTGTGTAACGTCATTCGTCAGAAATTATCAACAGTTCTTGGTCTAATTTACAGTAAAGACTTACTAAAAACTTTGCTATGGATTGCACAAAGCTATCATCTCTCAACATAACTCTATTTTTTAAATAATCGAGGTAGTATGGATGAAAAAATAAAAAATAAATTACTGAGAACTATTATAACAGGATGTTTGAGAATGATTATTATATACCTCAACAATTTTGTATCCGACTTATTTTATGATTATCATTTTTAATAGATAAGATTTGCCAGGGCTTTAGATTAATGTGCTTCTCCCGAAAAGAGGAGTGCATATAGAAACAATGAATATTGCTTTATAAAGGAGTAGAAACTATATTGTAAGCAATGTGCCGTTAATAATGCCATCATGTACCTCAAATCAAAACGATTATGAAAACTTGTTCGAATCTTGTTCGAGAGTGTATTTTGTCAATGTCATGTTTGAAATTCTGTTCATCTCTTGTTTGAGAGTGTAGATCATGATAGAAAACCTGTTCAAATCTTGTACGAGTCTATGTCGTGTCTAAAAGAAGTCTTCATCCTTTGTTCGAGTGTATGTCCTGTCTGAAAACCTGTTTAATTCTGGCTCCCCATTGTTTGAGCATGTATGTCATGACTAAAACATGTCAAACTCTGGGTAGAGGGAACATGTTGTCAATGTCATGCCTGAAACCTGTCAGAATCTGGGTAGAGGGAATATGTTGTCAATGTCATGCCTGAAACATGTCAGACTCTGGGTAGAGGGAACATGTTGTCAATGTCATGCCTGAAACCCTGTATAATTCTAGTACTTGAGAATAATTTGCAATGTCATCTCATGTGACATTTTAATCCAGGGAATTTCCTGATTTTGAATTTTTATGTCCTAAATTAGGATAAACATCGTCACCTAATATTTGTGAACAATGTTTATTATATTCAATGGAGTTAGTTCTAACATTGAAATCATGTGGCCTAACTCACAACAACTAGAAAAAGACAACCATGCACAAATAAAGTCAACTGTAAACAAGCAGAAAATTTTCATTTAAATATTTTTTTCTTGAATTTGCTCGTTAGTCTAAAATCACGATTAAAACAATGAACTATCCGAGATATAATTTACGGTTACACCAATTTACAAACGGACGAAGATGGTTTTATTTATCAGCCATACGTAGGTCGATAAAAATATATATAAATGTTGATATAAATTGATCATAAAGGTCGATGTAAATATATATAAAGGTCAATATAAATAGCTGCACAGAAATCATCAGTCAAAGTTTAAGACAATCAATTAGTCAGACATAAGATTTTTGTATGCTTTGAGTCCAGTAGAAAGTTATGTCAACTTTTGTTATTCCGACACTTCTTGTATTTATTGTTTGTCTTGTCAATGTTTTGTGTTTGTATTGAAAAAGACTCAACGTCGAAAGCGCCCAATCTAATAGATAGATAGATAGATAGATAGATAGATAGATAGATAGATAGATAGATAGATAGATAGATAGATGGATAGATAGTTTTCAAAACATTGACGTGTATTTCCATTTACTAAAATAATATTCTTATGACACCTAGATGTTCTATATAATACCAAATATTTCTTACATCATTACTACGGGCTATTTAAGTAAACTTCAGTATGACAAGACATTTTGTATATATAGTCTATAAATAAAAGTAAATAGAAGCAACGGAAATTCAAAAGAAATTTTTAAACCATGCAGACTCCTTTGAAAATACAAAGACGTGCCAAACATGACGCAACCTGTAAATTATGACGTCAACTTGTAAATTATGACGTCAACTTGTGTAAAAGCACTAAATAAACTGGTGTACAAAAGAAAAACTAACAATGGCACTCACCTGGGTTTCAGTACTTTGTGAAATGGTCTTTGAAATGTATAACTTCTTGAAGACTTCCGGTTCTGGTGTTGGACAAAGCTTTGATGTTGTCTGTGATGGTGGACGATCATATTGTCGGCATGTCCACCACTATGTCTTCATGAATGCTAATTTTGTTCATGGATCTCTGGAATCCCATTTTCATGATTATACCAAAAACGAGGTTACCGTGTTTAGGCATGACACCCTGTAGATGTTTGGCAAGATGCCAAATAGATCTTAATACCAACTACTGACCAACAATAAGAGCGTAAAGTGCAGAAGCGCGCTTTAATATTGACGTTTCCAGCAGTTTAGGCCAAATTAGCGATTCCATCTTTCTTGCTACAGCGCATTGAAAAGCACCCATCCTGACGTTATTTTCCCAGAATCCTCTAGGGTCTAAACATTTACATTGTTTCTCCACATGTAGGACGAACTAAGTTTCGTAGGAAAAAATCTTTCTTACTTGTTTCAAGATGATTCACCTTTGAGCAATCTCTTTTACTGGCACTTTCAGTTGATTTTCCATGTCATGTAATTAAAAGCTGATGCAGTTTGGAGTTTCTTGACGCAGTCTTTCTGGAATGTCCTCACATCTTTCATAATGCAACGAACGTTAACTGTTCCCATTGATGCTTCATCAGATGCATAAGAAATATTTATGTAATATTTCATACAATCTGTTCAAGTGCTCTTACCAAAGTACTCACAAGTTTGCGACAATTCGTTTCATCAATGAGATTTCGCGATCACATCTACATCTTTTTGTTATTTAAGTCTTTTAATAGTAAAGAAACTGGCATTGTTCCATTCCTCTAATGTTTCCGATACAGTTCTATAGGTAACTGTACCTTTCTTTAAGGGAAATTAATCTAATATGCTATCATTTGTTAGAATTGGCTATTAAAGGATTTTATTACAAGCATTACACTATTTCCCTAATGAATGAAAATGCAAAATTATTCCGCAAGTTTATCTCGATGCATTTTTGTTTGCGTTTTGGTTAGCATATATTATAAGGTATGCTTATTGGCTCACTGATAATACGGATATGACGTCGCAAAGGTTGCATCACTTTTGGCACGTCTGTATAGTTCTGTTTCTTCCAATAATGACCAATATAATTTGTTGTATATCTAAGCTCTTTCGCAAGTTCGTGTTGAAAGAATTTACCAATGCGTCATTTTTTATATTGGCGTGAGAGCAAACTAAAGGTTATATGCGATATTTATTGAGCTCAAGTTAAGCATGCTAAAAGTAATACAGGCAGATATTCATATATACAAATCATTATGCTTGATCGTCTCATTGACGAAAAATTGACATAAATCCCAGACGAAACGTTTCCTTAAATAAGTCTTATGTTGCAATGGGTTCTGAAGTATTTTTAGCTCGAAACTTCCAAAGGAGAATCTCACATGCCTGTTTTGCCGAAATGTTAGATATAATTGTGATGTTCAAAGCCTGGTTTGAAATGCTGGTTATTTTTATCAGTTTGTAAGTAGCCAGTGTTTTCAAGTAACGAAAGTGATATAATTATTGCTTGATATCACACACACACACACACACACACACACACACACACACACACACACACACTATCTATCTATCTATCTATCTATCTATCTATCTATCTATCTATCTATCTATCTATCTATCTATCTATCTATCTATCTATCTATCTATCTGTCTGTCTGTCTGTCTGTCTGTCTGTCTGTCTGTGTTTGTGAAAGTATGGTTGTCATACTTTAAAGTAAGTTTGTAAAAGTAAATCATAAACTTGCAAATTTAGAGACGAAAGATCGAAACATGGAAATGTATCGTAATGTTAGATGATATGATGACGTCTCGTTGTGCGAATTGCATTGACACACGATTGTACAATTTTCAAAGCAGAACATAACCGGAAGCCGATTTGTCAATCAAATACATTTCCACATGTGTCTACTAAAGGTTCTTCTTAATAGAGCTTCCTCATATTTTGTGAATGATTTTTAACGTCTTTGATTTATTCCAGAAAGGTACACAAATTAAATCTCGAAAACTCTGTGACATTGTTGAAACCCTATTATAAGCATAATTTATAGTATGATATATAATTATAAACAACAAGCAGAACGGTATAGTAAACGAAGCACACTTTAAAAAGTTAAAATTTCTTATTTTGTATATAAAATTTTAAATCAGATGGTTATTCTATGCGTATATTTTGGTTTCATTACTCCAATTAATTGTCCAAAAAAATAAATAAATCGCCTTTTCTCTTTCAAATAATGTTCTTTAGGCTTTGACACATTATTAATAATACTAATAATACTACTTTTAAAAGTTATTATTACAATTTTGATTTTTTTTTTTATTATTATTATTATTATTATTATTATTATTATTATTATTATTATTATTATTTGTTAATTTTTAAAAAATATTTAAAAAATATTTATTATTATTGTTATTATTTCTATTATTTTTGAAAAATATTAAACTTGTATTATTATTATTATTTTTATTATTATTATTATTATTATTATTATTATTATTTGTTAATTTTAAAAAAAAAATATTTTAAAAATATTTATTATTATTATTATTATTTCCATTATTTTTGAAAAATATTAAACTTGTATTATTATTATTATTATTATTATTATTATTATTATTATTATTATTATTCACATTAAACGAATTCAATATGACTTGCTTAATTCTATCGACGTGAAGACTATTATATCCTTGATTGCTTTTGTTGTACAGAATTAGTCAGACTTAATTTATACGTTTATATCAGCGCTATAAGATAAGAATTCTTTATTTCAGACTACAGAGTTCCTACCTCTAAACCTCTAAATTAAAATATAAAGTTATAAAATATAAAGTTAAAAAACATTTTAAACATAAAAGCACACACACACACAGATATATATATATATATATATATATATATATATATATATATATATATATATATATATATATATATATATATATAGCAACATCTATAACTATTAACTGCGCCATGCATTAATAAGAGTAAAATTAAAAGACACATTTAAAGAGTAATTTGTTCCATATACTAATAATATGAGAATTTACATGAATGTCATAGTTCCAAAGAGATTTCAGTATACAGTTCTTACAATATGATATTCTTGTCATCATTGAGAATACATACTTTCTTATTATTTCATTAAAACTGAATATATTATAGTTAACAAACATGTTGGAGGCACTGTTAAACCTTGGAAGACCTAAAAGAAAACGAAGACAATTATTATGACCAATAACTAGTTTTCTTTGTTCGAGTCCACAGAGTCTAAGATTGTTGGTGTTATTTTATTCATTTTACAAACCAGAGTGCGTTACTTGCAATGAACCATTCACTGTTGAGCACTTATGACAGATTGTTTGAACCTGCAACCTACGCGTGCTAAGTATTATAATGTGCATGCCATGAAGGAACATTTTGATACTATAAATATCGCTCGCATTATAGTTTTCCTGAAGGAAGTAAACCTTTATTTTAAACTATAACTTGTATGCCATCACCTAGAGCACTTTTATGTGTTGTAATAACCGTCCTTTATTTTCAAGATCTTTTCATCCGTCTTCATTAATAGGCATCATTTTCATGCCCGTTTGATAGGGAAGCTTTATATTTGACCGTTGCCATCTTATCCTTTTACTTTCAACTGTTTGGTTTTTGATCTCGCTGGTTGATATTAAAACATTTAAGTTTTTTAAAACGCTTTTGCATATAACTCAATCTGTTCCAATCACAGATTACATATTGAGAAAGCAGACATGAGATTTATTACATCAATCGATTTTTGTGCAACATATCTCTCTTTATTGTCGAAGGCAAGGTCGTTACTTTAATACTGCGTGTTGGCTAATCCGATCTGTGATATCAGTTAGACTTACAAAAAAAAAAAAAAAAATTCCTGGACAAAACTCACTGCAGCAACCAATTACTAACTAAATAAATATTTGTACTCGGTTATTCAGGTCTTATTATAGTTTGATTTTTAATTATTCAATGTTGATTTATTAATTAAAAATGGAGCAATTCAAAACGCGTCTTATTATTTTATCTTTTCTTGAAACCGGATACAAAACATCAACATAAATAAGATTGGTCACGTTTGTAAATGAATCAGAATAAGCACAATGAAGCAGGGCATTTTTGATTTTCCATTAAACGGGAAGTGGTGATAAAAATGAAAAAAAAAATGAAAATTACATGTAATTTGTATTCTGATGGTTACACGTCTTGGATCACGAATCATTAAAATAAACGTCTTTTACAGAGAGTGCCCATGTATCACTGAATCACAAAGCGACGTGTAGGAACACTAAAACTGTTTCTGTTTTAAAGATCGCGCTGTATGCATCGTATATCACTGTCAGCATGGACAGTAGCGAAGAATATATGACACAGTCTTCAGGACAAATGCCGTATTGTCTGAGTTGTTCGTGTCAGATATAAAAACTATATCTTTCATATAAATGCAAATTATATTATTTTTGTTCTCTCAACAGTGGGCGAGCCATAACAGGTATAATTACATAATTATGGAAGATGTATATTGCACATGCCGTGTCAGAAAGAAAGATTACGGTGTCAACTTTAAAGTCTTAGGAAAAACTACAAAAAGAAAACATTTAAATAATTATAAACCTAGTACAATACTAAAAAAGAACAAATCTACTTTTGACCCAGACAAAATAGATAAATTTTAGTGATTTTTTGTTTTTTGTTTTATCTCACATAATTTGTTTGTTTCATTAGGAACTTTTCAGTCATATCGTTACGATGTCTGCAGTGAGGCAGTTTATAGTATGTTTGATTAGGATCTTTAACGCAGCTTTAACAATTTTTCAGTCATATCGCTACGATGTCTGCCGTGAAGCAGTTTGTAGTGATGTCTAGCACTGGGGCATCATGCCGCAAACATGTAGCATGATGTCCCACCCAGTCACATTATCCGGACACCAGGCCGACCAGTCCTAACACTAACCTCTTAATGCTGAGCGTCAAGCGAGGCAGCTGTAAATACCATTTTTGTAAGTCTTTGGTATGATTCGGCAGGGGATCGAACCAACAACCTCCCGCGTTCGTGACGGACGCTCTAACCACTAGACCACCGTAGCGGTTTTAGCCCTGAGACTTCAATAGACAATCGTCATTCAATTTCTTCCCAGTAGTGATTTTGTTTTACAAGTGTTGCTTTAAATGCTGAAAAAAAGAACTATTGCTTTTATCTTGTGTCCTGTTTCTAAACTGAATTTGATCTTTTAACATACATTCATATCTGAACAGGTAATGACATGATATTAATGCATGCACCACTTTAAGTTTAGAAAAGAGGAGACGTTTTGTGTTCTTTAATCTTTTTTGAAAATAGAAAAAGCGCAATCCACTCTCTAACGCTTTGGAAAATGGAATATATTTGACCTTCATGAGACATTTGACCTTTACGAAATATTTGACATTTATGAGACATTTGTCCTGTAGTCTTATCGGTTTAGATAAGCTGAAGGTTATGCCCATTTCAGACAAAGGCAGATTACTATATCATATCTCTTTGTTCCAAGGAAACTTGTTTGCATTTGTCCAGACAATAAATACTGCGTTGTCTAGTAGAACAGTCAACAGTAGGAAATGCTTTATTATGAAAAGAATTTATAATCAATTTTTTTTCAGTGACAGAAAATATATATTTCTCATAAATATTTAGTGGAAGATGCTGTCCATAAACTGATAGATATGGCTATATTGCAACGGTTCTCGCATAACGCTTATTTTCAAAGAATCGTCATAACGAAAGATAATGGAGGAAAAGACTGGTAAACTATGCAATGTCGGTCGGTTTCAGTTAGGTATATATGTTTTAATAGTTTGTGAGTTTAATGCATATAAACCTGACTGCTGTTTCATCTTTATCCCTGTTTAAGATTGGGCAAGCATAGAGTTTATCTTGACACCAGATAATGGCTAGCTATCAGCATTGGAACCGATAGGTTCATGTACAAATAAACAGTTTACTTTCTAGTTATTCCACGCTTTTTTTCTGTGTGATGCCTTGGGGAAAAAAATAGATACAACCTTTTTTTTAGTAGTTCGAAGCTGTAACGATAAAACTAAAATACCTGTTGCCAAAACTTAGTAAACAATAGGTATCCATAATGAGAAATAATTTTGGATCATTAAGTAGATATCTTACGCGTATGTTCGCGATCGTGCAAGAAATTAAAAAGGATGACGTGGAGCAAACCATCCTTCCCTTTAAAACTCTTAAAATAAAAGAAATATGAAACAATCACACACACACACACACACACACACACACACACACTCGTACGCGCGCATGAATGAATATGACACCGAAAATGTAGCGTATCGTGACTTATAGCATACAAATAATTACGAATTGCAAGGTAAATTATATTGCATACTGGCATGCGAGGTTTAATATGGAAACATCAAATGGCAAATGTCTATTTATCTACGATGAGCCAAATGATGTAGGGCGAAACCTTATTCATACACTCCGTATGTCCCTTTGATTGAATAGCAAATACGACAGCCGAGTAGTATCACGCAGACATCTTTGACAGATCAATGGGCAATAGTAAGTGGAATTTAAAAAAAAAACCGAACTGCTGAAGTAAACAAAATCTCAATCTATTATTATGAAAAAAAAAATCACGCGATTCAATACAGGTACCATATGCTGAAATATAAACTATTTTTCCAAATAGATATTTCTCAATTTTAGCAAATTCGAACGACAAAGATGATAAAACATTGGATGATCGCAAAGTATAGAGAACAAAATTTAAGGAATAAAGGCTAGAACATTTACTATCTAACTTATTTGAAATAATCGTTTGAAATCCATCACTGATCAACGTCATTGGGCTCTCTTGGTGGGAAGCAAAATTAATGCCACGATCCCCTCCCCCGCGCCAGCTTTTTGCAGCTGAATGTTTCATAGTATTTCACCCTCGATTTAGTTTAGTTTGGTCGGTTCTTCACAAGACCTATGTTTAAGAGGGAGACAGCGAGGGTGGCCTTTGACGTAAACATTGTTCTCTGAAGCAAAGACGGGGCACCACTAAAGAACATTGCCCAAGGGAGCCAATTACCCTAGCCCAAGCAGTGCTTGGTTGGAATATGCTTTTACAAAAAAGGCGTTGGAGTCATCAAACGAAAACACTGAATAAGTAACAAAAGTATCAGTACAAAAGTTTATTACACGATGTTTCACCTATATATGAACTCAGTCTCGACAGCGTGAAACAATTGATAGTGTAATATATATGGTCTATACTGTGGAAAGTAAATAATTCATTCCGCAGCATTTTACAAGTAGTTACTAACTGTGGTTTGGGGATGAGGAATTTCGTTAATGGGATACCACATTTAGTGTTCACGATAGTTAAAGACCAGAACGAAAGACAAACAATGGTCAAGCTGTGTATGCAACAAAAATAAATTCACTGTACTATGAAAAATCAAAAGAAAAGAATTTATGACATATCATGGCTTCGCCAATTAAAGGTGGTAGGTGCTTTTCAATAAGCTTTTGACTGATTGAGACTTCACCAATTAAACTTGCAGATTTTGCAATACAATTTTAACTAATCAGGACTTAACGTATTACAACTGGCAGGTGCTTTGCATTCAGCTTGTGACTTATCGGGACTTTACCAATTTATGTAGCAGGTGTTTGGCTATCATCTTATGACATTGGGACTTGGCAGGTGATTTTCAAAAAGCTTTTAACCAATCGGGACTTCACCAAATAAACCCGGAAGATGATTTTTAACAAGCTTTTGACCAAACACGACTTCGCCAATAAAACCTAGCAGGTGCTTTTCAGTAATATCCGGACCAAGTGAATTAAATACAGAAGGTGTTTTTCAATTCACAACAAGTTTGATTGAACAGTAATTTAATTGATTACTGTGTCATTGCATTTTGATATATAGATCACATAGCATCATAGCATAGCAAAACAAATGTATCCTAACAACATATTTTTGCTGTTCTAATGTTCACATTTGCATCTGTAAGCAAAATGTCACGTTCAGGTTTTTTCCTCATTTGTAAAGTTATCGGTTTCATGTAGGCAATTTGCCTTTATCAGAAAGTTACAATTATATATTCTAAAATATCATAAATATACTACTTCAGTCCAAATGAAATAAAATATGTGGGAACGAATGTTGTTAATATATGAAGGATGTATTTTCCTAAATAATCTAATTAAATATATTTAGATTTAACCTGTTAATGCTATTTCATTATTGCTGGATTTTTTCGAATTTTACGCTTCATACATCTTTGTCTAAAGTTTATGAGCTTTTTGTTGGATAGATAAAAACTTTTTATTTCCTAAAATTTGTTTCTTAGCTATGGTTTTCACCGACTTGATGGTCTAGAGGGCTTTTCTTTGCCGTTGTAAACTTAGCGGAAAAATGTTGCTTTCATAAATGTAATTTTGTAACGAAACAAAAACGTAAACAATATATTTGCCACAAAGGTTTTAACGGCAGACATAAAAAGGTATTTTATCATTGGGTAAAGCTTCCACCGTCCTAATAAAGCACACGTAATTCAAAGGAAACGATACAAAATTAATGTTGAGACCATTAACCTAAATGCGACCATTTAAAGTGTAAGCATTCACAAGACGTTTGTTCCTAATGTGTTAGTAACTATACTAATCTACGTAGCCATATAAAGTAAGCCATGCCATATTTCCAGCTGTTACTATATTTGCTGATTCGGGATGATATCGGGCTTAATTCTATGGCTGTGTTTGTGAATATTGGGATACTTACTTGCTATCCCTGTCCATAGGGCTAGAAACGTCAGTATGAGGTACATTTTCCTGAATTTCTGTATACCCAAGGAAGATCTGTGTCCTTCTTCGAAGTTTTGAGCCAAGTTCAAATAACAGACCAGCTGTTGTGTTTTACAGGAGACCTGGTCCCAGTGACTGTTTGTGCTGCTCCGACAACTGGTTAATTGAATAATTAGTTATACACGTAATTAACTGACTAAAAATTTATGCAGATTAGGTCATTAAGAAGACATGTGTTGAACGCACGTTCTTCTTAATGACCCATTGTGCATAAATTTGAAGTATAGCTTTGTCGTCAACTTATTTACATCATGTATCCATGTCCAATGTCTGAAATACCAGGAAAATGAACTCGTCAGTAAGGGCCCAATTAATAGCGTGTCACATTTGGAAGCTTATGTTGACTTCCATTTATGGAGAAAGGAAAAAAAACTGTATTATTATCATAAGCAAGTTTGTGGTCAATACTCACGCTTTCATGGGGGAATCATCATCTAAATGTTAAAGTTGACAGAAATTGGCCATTGCAATCACAAAGGTCCGTTATCGTTCGTCATGCTTTTCTTGATTCAAATGATTTACCACTTTCTTACACTTAATGTTTAAGGAAGAAAGCCACATTGACGGAGTCGTGATCAGAAGATCACAGTAAGAATCCCAACAATCGATTAGCCGAACTGCAGGGCTGCCGTTGCGTGTCCCTAGACAAAACATTTTACACTACTTCACACACACACACACACACACACACACACACACACACACACACACACACACACACACACACAGAGGCATACACATATCTTAAATGTAAATGAACACTTGGCACATTTAATTTCATAAACAAAGTTTCATTTTGCATTATTTCCATTCGAACATTTTTAAGCAGACACGTCAAAATCCGGATTTGATAAATTACAGTTTTGGCAACTACTAGCATTCATGGGATTAACGTCAGAAAAGTACCAATCCATCTAAACATAACGAAAGTCTGAAATGGACCATACATTATTCTTTATGTGAAAACATTATTCGAAATGAAAACGTTAATTTTGTACATTTTTTCTTAATATCAAATTCCAAGAAAATATTAATTTCTTTAAGCAGCAAAGCATCTTATGATCTTAATCAAAACAAAAAGAAAGCAAACGTAGTACAGTGTGAAATATAAGTCTGTGTGTCAGTGTGTGTGTCTGTGTATGTGTGCGTGTGTATATGTGTGAAAAAGAGAGACCATGATGGTCATTTAGACTTGACGATTGTACTTTATGCATATCAAACAGAGGAAGCAACCCAGTTAGATTTAACGATTCTTCTTGGAGATGTCATAGCTATTATTTGCTGTCTATTTATTGTCTTCACTATGCTCGATGCATCATAATAAATATCAATAATTATTTTGACGCATTCTTTAAGTTTGTGTTTGCTTATATCATTTAAAATCTTATCCAAATTTTGCGATAATAGATCTTTGTAATTTTGGATAAACGATAGACCTTCTTCATTGTTCTATATGTATTTATTTATTTCGTTACACATAGAAACACTTATAGCCCTTTGCTTTTGTTGAGCCACGTAGACAAGGGGAACTAAAGTATATAACCCACATCTCCTATTGGTTATTATCAATCCAGTCATTTGTCATAGTTGCAAAAAGCTTTAATCCATAGTGATTTATCTCCCTTACGTCTCGATTAGCCCGATCATACACTACTACGTCGTCTTCTGCATAATTAAATTCTTGTAGGTCAATAATGCTACCACATCTGGCTCCGTTTTAATAAATATATTTAAATCACTTGCAATTATGATTTTATACACAGAATATTTCATGTTTAGGTGAGCTAACTAATTTTCTAGCACTCTATATACATTTTCTTCCGAATGAACAGTGAAGTTGTTGCTGCTGTTGTTGTTGTTGTTGTTGTGAACAGTGAAGTTGTTGCTGTTGTTGTTGTTGTTGTTGTAGGGTTTAACGCTATTTTTCAGCACAAGATAGGCTATATATGGCGGCCAGTATTAATGGTGGAGGAGGAACCCAGGAAAAGCCCCGGAAAGAAAACCACCGACCCACGAGAAGCTACCGGCTAGCTTTCTCACATTACTACTTTAGCCGAATCGGAGACTCGAACGCACGCAGACATAGGTGAGATGGCAGTAATCCGTAATGGAGAGCACTTTAGACCACTCGGCCACTCGGGGCACTCCGAACAGAGAAGTATTCAGTCGACAAATAGACAAGATGAAAAATTTAAGTTCCAATTCAGTATGCAAGCCTAAGACGAAGCAACTAACCAAATAATATTTTTCAGGCACTATTTTGCTTGAATAGGAGTTTGCAAAAAAAAAAACCCAAAAAACCCCCTGACATCCCCTGAATTTCAGTTAGCTCATTATGATTTGATTCTTATGATATCAAAAATTGATTGCTAGTTTCTACTTCTGTTTCAACAAAGCCTAGCATATCAAATTGTAATAATAGTTAATAAAATCAGACATCTTTTCTCTAGAAAGTTTCTAACTTAAGCCAGATATATTCCATACCAGACAACCTAACACAGAAGTAGAACGAATCTCCTCATACACATTTTGTAGGCCTCGGCCAAAGTCCTATCTTTTATCTGCAAGAATATCATCACTTCTGTAACCGTCTATTACTAGCATCACTTCTACCCTCATCAAATGCTTACGTCTAACCGTCTATGATTAGCTTGTTATATTTGTTGAAAGCGTTCTTCTCTTATTCAATGACTTTTCTCACTCTGAACGGGAAATCGTGTTCACAACAACAACAGCAACAAAAACAATACTACTACTACTAACAATAATGGCAATAATAATAATAATAATAATAATAATAATAATAATAATAATAATAATAATAATAATAATAGTAATAATAATAGTAATAATAATAATAATAATAATAATAATAATAATAATTATAATAGTAATAATACTAATAGTAATAATAATAGTAATAGAATATAATAAATAATAGTGATAATAATAATAGCAATACTACTACTACTACTAATGACAATACTACTAATAATAAGAATAGTAATAATAATATTAATAATAATAGTAAATGAATATAATAAATAATAATGATAATAATAATAATAACAATACTATTACTACTAGTACTACTACTTCTACTACCACTAACAATAATGAGGACTTTTTATTGCGCCTAATCTTTAGAAGCGCTAAGTGCTTTACAATATCTCTAGCGACACGAACACAAACAACAAACACAAACACCGAAATCTCAAGCACCCCTAGGTCACCCAAGTCTGCTCTCGCAGTCGAAGAAGGCGAGCCCCAAGAACACTCCCGAAAGGGACCACTGCGTCACTGCGTCCAAACCACTCCACGCCGTCGAGCCCAAGCATGCAAAAAAAAAAACAAAAAAAAATACAGCGGTTACAACGAGCATACGACTGTCAGAGGATAAGCGCAAGTATCCTGCCGGTGTGCACACAGGGGCAAGGCTGGACAAACACACCAGACCGGAGTACGCTAGCGAAACGCAGCACAGAGAACAAACCCCGTGCCCGACTCCGGACCAAACGGATAGCCAACGCAGGGCACAGAGCAACGGGTAGGCGCTCCCCGACCGTGGCATCCCAAAGACGACTCGATCATATATTATTATAGATATCTTGACTGTGTATTCTTTTCTGCAAATTCATGGTATATGTGTCATACAAATAACAAACATACCCCCACAAACTCACACCACTCCTTCCAAGAGGAACCTTTTGCAGTACAAAACAAGGCAAAGACGCTTCATAGTTTGAAAACTAGACGTAAATTGTTTGCTGTCTACAAAAATAAATTTAATATCCTACATAATATGGCTCTTTATCTAACAAAATCTATACAAGCTAGAGAGTCAGTGTTTTAACTCAAGAATTGTTGTTTTGTATTACATTTTAATACATGTTACAAATAAATACTATTATTAATATTATTGGTAGTAGTATTATTAAGTGGCCAAAGTGACTTTAGCGTTTGCCTACGAGGCTATGAGGAAGGAGGCTGCGGGTTCCAGCCACGACTGTGTCATACCAATGGCATGCAAATTGTACCAGCAGCAGCCGGGCTTGGCGCTCGGCATTAAGAGGTTATGGTTAGGACTAGTCGGCCTGGTTTTCAGCATGATGCCCCAGTGCTTCACATCACTATAAACTGCCATACTGTAGATATCGTAGCGATACGACTAAAATTTTGCTAAAACTAGTTGAAAATCCAAATCACACGCACTCACATTATTATTATTATTAATATTATTATTATTATTATTATTATTATTATTATTATTATTATTATTATTATTATTATTGTTGTTGTTGTTGTTATTGCTGCTGCTGAAGCTGTTGTTTTATTATTATTGTTGTTTCCTCAGGCTCCTAGGTATTTCATTATATTATACATGGCCCCAGCATTTCTACTATTTTTGAAAAATGTATCATGACTCACCTTCTAAACACAAAATCTCCGTCCTATTTAATTACATTAGTATAAGATTTATATGTTGTAAATAGATGTAAAACTCCGTGCATGTACTTGTATTTATAGTCACGTTTCATAATCACGTAATTGTTTTTAGGTTCGTTGTTGCGTGTGTGTTCCTTGTATATATATATATATATATATATATATATATATATATATATATATATATATATATATATATATATATATATATATATAGAGAGAGAGAGAGAGAGAGAGAGAGAGAGAGAGAGAGAGAGAGAGAGAGAGAGAGAGAGAACGAGAGAGAGAGAGAGAGAGATATCCAGAGAGAGAGAGAGAGAGGGAGAGAGAGAGAGAGAGAGAGAGAGAGAGCGAAAAAGAGAACGAGAGAGAGAGAGAGATCCACAGAGAGAGAGATATCCAGAGAGAGAGAGAGAGAGAGAGAGAGAGAGAGAGAGAGAGAGAGAGAGAGAGAGAGAGGGGGGGCGAATATATATGCAGACACATATATACAACTATATATAGTAATATTTACATATTACACAATCAAACAATGCTAGGGTCGTCCGTCGTCTCGGATAGCAGTCGTCGGTTCATGTTCTTTACCGTTCAGTGCAGTATTGGTATATGACTTAAATGAACTATGGTCATACTGAATACAGCGTGTCCAATGGCGACCAGTGTACGTCCTCGATGACACAATATGACAATTAGAACCTCGGATTTGTCTTAATTAAAAACGCTATGTAGGAGCAATACGTTCTACCGAGATGGAAATGACAGAACACGTTTCCTTATCAAGTAACGTTTTAAATATTATGTGGCATTTTATGTTAACTGGCGAGCAGTGTCAGTAAATCATGCATTCATTTCGTCTCATGGTGACTACTACCTGTCACTCAGTCTGCACACATCGTTAAGAAAAATGGACGAACATTTCGTAATAGTGATGATAATGAATCATGTTGATGATGACGATGAAGATGACAATAATGACGATCATCAGTCCTCATACTTGCAACACTTGCTATATTTCCAAGACAGAAAAAATATATTTCGAAGAAAATCACGAGTTAGAGATCTCCTCACAGACTTTGTTACAAATGTGCACTTATATCGAACCACTTGCTACCGTAGAACTTAGAAGTGATAAAAGTGAAAAGTTATCCTTTTTAGAATTTATGAATTTTTTTATTGTTATATTCATTTGACATACATCGATTAAATGTGATGATACAGTAATAATAATAAAATATTTTGATGTTTCTATTGCCTCATGCGTAGAATGTATGTTCGTAGGGTGGATAGGTCACTCCACTGCAGGTGTTTACAAATAAGAGCACGAGTGTAGAAAGGCTCATTTTGCATTATTTGCAATACTAATAAATTACATTTTCTTTCATATGGACGGCATATATAGCTAGATTCTACTTCGATAAGTATTCAGATTTCCACATGCAGTATAATGCATAATTCTAATGACTGGTTAATATTGTGTGTCAGTAATACTGTGTGTCATTAATAATGTGTGTGTCATTAATACTGTATGTGTCATTATTACTGTATGCGTCAATAATACTGTGTGTGTCATGCATACTGTGTGTGTCATTAATATTGTGTGTGTCATTAATACTGTATGTGTCATTAATGCTGTGTGTGTCATTAATACTGTATGTGTCATTAATACTGTGTGTGTCATTATTACTGTGTCATTAATACTGTGTGTGTCACTAATACTGTATGCGTCATTAATACTGTGTGTGTCATTAATACTGTATGTGTCATTAATACTGTGTGTGTCATTAATAATGTGTGTGTCATTAATACTGTATGTGTCATTATTACTGTATGTGTCATTAATACTGTGTGTGTCATTAATATTGTATGTGTCATTAATACTGTGTGTGTCATTTATACTGTATGTGTCATTAATACTGTATGTGTCATTAATACTGTATGCGTCATTAATACTGTGTGTATCATTAATATTGTATGTGTCATTAATACTGTATGCGTCATTAATAATGTATGTATCATTTAAAATGTGAGTTATTAATAAATGTATGTGTCATTTATAATGTGAGTCATTATTTCTGTATGTGTCATTAATACTGTATGTGTCATTTGTACTGTATGTGTCATTAATGCTATATGTGTCATTAATAATGTATGTGTCATTAATAATGTATGTGTCATTAATAATGTGTGTCATTAATACTATGTGTCATTAATACTGCGTGTCATTAATACTGTATGTGTCATTAATACTGTATGTGACATTATTACTGTATCCGTCAATAATAATGTGTGTGTCATGCATACTGTGTGTGTCATTAATACAGTGTGTCATTAATACTGTATGTAACATTAATACTGTGTGTGTCATTAATACCGTATGTGTCATTAATACTGTCTGTATCATTAATACTGTGTGTGTCATTAATACTGTATGTGTCATTAATACTGTGTGTCATTAATACTGTGTGTGTCATTAATACTGTGTGTATCATTAATACTGTATGCGTCATTAATGCTGTGTGTCATTAATACAGTATGTGTCATTAATACTGTCTGTGTCATTAATACTGTCTGTGTCATTAATACTGTATGTGTCATTGATACTGTGTGTCATTAATACTGTATGCGTCATTACTACTGTGTGTCATTAATATTGTGTGTGTCATTAATACTGTATGTGTCATTAATACTGTGTGTCATTAATACTGTGTGTGTCATTAATACTGTATGTGTCATTAATACTGTGTGTGTCATTAATATTGTATGTGTCATTAATACTGTATGTGTCATTAATAATGTTGTATCATTTATAATGTGAGTTATTAATAAATGTATGTGTCATTTATAATGTGAGTCATTATTTCTGTATGTGTTCTTAATACTGTATGTGTCATTTATACTGTATGTGTCATTAATGCTGTATGTGTCATTAATACTGTATATGTCATTAATAATGTATGTGTCATTAATAATGTGTGTGTCATTAATAATATGTGCCATTAATACTGCGTGTGTCATTAATACTGTATGTGTCATTAATACTGTATGTGTCATTATTACTGTATCCGTCAATAATAATGTGTGTGTCATGCATACTGTGTGTGTCATTAATACTGTGTGACATTAATACTGTATGTAACATTAATACCGTATGTGTCATTAATACTGTGTGTGTCATTAATACTGTGTGTGTCATTAATACTGTATGTGTCATTAATACTGTGTATCAATAATACTGTGTGTGTCATTAATACTGTGTGTGTCATTAATACTGTATGCGTCATTAATACTGTGTGTGTCATTAATACTGTATGTGTCATTAATACTATGTCATCAATACTGTGTGTGTCATTAATACTGTATGTGTCATTAATACTGTATGTGTCATTAATACTGTATGCGTCATTAATACTGTGTGTCATTAATATTGTATGTGTCACTAATACTGTATGTGTCATAAATACTGTATGTATCATTAATAATCTATGTATCATTGATAATGTGAGTTATTAATAAATGTATGTGTCATTTATAATGTGAGTCATTATTTATGTGCGTATCATTATTACTGTATGCGTCATTAATACTGTATGTGTCACTAAAACTGTATGTGTCATTAATACTATATGTGTCACTAATACTGTATGTGTCACTAATACTGTATGTGTCATTATACTGTATGTGTCATTAATAATGTATGTGTCATTAATACTGTATGTGTCATTAATATTGTATGTATCACTAATACTGTATGTGTCATTAATACTGTATGTGTTATTAATACTGTGTGTGTCATTAATACTGTATGTGTCATTAATGCTGTATGTGTCATTTATTCGGTATGTATCATTAATGCTCTATGTGTCATTAATTATGTATGTGTCATTAATACTATATGTGTCACTAATACTGCATGTGTCATTAATAATGTATGTGTCATTATACTGTATGTGTCATTAATACTGTATGTGTTATTAATACTGTATGTGTCATTAATGCTGTATGTTTCTTTAATAATGTATGTCATTAATACTGTATTTGTCACTAATACTGTTTGTGTCACTAATACTGTATGTGTTATTAATACTGTAGGTGTTGAAGCTACTAACTATATTGCAAATGTTATGAGTTATTTTACTTTAAATGGAAAACTTTGGGTGACAAAATATAATCTATATTGATTTTTCTACCAAGACAAGTAAATCACATTAGTGGATTTATTTTAATGGGGATCTCCTTGGAAATACCAACATTCATTTACTTTCATTCACTTTCTCCACTTACCTCTGCGTGGGCTGCTTGCTACACAACAATAGAGCTATCTCAGGTGTATCTGAAACAGCGTACATGAAAACTTGGGGTGGGGGGTGAGGCGGGGGTCATTGTAGCAGTAAAGCCCACCCTCTCCAAATTTGGCGTGAGGCAACGCTGGAAACGCTTAAATATGCAGGATTTTACGTGAGCGTCGTCCCTTGGGCCCCACATGGGTTTCCACACTATACAATCATTGCGTACATATGTATGCCCTCCACCCCATCTCAAACAACTACTTACTAGCCAACTGCAGCAAGATTCAAAGCGCCGACCCTGAACATGTAAATAGACAGAGATAATCTTTTTGTTTATTTTGTAATCTCTTTTGATGGAGGCGCAAACAAATATTTTTAAAACGAACTGCAAAACAAAGTTATAAATGTGAATTATTTGTAACACAAATAATACAATTGCTTCTGTATTGACAATCTAAAAAGGAATTGGAAGCAAGATGAACGATTACATACACCTGATTATTAAGAACAAACCGTAATTACCTTCTGAAAGAATAAGTACAGTCAAACATAGCGATCAGCCCCAATCATTGGTCACCTATCATAGCGATCATATTCAGTCATGAGACGCCGATCATAACGATCACATCCAATCTGAGACGCTTATCATAGCGATCACATTTGATCACAAACGCCGATCATAGAGATCATTTCCAATCAGTAGTCGTCTATTATGTCCAGACATTGCTGGTAAACCAATGTCATTTTCTTGCAAATATCCTGCGTCATTTTACTTAAATTTCTGTCTCCACATATTACCTGGAGACTGCCTTACAAGTATTGTACATGGAAGGAATAAGGCCAATAAACTTTAATTGACTTTTCGAACATTATATGTAAATAGTTAATTCATTGTTTACGTATAACCTCAGTGTTTCCTATACTCGGAAGTACCATATGAATTATATTAAATTCGTTTAAATGCTCGGACGTACTAAATTGATTACATTCAAGTCTTTTTAAAGTTTGGAAGTACTGGATTTCATTGCAAACAAAGAAAGATAAGTAAACATTACATCTCTGATTGGAATCGTCTACCGTACTAAGATCCAACGTCTAACAATAAACAATAGTCTGATACCAGGAAAAACAACGGATGTGACGTCATAACCAGTACAATATCAATTAGAATATACAATGTCGAATGGATATTTAGGCCGGAATACATAATTAGAGCTCGATAAAAACCGGGCTTAGTATACAGGTCTGTTAATCGTATGTTTAGGTGCTGTTGGTGAGGCTTCACTCGGAAACATTTTGCATTTTCCGTGAAACCAAACCTCGTCAGAATGAATTAATGTCACGCCCTTCTATACAACATGAATTGAAGATTTTTAATGTCACGGTCACATGCTAGAATAGTCGCCATGGAGTAACAAACAAAACAAAAGAAATATGTGCCACAGATCAGCAAACAAACAAACAAACAAACAAACAAACAAACAAATAAACAAAAGAAAAGACAAAGGCGAATTATAATGGTTTGCTTTGATGAATTTCAGGAAGTGAAAATACGCGCGTAAACTAGTGGATCAATGGTGTGCTTAACTCCGTGATCACTATTAGATTTGGTTTTGGCTGTCATATTTTTCAATTTTAAGGAAATGTATTGACTTTTACGGTCTGTAAATCGGGTACCACGCGATTGTTGTTATCTGTGACCGAACATGTCGGCAATTTTCCAATGTTGCTATCACAGTTTCGAATTCATCCATGCGTTCATATTCTAATGCTACAACACCAAGCTTACCTCTAGCTGGTAATGGTAACTCCGGGTGGTCAATTTCTCTTGCAATTTATCTCCATATTGTGTATTTACTCTGGAGAATGACTGTAGATTGCAAAAAACAATGAACCTGTTTACAAGTTTGGGGTAAAGTGCTAGTGTCATTGCGATACATTAAGACTATTGGTACATAAGCACATTCAGGGTATTTAAATTCATTTGGAACACTCTATTCTTTTGGACTTGTGATAAAACTGTTTTGGATTATTTTGGACTTAGTTCACAGTACCGTAAGTTCCTCTTAATATTTTCATTTGATTTAATTAAATTATTTGGAACGTTTTACAAAATCTATTGGTTAGATTATTTCTCTTACTGTAAGACCAAAGAGTCGTAGCACTAATAGTTGCTACACAAAATTATCGTTTATTTATGGCAAGAAGTCCCGGACAATTGTAATACATCAACATTGTTTGCACTTCACCACATTCAGGTCATTGAATTCATTCGGAACACTCAGTTCCTTTGGACTTAGGATTATTTTAGACTTAATTCACATAGCTTGAACACTATATAAACCCATCGTAACGCTATCGATATGGTTCCAACGTAGTTTAGTCTGTGTTCTGTATAAATCTATCGAGTTTGCTGTTTGGCATGAAATGCCAAATCAACAAATGAGGCAAAAGTGAACATGGTTGTAAGACATCACAGCGAGGCGTGCGCTTGGCAGGATTCAATCCCATGTCCTTCCGGTCGTGAGTTTAACACTAAATACGGAGTAATCTCGGGTTCTAGAGCTAAGCGACCAGACGATAATTCGGGGGTATATAATAATGTAATCACTTCGATATATGTAGCTATTACTTTCTAGCAAATCACAACACAAAACACAAACAATTTAAGCAATACTTTAAAAAAGAAAATGATAAGCAAACAAACATTTAGCTTAGCTTCGATATTTTATGCTTTGACACTGAAAAATATTATAAATGATGCATTCGATTTTCGTGCAACAAAAAATTACATGGGATCGAAATCGTGTTTGCATAAAACCGCAAGTAATCAATCAACTGTATATACCAACCAATCAAGCAGTAAATCAACTACTTGAATCACTCACTCACTCACTGATTCACTCAGAGTGACTCACTGACTGACTGACTCACTGACTGACTGACTCACTCCTTTTCACAATTTTTGCTTCCCAGAATGTTTAATTTTCTTCCAAATAAAGATTTACCTCGAGTTCAAATGACTTTATCAAAGCAGCCCAGAGAAAATTCCACTGGGCACATGCCAGCCTGGGTTGTATTTGCTATAGATGGGTGTGATAAGATTTTCTCCATTGCTAAATTTAACTACATTTGAATTTCAACTAAGTGCTGTATGTATTTGCAGATTGACCGGAATACGATTATTTGTGCCGCCTTAGATTAATAACGATGATTCAGCAAAACTGAGAGAGAGAGAGAGAGAGAGAGAGAGAGAGAGAGAGAGAGAGAGAGAGAGAGAGAGAGAGAGAGAGAGTAACAATATCATTAAATTTGTTTTAAAGCAATAAATAAGTATATAAGTTTACAATTAAATTATCATATATACTCGCTAATACTTGGAGTCCATTTACAAACCAATTAGACCCCAAACTTACCATCGCATTAGTTGGGCTTATGCGGGTCTCTTTCTTAGGAATAATCAGTGAAACAAACTAAAGAGATTCTGCAGTTTGTTAGGGAGAATGTGTGGAACAATCACCATTGACCACGATCTGCTGTCACATCATGTAAGGAAGATCAGATTTAATGTTGTCTGCAGTTAGAGTCTACTGTAAGCGACTTATATATGATATTAATTCCCATCATAGCGACAGGTATGCACGATACGACTATTTATGTAAGGATATCCTCTCGACACAATCATTTAGGCATGCTCATTTCGTTATTCTCAATTATGCATGCTCATTTAGGCAGTCTCATTTTGGCATTCTCTTTCAGTCATTCTCATTTAGGCACTTTTGTAACCACTACCCACCACCTGCCCACCATGGAAAGACATAATCCGTTAGATGTAATGGTTCATCATATAGAACTCTATGAAAGCATGCAACATAAAGTGTGTGTGTATGTATGTGCGTGTGTATGTGTGATTTAGATTCTTAACGTATCTTTAACAAGTTTTCAGTTATATTGCTACGATGTCTGCAATGACAGTTTACAGTGATATCTAGCATTGGAGCGTCATGCCGCAGGTATGTAGAATTATGCCTCATCCAGTCACATTATCCTGACACCAGGTCGACCAGTGCCAATACTAACCTATTAATGCTGAGCGTCTAGCGAGGCAGCTGTTAATGTCATTTTTATAAGTTTTGGTATAACTCGGCCTATGTTCGAACCCGCAACCTCGTGTATCCGAGGCGGACTCTCTAACCACTAGGCCACCGCAGCGGTTGCGACATAAAAATTCATTTTGTTTTAAATTAAGTTGAAGTCGAACCTACTTTTTTAACGGTTAACAATCCGGGTAAGTTAATTTTCTCACAAGTATTCATGACGTTTAGAGCATGGAACAAACAGTCGGATGGTTTGGATTTTGGATTTGATTTTTAAAAGATTACGCAACATCAGTACATCAAAGCTATATCGTGCAATTCAAATAAAGTACCCTTTCCGCGGCCATGCCTTGGCAACCGACCTGGGCTAATCCTGGGCTAGGATTGGATAGGCAGTAGATACTACAATTATCAAGTTAAAAACTTGGGAATAAATCAATAAAGTTGGAACGCCTGCGGCGAAAAGGTTTTCTTCAGGCACATTCTAAAGATGTTTTCTTTGATTGGCCAATATTCGAATCGTTACCAAAGGATAATGTCTATCCCGAGTTGCAAATAATATTACAGAATTATTATACATATGAACATATGCAATCGAGTCTAGACTAAGCAATCAAGCAGTTCTTACCTTTTGTTTCTAATACTGAACATTACAAAAATGACAAATAAATAAATAGATAGATAAATAAATAAATGTTGTTTCTTTTATGGTTTAACGCCATTTTTCAGCACAATATAGGCTATACATGGCGGCCAGTATTAATGGTGGAGGAAGAACACAGAAAAGCCCGGAAAGAACCACCGACCCACGAGAATCTACTGTCAAGCTTTCTCACATACCCAAATTGTCCGAATCCTAGATTCGAACCCATGCAGACAGAGGTGAGATGGCAGTGATCCGTAACGGACAGCGCTTTAGACCACTCAGCCAACCGGGGCCCTTAAATAAATAAATAAATAACTAAAGAAAAAAAAAAAAAAAAAATAAATAAATAAATAAATAAATAAAGCATGTTTTGTGTAACAACACATATTTGTCTTTGAACTATGACAACTTTATGTACTTTTCCTTAAATCGAATATGTTGACTCTGCCCTTTACCGACTGCATGGAGAAAATAAAATGTATTAACATTGGACACTTGCAACAAAGAAATGATTTTATAAACATATTCCCAATTTCGATTATGGAACATTGTTTTCTGTTGCAGAACCACCATTGCTGGTAAAGTATCATTCAATTTAAAATGAACCTTATAGATTCTGTGTTATCATATGTGTCGTTAAAACTTTATTGTTAAGTCTCAAATATTTACGGTAGTGGTCGAATATATTTATTTATTTACCATTTATGTTACCCTTATTAATCATTTGATCAGTCCTCGGGCTACTACACTATATAAGCATTTCTCGAATCTTTCTCTCAGGTGGAAATCATTTATTTTAGTTAGGTGTGAATTAATGGACCAAGGTAATTATTATTCAAAGTTACAGGGGAATTTAGATTAGCGATGTGAGTTGAGGACATTTGATTCCGTTAAAATTGTTGAATTTGTCCATTCCATGGCTTAAACCGCCTATGATAACCTTCTCGTACAAGACACGCTTGTAACGGCTTATCTACCTTGGCTGCATTCTAAATACACTAAAAGCTTTTAAGTTAATCAAGCAATGATATTTACATAGTACTAATGTAAGATATTACCGTGTGATCAGTGAAGATTCTTTAATTGAGCGGTAGATCAAAAGTTGGATATTTTGAGTCTCCCAAGAGGCTGTCATCCTTCCCCTGAAGGTGTCAATTTCAGACATCTACAAGGGACGTATTAAAAAGCGTGATAGAAGGGGCCCTTTTATGGGTACAAGCTTGAAATCTCAACATGGGTAACGACCTGTTTGTTTGTGTCTATCCGTCTACCTTAAGGCTCAATAGATTTATCGGCAAATCTGTCTTCCATTTTTGTCTGTCTTTTCTTTCTTGATTAACTTATATATTTATTCACTTACCCTTTAACCTTGTCATCCAAAACAATACGGACCCTAAGGTTTGATTTTTTTGAAATATTTCTACAACGTAGAGACAAACTTCCTGAATGCATACTTCATAAGATGCCATCAACTATCTGTTAAATATTTAAAATAATTCGTTTAAGTGTGATATGTTAAAAAAAAAGTTTTTGCAGAAGCAAATTCTGGCGTTATTGGGACTCTGGTAAAAAGTCCGTAATCCGTAAACCAAAATCAATCAGTCAGTCTAACATTTTAATTTGAACATTGTTGAATACCTTTGAAACAATTTATTCCTTACACACACACACACACACACACACACACACACACACACACACACACACACACAATTTCTATCAAGTAAATTGGAATACAATTGAAAGAAAAAGATATCAAAACAATGTTCAATTTAAAATGTCATATTGACTAATTGATTTTGGTTTTGATCGCACTAGCATATTACAAAACATCGCCTCAAAAATGTTTTATGCAAACAAAAGTTACATGAAAATGATTTAGGTGAGAAATGTGGTTCAATATTAACCAGCGATAAAGAGAAAAAAAGCGTTGAGATTGTAACGATAATATATGACGGTTTCCGATCAACAGAAAAAAGAAACGGTTAGTATAAAATGGTAATTGGATAAGGAAAGATATTTAAGATGATTGACGCTTCAATGTTTGTTAAGATAGTGTTTAAGTACTAGTTCCAGGAAACAAAATACATCATCCGGTTTGGGTAGCCGTAGTAACTCCGTGGTTAGCGTGCCGAACTAGCAGCTGAAAGAGTTCGAGTTTGAATCCTAGCATAAGACCAGCCTGAATCATCTACCATGGTGTGTCACTGGGCACTGAAATGGCCCTAGGCTGTGCGCGGCCCAAGGACACATGCGATGAGCGGTACTCCAAGCAAAAATGTCTATTGCGGAGTTGATTAAGGTCAGCAGCGCGTGACCCCTGAAGGCACCAAGCCAATCGCGGTTGCCTAGTTCGCCTTGACCCAGCGCCGGGCTTGCTTGGGCAAGACCACTATACTATGCCTTGACCCAGCGCCGGGCTTGCTTGGGCAAGACCACTATACTATGCCTTGACCCAGCGCCGGGCTTGCTTGGGCAAGACCACTATACTATAATTTTCCTGGCACTAAATAGCCTACTTGTGTTACTGTGCCGTAAAGCACCAAGCAAATACCAGCTCCTACTGTCAGTGGATGTGAAGACTGAGTTGAATACAAAACAGTACTCAATTGCAACGGCCCGGTACAATATCGCTATGAGCACCGATAACACGCAGATGCTAGTAATGTTTGTTTCTTAAGCCAGACGAGTCGTCTTCGATAAGGTAGTAAATAATGTCAATGGAAACCTAAGAAACCTTTTACTTTCAATATATGTATTATGTTCCATTCGACGATCACTTAAAGAGACTTCGAACTATATGAGTTCGGGTAGTGTTCTTTATGTGGGGTAGGGGGATAGTGGTTAGATGACGACCCTTTAAAGGTACATCGTCACCCAAAATACTTTGGTCTGCACTTTGGATGGGTGGATGGAGATTAGCTGCCGACCCTTTTGGATACCTCCATACCTTATCATTTTGGTCAAAAGCGTCGTGCGTTTACAAACTGGGATTTGCCATCATGGGACATGACAAGACGACAAACATTTGATGATAACATGACCTTACCGTTTCCGGTTGGGTATAAATACAGCTTCAAATGTTAGAAAACTTCCAGTGATGGAATGAAATGTCAGGTAAGACCGATTTAACATTTTATTTTTTAAAAAAATGATCTTCATATTTTAAAAAAAATATTATAATTTCATTTTCTTAACTTTCATGTACTCTACACAAGGGTTAGTCAAAGCATTGAATGTCACTTAAGGGC
The DNA here is from genome assembly GCA_029339505.1 of Unio delphinus. Lineage (NCBI taxonomy): Eukaryota > Metazoa > Mollusca > Bivalvia > Unionida > Unionidae > Unio > Unio delphinus. The sequence goes on along the minus strand of JAQISU010000202.1, from coordinate 2,548,405 downwards.
AAAGGTCTACTTATTGCATTGCTATTACGAAAAGGGATTATATGTGTGTGTTTCAGAAGGTCCGAGTGTCCGTCCGTTTATTTCTGTACACTTTACGCAATCTACAGTTTAGATCCATAAGGTCATACCTGTCATACTCTTATTAAAATTTCTGGTCATATAAAAATGAAAGGATTTTCATTGTATGTGAAATTCTTGGAATTAATAGGATTTTCATTTTATGTGAAATTCTTGGAATTTTGCCGAATCTGAAAATTGTTTATATGTTCATTTCTTGATTGATAGAAGCACATATCTCTTCTGATACCATCAACCAGAAGGTTTAGATAGGGCAGGACATTGAGAAAACTGGTATTCTAATATTTGGTTCTTTTGACTAGTGTAAACAGTTTAGACATTTTGAGTTGTTTAGAATATTCTGATCGTAAATACCAATAGCGCTCATTGATATGTAATTAAAACTACGTCTTGTAAGATAATTTAAGATCTTTAGGAATCGTATTTGATGCCATACTTTATCAAAATGATATGATAATTTATTTCTGATATTTATTATTTGGTGTGGAAATATTTCCATTGAACTATACTAGTGGTTATATTTTGTTAGCATAATTGGCGTTGTCTGTATCCAATCGCGTGCAAAGAATAATGCCAAAATCTTGACAATTTTAGATTTGTTCAAACTTGTTTCGATTTTAAAAAGTGTAATATCTATTACGGTTATTATTGATTGGTATTTCAATGCCTTTTTCCTCACAAATAAAGCTTATTTTTGTGCGAAGATCGCAATAAACGAAATTCGTCCAACCGTTTCGGTCATTATGTATGTCTTCCAATTCTTGTTTGCATCTTTTGAAAATACTTTTGAAAAACTGGTAAATTAAAAAATATAGCTTTGCTTTTACAATTTCTAAGGCAATTAAAAGGTTAAAGGCGATCTAGACTTTGACACAGATCAAAAACGTTTTGAGACATATTTCATTAAAATAGAATAATGTGTTTACTCAATCAACGCTTGTATCATTATATAGTGTTACCTTTTAAAAGTTTAAATTAATATATTGCTATGTGAATGATGCTTTATTTAGGCAAATGGTCACATGACCTGATACACAGAAATAACATATAGTTTGCGTTACATAGTAATTAGCAGCGTCAGTCTTACTGTACATATTATAAAATAGAGCTATTTTTGCGAAAACACACACACACACACACACACACACACGTGTATATTGTTTGTGTAGGTCAATAGAAAATAGATTCTAAAATTAAGGATATTGAAAATGTTCTATACATTTTGTGCTTAATTTAATAGCTTTACAGACACACACGTTTTAATTTAAGAACTTTACATACACGAATAACCCTATTACGCAAAGAACTACAATTTGTTGAACTTGTCTGTTCAGTAGATATATGTCTACAACACTTATCTATCAGTTGGAACGGATGGGGGTGGGGGTGGTAGGAAGGGTGCGCGCAGAAAAATTGTTTGGATTCGACTGGTAAACTGCTAAATGCATTTTAAAAACTTCAAGGTATTATTAATGATTCCATGTAAAGGTATTATTAGTGTTTCCATCTAAATGTATTATTAGTGTTTCCATGCAAAGGTATCATCAGTAGTACTGAGTAAAGATATTATTAGTATTTCCATGTAAAGATATTATTCGTGTTTTCATATTAAAGGTATTATCAGTGTTTCCATGTCAAGATACTATTAGTGCTTCCCTGTGAACGTATTAGCAGAGTTTCCATGTTAATATATTATTAGCGTTTCCATTAAAAGGTATTCTTAGTGTTTCCATATTATGGCATTATTAGTGTTTCCATGTACATGTATTATTAGTGTTGCCATGTAAAGGTGTCATTAGTGTTTCCATATAAAGGTATTATTACTGTTTCCATGTCAAGATATTATTAGTGCTTCCCTGTAAATGTATTAGCAGAGTTTCCATGTTAATATATTATTAGCGTTTCCATTTAAAGGTATTCTTAGTGTTTCCATATTAAGGCATTATTATTGTTTCCATGTAAAGGTTCTAGAAGTGTTTCAATGTAAATGTTTATTGGTGTATCTCTACAAAGGTATTATTAATGTTTCAAAGGAAATGTAATATTAGTATTTCCATTTTAAGGTATTAGTAGTGTTTCCGTGGAAAGGTATTATTAGTGTTTCCATGTAAACGCGTTATTAATGTTTCCATGTAATAGTGTTTGGGAGAGATTATATTGCTAGAGAGGACATATTTATTTTTGAGTCTTGGCTAAATATTCCACAAAAAGGATCTAAATGCTTTATTAATAGTCAACAGCCCTGTGATAATTACAATTGTTTTTTTTTTATTATTAAAATCCCAACAAATCAGCTAACATTTATATTGATTAAAATCATTTCATATGAAGCTGAACACTGAAATATTACTCGTTCAGTAATTTCATAATTTCAGAAAGGAAATAGATTATCTTATGCGAACCTTGATACTATTTCCAAATATAGGGTAATATTTATTTATGCTATTAATTTCTTAAGATTCTTAAGATTCTTTTATTGAATGATATTTCAAAACAACAGCATTTTCTTGCATTCATATAAAACCTCTCCATTACTTTTTTGTTCCCGCTTACGATTCAGTGATCAACATACATTTTATAGCGATAATACTAATCGATTCTATAATCTATGTGGATTATATGATCTTATAAAATTAGCAAAAACAAAAGAAACTAACAAGTTTAATTCAATTAAAAGTAACTATTTGTTTTTTAAAGTTACAAAGTGAAAATTTAATAGGAACGTACACTATTGTGAATTAAAAACCACATAATCATATCACAAGTAAAACAGTATACATTGTTCGGAAGAAAATTCAGTACTTATAAATATGCTGACGTATCAGTAGTCATGATGCAAAACAATTATATAATCCAGAATACCTTTGAAAGAATCCATAATAATTCCAAAGTAGTGTCTTGGTATAAAATGTCAATGAACACATTGTAATGTCAGAGAATAATTAAAATAAATCAATCCTTTAAAATCATATCTGAACACAGCAGTAAATTATTCCACAGATTAACAGAAAAAAGAAAGGAATAATAAATTACCTCATCTAATATATATTTATTTCGTTTAACGTGAGACACAATGAAATGCCCCGGAAGTGGGTCATTTTAAATGAAGAAATCCATCAAATGGTAAATATTTATCTGTTAAATTATTCTAAGTTCGTAAATAAAATTATTTCTTGGATTCAAATTGAAATAAATACCTTTGAAAATGGTATCGATAATGATATCGACTCAGTGATTAAACACATGTTTTATATCGATAATGATATCGATTCAGTGATTAAATACATGTTTTATAGCGATAATGATATCGATTCAGTGATTAAACACATGTTTTATAGCGATACTGATATCATCGATTCAGTGATTAAACACGTTTTATAGCGATAATGATATCTCCTCAGTGATTAAACACATGTTTTATAGCGATAATGATATCGACTCAGTGATTGAACACATGTTTTATAGCGATAATGATATCGACTCAGTGATTAAACACGTTTTATAGCGATAATGATTCATTATCGACTCAGTGATTAAACAAATGTTTTATAGCGATAATGATATCGATTCAGTGACTGGACATACTCTTTTTTCCTTCTAGGTGAAATGCCATGCCTGATATTGTCCATGTGTATTGGAATATCCCTAGCTATTCAAGCAGGTAAGCTTTTCTACATGCATAGTAAAATTATAAATAGGAAAACACTTTAGTTCCGCTTCGTAGTAAAATTTAAGAAATTGTTCACAAAACTGACCACAATTAGATATAGTCGCACTTATTTTGTCAAATTGAATTTTGCACCATTGATGCACAGTCTGGTGGAAATCTCATAAGCTATGGACGATATGGTATTCATTCCATAGTATATAATTTTTGAATTTCAATCATCTTGCAATTGTTAATTTTAGTATATATATATATATATATATATATATATATATATATATATATATATATATATATATATATATATATATATATATATTACGAAGACTCATAGGAGCATCCTAAGACTCATATTATATACATATTTAAAGTGATTTCTTTGAAATGTTTCTGGCAAAGAGAGATCTCACATAATGTAATATATTATATTTTGGGTTATAACCTCTGAGTCAAAATTGGGAAGGTGGGTTAGATTGGGTAGGAGTGGCGAAGGAAATATGTAATAGGCGATGGGACTGTTTTCAAAGCCAGCATCAAATTTTACTCTATTATGGCTATTATTTTGTATTGTCAAGTGAAGGTAAAATAGCATTAACAATTAATATTTTTCCTATGATCGCAAATGTCATCACATAGCAACCATTTTTAAAAAATATTATTTTCGTATTATTATTATTATTATTATTATTATTATCATTATTATTATTATTATATGCACGATTTTAGGGAGTATTCCTTCTCCACCAGACAACAAGGGGGCTGAATTTGTGTTGATGTTCATGGAGAATTTAAACTATGGAACGAACAAAACGTTTCCTCTTGAACTTTACATTTCAACTCAGGAACAGAGGGACGTGCACGTTACAGTTACCACACCAAAATGGTCCAATCCAGCCTTCAGCGAAACATTCACTATTAAGGATGGACAAGTGCACAAAGTTCTGATCGATGATGCTCTAAGAATGATAGGAAGCGATTTAAGCTCGAAGGGGATACATGTAACCGCGGATGCAGAAGTGGTATGCTACGGTGCAAATAAAATGTCATTGTCAAATGACGTATTCTTGGGCATACCTACAGATGCTCTGGGCACTGAATACTACGCCGTGACCCATTGTGACTGTGATGGTATTGACGATACAAAGAGTGAGGTGGGGATTGCCAGTGCCAATGATGGCACATCAGTAACAATAACTTTGCCAAAATCAGATCCAAATTTAAGTGTAACATTTAACAGTAAAAAGTACGGCCCTGCAGATAGCTTTAAAGTGACCATGGATCGTTATGATACTCTTCAATTACAGAGTGACCGGGACCTCACAGGTATTTTTAAAAATACATTACAGGCTATGCGCGAGAAATACGTGTGAAGAAGAACTTGCTCAATTACGATTATGTAGAAAGGCCAAATATTTCAGAATAAATTCTATAATCCATATTAACTGAATGAGATATACATTGAAACCATTCACAATACCTTTGTTACATATTTTCAAAAGAAATAATGCATGTACATGTCTCAAAAGTATTGGTCATTTTGTTCTTAATGGTTGTGTTTTTCACAGCTGTTATTACAACTGTTTAATACAACAAATCCATATATACATATATACATATATACATATATACACAAATACAGTCATCAAATTATATCGTTCAATCCAGGTAACTCACCTGAAAGTACAAATTTAAAGAAATGCACTTGTTTTGATCGTAACTTTGTATACGTTAGTATTCTTTCTATATTAGATGTTTTGGAACATTATAGAAACGAAATGATCAAAATATACTCCTTTGTTGTTCCATGTTAAGCCTTTATCATTTTAGAATGTACGTGTGCTAATCTGTAATGTGAAACGATCTTCTGCTAATCCGTTTTATTTTGTATACATTAAAGTGATTGATAATCTGTATACATTAAAGTGACTACTAATCCGTTTAATGTTATATACATTCAAATGACTATTACAATAATAACAATATAATTATATCGACGTGGATAAGCGTAAACGTTGGCTTCATCTTATATTTGGTTTTTTTTCAAGGTATGCACATAGTTAGCGACAAGCCTATTGCAACATTCAGCGGGAACGTTAAAACCAATATTGGACTTGGTGCATCAGCTGACCATCTTGTGGAGCAGCTAACATCCGTGGACAGATGGGGGCGGCAGTTTGTATCAGCACCCATTCCCGCTAGAACGGTAGGCGACATTTTCAAAATTGTTGCCAGTGAGGATAATACAGTTATACGTATCACTGGTATGCCCCCTATCACGTTAGCAAAAGCAGGGGAATCTACAAATGTAACCCTACCTTCAGACCAGTACAAAATGATCAAATCAGACAAACCGGTTCTCGTGACTCAGTTTGTCCAGAGCGAACAGGACCCACATGAGCCTGCTGATCCCTCCATGATGATTCTCCCGCCGTATGAGTTATTTGGTTCGGACTACACCTTTACAACACCTGAATATTCACGTCCAGACTTCGGAAACGATGTCAGGTTCCGTTATGAGAATTTGTTCATGCTAGTTGCGGATACATCGGAAAAAGATGGATTGCTTTTGGACGGGAAGCCGCTGCCGAAAAATTTGGTTTGGCATTCAATTTCTGGGACATCCTTATCGGGTACCAATTTTCAAGTGTCTCATGGGACGCATACAGTCCGCCACTCAAATCCGCTGTCAATTTTTGGAGGCTATCTTTACGGTCATGCATATCACGAGTCCTTCGCCTTCCCGACTGGAATGCGTCTTGCTACGATTAATGCGGTAAGTGAAACCATGTACCTTTCCATAAAAAATATTTGTACATAGGTTCCTATCTTTCATGCACAAAGAAAACAAATTTTCTGATGAAAATCGCCAATCAATCACTATTACGGAAAAATAGAGTATAAACTGGCATTTGCTTTTTCTTGGACACATGTTAACTGCTTAAATAATTTTAATAATATCTGAAAATAAGTATATACATTGATACTAAATTTTAAAAGTATTTCTCTAAAAGTGATTAAAACAAACCATGGCTTTTATGAAGCCACGAAACAAAAATTGCTTTTTGTACCCAACTATTCTTTTAGTGCTTTAGTGTTTAGGATATTGTACGAAGTACAGGTATACTAAATTTTTATAAATTCTGTTTCAATCTTCTAAATCATTTTGAAAATATATGCTCACAGATTCCTTAGTTATATATTGACATGATAAATAAATGATTTTGTTTGTAACAGTATGCTGTTAAATTTAAACTATTGTATCTTTTCATAGCCGTGTGCGCTGTCTGCAAACTCTACATGCAAAACATAATTAACACATTAATTGTTTTTAATAAATCGATATTAACTTCATTCACTACAGAAAGTATGCATTTAAGTATGGTCGAGAAGCCTTTGTTTTCGGTTTAAATGAAATTGTCTTCTATAATACTGTTCAAAGAAAAGCCCTTCTTTCCAGAACTGCACGCCAAGTGCCACACAACCAGGCGATGGAATAGATAATGACTGTGATGGCAAAATAGACGAGGAACTTTGTACTCCAGAAAACCAAAGAGCTGGTAGATAATGAGTGCATACACCATTATGACATTGCTTAGTGAATCTTTAAGCATGATGCACCTTTGAAAAAAAAATAAGTGAATACAAAATAAGTAATACAATCAAGCAACAACAACAATAACACACGAAAAAACAAAAATGGCTTATCAAGTGCAATATGATTTTAAAGACAATACACAACATCAAAGGTACTACAAACTAAATTTATCGTTATACCAGACAATCAGAAAATTCTCTCTAGCCAAAACTGTAATTTGCAGAGCGCGTCACTCACCTGCATTGTAGACATAACGAACATTTCATTTTCTTTGTGTATGCTTGCATAAAGGAAACCAATCTCCTAGACATTATTTTTAATTATTATTATTATTATTATTATTATTATTATAACGAACATTTCATTTTCTTTGTGTATGCTTGTATAAAGGAAACCAATCTCCTAGACATTATTTTTAATTTGTATTATTATTATTATTATTATTATTATTATTATTATTATAACGAACATTTCATTTTCTTAGTGTATGCTTGTATAAAGGAAACCAATCTCCTAGACATTATTTTTAATTTGTATTATTATTAATTGTTGTTATTATTATTATTATTATTATTATCATTATTATTATTATTATTATTATTATTATTATTATTATTATTTACTAGACGATGATAGAGACGGAAAGAATGATGAAGACTGCGTAAAAGTCACACCAAGTAGGTAATTCGAGTTTGAGGTTACTGCATAAAAAAATGTTTATCTGAGCATTTGCACTCTGTTAGACCAAATAACATACTATTAGTTTGTTCAAATCCTTATTTCCTATAGTGGTCTTATTTTGTTTGGTTTTGAAGAAGCTTTCACAAATTAACATTATGCGATGAAATTATGAATGAAACGATAACTGAATAGTTGGTTTCTACAGACAACTGTTTTCTTCTTCTTCAAACTTAGTACATATATTCTCATGTTAATATGATCTGAAACAATATTGTTGAGGAAAAGTAGTTTGAATTGTCAAGTAAGACCCTATTCAATATAGTAATGTTTAAGATTTATACGTAACAGCACACACATGTTTTAGATTATTCACAACATAGTAGAAATGTTTCAGATTTATTCAGGTCACGTATAAATATTTTAGATTTATTACAAACAGCGCAGAAATAGTTTAGGTTCATTCCAATAGCGCATGAATGTTTTTAATGTTGTTTCAATCAACGTAAAAATGCTTTAGGTTCATTCCCTCCATTGTCTGTGGTATAGGCTTTGTACACTCTGTAAAATTTTATTTTCATAATATGAAATCTTCTGATCATTTCACAAAGTTGACGGTCTGTGGTCTGAATGGTCTACATGGGGTACATGCTCCGTTACATGCGATGATGGACAGAAGACGAGGACACGCAACTGTTCGAACCCGACACCAAGATTTGGCGGGAAAAATTGTGTTGGCAATGATACCGACCACCAATCATGTTACTCGGGAAAACCATGTCCAGGTTTGTTACAAATGAAATCGGCCTGGTTGCACTCTTATGCATTGTTTCATATATTTTTTTCTCGAACTTAAAACTGAACATTGTATGCAAGTCTGTACAAACAACTCCACTAGTACTAACCCAATCGCTTTGATGCGCCTAAATGTTACATGTTAAAATATTTTATCAAAATAGCTGCATATCTATTTGAGATTAAATTAAACATCAACAAGACAAATCGTGTGCAAACAAATTATTACAACTTTAAGTGTATCCATAAAATGTATATACTTTGAACGAATGTAAATTTGAAGCCACTGTCCCCTGAACTCGCATTGATTTCGATTGACAACGCATTCTATTAGTAAAGACTCGTCATCTCATCAACCATGTTGAATCTATTTTAACTGTCACAAAGGGCAAAAGCAGTATGGTTCTTTTTAAAAAAAATAACGAATAAATTGTGAATTTATTTAAATAATTGTATTAATTTTGTCAGGCGAATGTAAAATTATGCCAGAAATATTTTTGTTTATCCACAATACTTTATCTTTTCAGTTGACATTGATCGGATTTGTAAAGCTAACAAGTCAGCCATTGTGGCAAGGTCTGACAATTGCGCTCAGTACTACGACTGCAGCCAGGACAATACGCCTTTAGGTGGACATCTGCTGGAATGTCCCTACCCCCAGTTGTTTAACGACGTTTCCAAAAGATGTGACGAATTTCAGAACGTGGTCTGTGGTAGAAAATCCGAACCGATGAATCCTTGTAAGCAGATCTCTGAACAATACATGTCACATCGTTGACCTTTAAAAACAAAACGAAAGGAAAAAATACATCCTAACCACCTAACCTAAAAAACAAGCTTTATTTCAATGATGGATATTACGTTTGTGGGAGTTATTTGAAAGGTTGGTGTTACAATTAAAGGGTGGATATTACATTTGAAGGGTGGAAATTCCATTTGAAGGGTAGAAATTCCTTTGAAGGGTGGATATTTCATTTGAAGGATGGAAATTCCATTTAGAGTTTGGTTATTCCTTTTGAATGGGGGGGGGGGCATTACATTTGTGAATGGATATTACATCTGTAGGAATTCTATCTTTTAAAAGACACGATGTAAAATTTAATTACAAAGTAACTACAATCGCTTCTATCAATGGAGAACAAGAAGTAAACTTTACATGCAATTGCCACATATTACCACTTAATTTAATTTGGACAGTGGTTAGGAAAAAAGCTCAATCTTTCTGGATTCGATGAGAATTAATGAAATTTACACAACCATCATCATCATCATCTATTATTATTATTATTATTATTATTATTATTATAGGCAACTACACACAGAATTTATGTAACAAGAAAGATCCATCCTGTGTCCCTTGTAGTGTGCGTTTGCCAAGTTGTGAAGGACAACCCGATGGAAAAAGGCCCTTTGCGGTATTCGACCCAAAATATTTCACGTGCTTCAAAAACAGAACATTAGATTTGCAGATGTGTATCAATGGTTATTTTGATCTCCGTGCACAGAAGTGTGTACCGCATACGTCGAGTGAGTCCCGCATTATCTGAGTGTGTCCGCATGATCCAATTCTTTGTTCTTTTAGTAGGCTTTGTTTGTTTCTAAATTAGGTTAGAAAAATATACAATTTAGAATTTAAATGTTTTTAAGCAAGGGTCTTATGTTCATCGATGCCAACGAACGATGTTACTTTCCATTTCAAGCCGATATCAAAGCAACATTCTTTGTCTACTTCAGCGAACTATGGATGAATTTATCTGAAATTATTATCATATTAACAGAATTATATAAATGACGTGTTGTCAATTTCAGTAGTTTAATACTCAAAGATACTTAAGTGTAAAGTTTGAAATCTAATCATTTCGAGGCAAATCAAAATAAATTTCTTTGATCCAATTGTAACATTCCAACGTCTGCATAGCAAGTAAGTCAGAACTTACTAAAAAAGTATTCAATTTATATCTTGCATAGATACTCTCGGATTTTATTGCCGACTACATCCCAATAATAAACTAGGATACCCTGGGGACTGTGCTAAATACTATGACTGTTCCAAAAGAGGAAACACTATGGCAGATCGACTCTCGGAATGCGTGTACCCAGATCTGTTTGATCTTGACAGTCTAAGATGTAAAAACTTTACGGATTTTAACTGCACGACACGTATGGAACCGCAGGCGCCATGTAAGAAACTATATAACACTAGAATTTGTAATACATATGATTTTCAAATTATTTTTTTTTAGGTCTGTTTGCGTGACAGAACTAATTGTGGTAATTTAATACCGTGGCAATGCATCTATTATTCTCTTGATAGTTTGCTAGAGATGATAAGTATGGAAATGTACTAACATTCAACCAAAATGACTGAATTTCAACGTTAAATTACATTATCGTAGCTTAGCAGATATAAAGATTTCTCTACCTTATTTGTAGGTGAATACGACGAAAATCTGTGCAAGACAACGAACACCAGTTGTAACCCTTGCTCAACCAGATTCTCGAGCTGTGTTGGGCTTCCGGATGGTGTGAATGTATTCGTGACTCGTGAATGGAAATCCGATTACACAGTCTGCTTCAAGAATAGAACTATGGATCAGATAAAGTGTCCACACGGGCAGTATTTCCATCCAAAGGATAGAAAATGCCAAACAAAAGTTCAAACAGGTAAATTGAAAGCTATTACAGAATAGTTTGTGTTAGGCAACGAATATTTCAAAAACACTTTGTAGAACAGTAGACTGAGAGTCCGCTTGAATTTACTAGAGGATTTAATAGTGCACTTGCTTTTTGGTTCTTTAACTTTCAATAGGATGAAAGTAGATTTCTGATGATAGGTGATAGGTTAATAACCTTTTCCAAAAGTATACATCAAAATAGATAAGTATCGTTGGTTTGCCCGTTTCAGATAATTTACCGTTTTCAACGAGAAAACAAATAAGGCATCCAGTTTGCTCAGTATGTAAGCCATGCTTGCACTGTTTACTGAGTTGACTTTCGTTTTAATAAATGATGCGATCTTTGTAATCGATGAAAATGTGTCTCTCACCTCAGTTGACGTACCGGACTATTGCGCGTCAAATCCATCGGCAGTAGTTGCAGATGAGGATGACTGTGCCCAGTATTTTAATTGCTCTGATCCCAACTCCAGAAATGGAACGGCCATGGAATGCAAATATCCAGACCTCTTCTCAAGACTGACAATGCATTGTGAAGTCTTCACAAATACATCATGTGATTCCAGGATGGAACCACAGGCCCCATGTGAGTTACTTTCTTTAACGTTGCTATGGTTTGTTGTGATAAGCCTTTATTGTTTTAATTATTTAAATGAAGAACGTAATCTGTTAAAACTTTATCCAAAGGAGGATAGGGATGAATTTGTGCCAAAACGATCACAACTTCCTCGTTGGACTGCGCTATCAGAAAGGACGATCTTTTAAAGTTGATTATCTGTATTTTAATCGAAAAATCCACACTTACCCTAGCCGTAAAGACACATGAATCATTATACATACATGTTACAGTTTAAGGAAGGAATCCATTGTGCTTCAAGGTTGTTTTTGCTTTTGAAGAGTCAGGAGCGAATCAACTAGTTTTTTTATGTTAAAGGTGAATATCAACAGAATGTCTGCAACGGAAAAGACCCGACTTGTTCTCCCTGTCCAGAGAAGCATTCCAGTTGTGTTGGTCAACCTGATGGAAGCAACCCTTTCATCGGTCGCGAATGGTCCGATTACTTTGTCACGTGTTTCCAGAACCGAACGATGGAGACAAATAAGTGTGCTGTCGGTTACTTTCATCCAGTTCTGAGAAAGTGTCAGGATAAAGTGACTCAAGGTAAGGACGGAATCATTTCCAAATCTACAACAAAGCATTATATAATGAGTATACTTCAAGGCATCAACACTTGATAGCTGATCAAGTCCAGATATAAACAATGTCTTAAGAACATTCGTCAAAAGTAAGACACTTTTGAAATGCAAAACTTTGATGTGAAGACGAATCGTAGTTTGTACAAATATAATTGCCAAATATGGATATGCACGAGGTGTGCTGGGTTTGGATGTATATTTTAGTATATATGTGGATTGTTCTCTCTTAGTATATGTATTCTAGATAAAGAGTTAAGAAATTGGAGGATATATATATATATATATATATATATATATATATATATATATATATATATATATATAATCGTTATTACCTATACACTTACAGGGACCATTCCTGACTATTGCAAGGCCCACCCAACAGCTGTGTTTGAAAGCGATACAAACTGTGCCAAATACTACAACTGCTCGGACGTCAAATCAAGAATAGGAGGGAATCCAGTCGAGTGCAGATATCCGGATCTTTTCTCCACTAAGACGAATCAATGCGAGAACTTCACGCTGGTTCAATGCGAAAATAGAACGGAACCACAGGCGCCATGTAAATTATCTTGATATATTAGACTGTTAAAATAAATATATTTAAACGTACCCAGTTTAATCTTATGCATGAACAAGAGGTATATAATTAAATTAAATCTATTATTTAAAAGTTTAAGGAACATTTAAAGCATTCACATACCTTGGTCGTATTTCTTGTTTTCAAACCGTTCTTTGACCTCGATAGATTTTTGCCGTATAAAATCGATTTCATAGAGGGGGATGATAAGCCCCTTGAATAACATATCACAGTCATGTGCTAAATAATTCGACACGCTGTCATTTTCTATCTGCATTTATATGGATATTTGTAGTTAATCGCAAGCACACCTCTGAAACGTATATTCTATGTCTTCGTCATTCCGCTACTTACATAAAAGCATCATTCTTAGATGATAAATTTAATTTCGATTTCAGGTCAGTATGATCAAAATCTGTGTCATAGTACAAACTCGAGTTGCCTCCCTTGCCCTGACAGACTTCCTAGCTGTATTGGCCTCCCTGATGGTGCAAATCGATTTGTTGGTCGAGAATGGAAATCAGAGTTTGTCACGTGTTATATGAATCGAACCATGGAAATCAGCCAGTGTTCCAAGGGAGAGTACTTCCATCCGAAAGAAAGAAAATGCAAGACTTCGGTTATCAAAGGTACTAGAAATAACAACGGTATTTTTCTAAAGGCACTAGTTCCACTGTCATTATTGACTACATATATCATAATCGTCGCGCAGTCAAGTTCATATGTGAATCCTTCTCGAGTCCCCTTGAATCTGAAACTTGCATAAATGTAACTAAGCACTTCTGCATTGCGTAGGGCTAGCTTGAATTATAAATCACCCGTTGATGACGATTATATCAGAGGCAGAAGGAGTTCAATTAAAGAGGTTATGGAAGTTGTGATTACTACATTATTTATACATCGGAAATGTTTCTCAAATACACAGGAAATCAACAACATAAGTGACCGGTTCCAAAGAGATATTTCGTACTAGCAATGTAACATTGGATATTTATGTTAGAAAGGCTGTGATCAGGCACCAAAATTGTCTTCTATTTCTACAGATAGCTTGCTTGTCACTTACGTTATCGCATCAATGTCTTTTCCAGTCGATGTTCCAGATTTCTGCGTAGCCAATCCGACAGCCATAGTTCCGAGCGAGGATAACTGTGCCCAGTATTATAACTGCACTCATCCGAGAATACAACAGGGAGATGCTTTGGAGTGTCATTATCCGGATCTGTTCTCCAGGCAAACCTTACAGTGTCAGAACTTTACCAACACGTCTTGTGATAACAGAACAGAACCACAAGCTCCATGTAAATCCACATATCTTCTTCAATTCACTATGTTCGTGTACTAGATGTGCAAAGAGAATTCGATCTACATTGGAACACTGATACAATTTGAAAAAAATTCAGTCTATAATTTGTAATACGCATGTTTTTCTATTTATTCCTTTAGATCTGTTTGCGTGACAGAACTAATTGTGGTAATTTAATACCGTGGCAATGCATCTATTATTCTCTTGATAGTTTGCTAGAGATGATAAGTATGGAAATGTACTAACATTCAACCAAAATGACTGAATTTCAACGTTAAATTACATTATCGTAGCTTAGCAGATATAAAGATTTCTCTACCTTATTTGTAGGTGAATACGACGAAAATCTGTGCAAGACAACGAACACCAGTTGTAACCCTTGCTCAACCAGATTCTCGAGCTGTGTTGGGCTTCCGGATGGTGTGAATGTATTCGTAGGTCGTGAATGGAAATCCGATTACACAGTCTGCTTCAAGAATAGAACTATGGATCAGATAAAGTGTCCACACGGGCAGTATTTCCATCCAAAGGATAGAAAATGCCAAACAAAAGTTCAAACAGGTAAATTGAAAGCTATTACAGAATAGTTTGTGTTAGGCAACGAATATTTCAAAAACACTTTGTAGAACAGTAGACTGAGAGTCCGCTTGAATTTACTAGAGGATTTAATAGTGCACTTGCTTTTTGGTTCTTTAACTTTCAATAGGATGAAAGTAGATTTCTGATGATAGGTGATAGGTTAATAACCTTTTCCAAAAGTATACATCAAAATAGATAAGTATCGTTGGTTTGCCCGTTTCAGATAATTTACCGTTTTCAACGAGAAAACAAATAAGGCATCCAGTTTGCTCAGTATGTAAGCCATGCTTGCACTGTTTACTGAGTTGACTTTCGTTTTAATAAATGATGCGATCTTTGTAATCGATGAAAATGTGTCTCTCACCTCAGTTGACGTACCGGACTATTGCGCGTCAAATCCATCGGCAGTAGTTGCAGATGAGGATGACTGTGCCCAGTATTTTAATTGCTCTGATCCCAACTCCAGAAATGGAACGGCCATGGAATGCAAATATCCAGACCTCTTCTCAAGACTGACAATGCATTGTGAAGTCTTCACAAATACATCATGTGATTCCAGGATGGAACCACAGGCCCCATGTGAGTTACTTTCTTTAACGTTGCTATGGTTTGTTGTGATAAGCCTTTATTGTTTTAATTATTTAAATGAAGAACGTAATCTGTTAAAACTTTATCCAAAGGAGGATAGGGATGAATTTGTGCCAAAACGATCACAACTTCCTCGTTGGACTGCGCTATCAGAAGGGACGATCTTTTAATGTTGATTTTCTGTATTTTAATCGAAAAATCCACACTTACCCTAGCCGTAAAGACACATGAATCATTATGCATACATTTTACAGTTTAAGGAAGGAATCCATTGTGCTTCAAGGTTGTTTTTGCTTTTGAAGAGTCAGGAGCGAATCAACTAGTTTTTTTATGTTAAAGGTGAATATCAACAGAATGTCTGCAACGGAAAAGACCCGACTTGTTCTCCCTGTCCAGAGAAGCATTCCAGTTGTGTTGGTCAACCTGATGGAAGCAACCCTTTCATCGGTCGCGAATGGTCCGATTACTTTGTCACGTGTTTCCAGAACCGAACGATGGAGACAAAGAAGTGTGCTGTCGGTTACTTTCATCCAGTTCTGAGAAAGTGTCAGGATAAAGTGACTCAAGGTAAGGACGGAATCATTTCCAAATCTACAACAAAGCATTATATAATGAGTATACTTCAAGGCATCAACACTTGATAGCTGATCAAGTCCAGATATAAACAATGTCTTAAGAACATTCGTCAAAAGTAAGACACTTTTGAAATGCAAAACTTTGATGTGAAGACGAATCGTAGTTTGTACAAATATAATTGCCAAATATGGATATGCACGAGGTGTGCTGGGTTTGGATGTATATTTTAGTATATATGTGGATTGTTCTCTCTTAGTATATGTATTCTAGATAAAGAGTTAAGAAATTGGAGGATATATATATATATATATATATATATATATATATATATATATATATATATATATATATATATATATATATATATATATATATATATATAATCGTTATTACCTATACACTTACAGGGACCATTCCTGACTATTGCAAGGCCCACCCAACAGCTGTGTTTGAAAGCGATACAAACTGTGCCAAATACTACAACTGCTCGGACGTCAAATCAAGAATAGGAGGGAATCCAGTCGAGTGCAGATATCCGGATCTTTTCTCCACTAAGACGAATCAATGCGAGAACTTCACGCTGGTTCAATGCGAAAATAGAACGGAACCACAGGCGCCATGTAAATTATCTTGATATATTAGACTGTTAAAATAAATATATTTAAACGTACCCAGTTTAATCTTATGCATGAACAAGAGGTATATAATTAAATTAAATCTATTATTTAAAAGTTTAAGGAACATTTAAAGCATTCACATACCTTGGTCGTATTTCTTGTTTTCAAACCGTTCTTTGTCCTCGATAGATTTTTGCCGTATAAAATCGATTTCATAGAGGGGGATGATAAGCCCCTTGAATAACATATCACAGTCATGTGCTAAATAATTCGACACGCTGTCATTTTCTATCTGCATTTATATGGATATTTGTAGTTAATCGCAAGCACACCTCTGAAACGTATATTCTATGTCTTCGTCATTCCGCTACTTACATAAAAGCATCATTCTTAGATGATAAATTTAATTTCGATTTCAGGTCAGTATGATCAAAATCTGTGTCATAGTACAAACTCGAGTTGCCTCCCTTGCCCTGACAGACTTCCTAGCTGTATTGGCCTCCCTGATGGTGCAAATCGATTTGTTGGTCGAGAATGGAAATCAGAGTTTGTCACGTGTTATATGAATCGAACCATGGAAATCAGCCAGTGTTCCAAGGGAGAGTACTTCCATC
Source organism: Unio delphinus (assembly GCA_029339505.1). Lineage (NCBI taxonomy): Eukaryota > Metazoa > Mollusca > Bivalvia > Unionida > Unionidae > Unio > Unio delphinus. The sequence goes on along the minus strand of JAQISU010000202.1, from coordinate 2,530,863 downwards.
CGAAAGAAAGAAAATGCAAGACTTCGGTTATCAAAGGTACTAGAAATAACAACGGCATTTTTCTAAAGGCACTAGTTCCACTGTCATTATTGACTACATATATCATAATCGTCGCGCAGTCAAGTTCATATGCGAATCCTTCTCGAGTCCCCTTGAATCTGAAACTTGCATAAATGTAACTAAGCACTTCTGCATTGCGTAGGGCTAGCTTGAATTATAAATCACCCGTTGATGACGATTATATCAGAGGCAGAAGGAGTTCAATTAAAGAGGTTATGGAAGTTGTGATTACTACATTATTTATACATCGGAAATGTTTCTCAAATACACAGGAAATCAACAACATAAGTGACCGGTTCCAAAGAGATATTTCGTACTAGCAATGTAACATTGGATATTTATGTTAGAAAGGCTGTGATCAGGCACCAAAATTGTCTTCTATTTCTACAGATAGCTTGCTTGTCACTTAAGTTATCGCATCAATGTCTTTTCCAGTCGATGTTCCAGATTTCTGCGTAGCCAATCCGACAGCCATAGTTCCGAGCGAGGATAACTGTGCCCAGTATTATAACTGCACTCATCCGAGAATACAACAGGGAGATGCTTTGGAGTGTCATTATCCGGATCTGTTCTCCAGGCAAACCTTACAGTGTCAGAACTTTACCAACACGTCTTGTGATAACAGAACAGAACCACAAGCTCCATGTAAATCCACATATCTTCTTCAATTCACTATGTTCGTGTACTAGATGTGCAAAGAGAATTCGATCTACATTGGAACACTGATACAATTTGAAAAAAATTCAGTCTATAATTTGTAATACGCATGTTTTTTCTATTTATTCCTTTAGGTCTGTTTGCGTGACAGAACTAATTGTGGTAATTTAATACCGTGGCAATGCATCTATTATTCTCTTGATAGTTTGCTAGAGATGATAAGTATGGAAATGTACTAACATTCAACCAAAATGACTAAATTTCAACGTTAAATTACATTATCGTAGCTTAGCAGATATAAAGATTTCTCTACCTTATTTGTAGGTGAATACGACGAAAATCTGTGCAAGACAACGAACACCAGTTGTAACCCTTGCTCAACCAGATTCTCGAGCTGTGTTGGGCTTCCGGATGGTGTGAATGTATTCGTAGGTCGTGAATGGAAATCCGATTACACAGTCTGCTTCAAGAATAGAACTATGGATCAGATAAAGTGTCCACACGGGCAGTATTTCCATCCAAAGGATAGAAAATGCCAAACAAAAGTTCAAACAGGTAAATTGAAAGCTATTACAAAATAGTTTGTGTTAGGCAACGAATATTTCAAAAACACTTTGTAGAACAGTAGACTGAGAGTCCGCTTGAATTTACTAGAGGATTTAATAGTGCACTTGCTTTTTGGTTCTTTAACTTTCAATAGGATGAAAGTAGATTTCTGATGATAGGTGATAGGTTAATAACCTTTTCCAAAAGTATACATCAAAATAGATAAGTATCGTTGGTTTGCCCGTTTCAGATAATTTACCGTTTTCAACGAGAAAACAAATAAGGCATCCAGTTTGCTCAGTATATAAGCCATGCTTGCACTGTTTACTGAGTTGACTTTCGTTTTAATAAATGATGCGATCTTTGTAATCGATGAAAATGTGTCTCTCACCTCAGTTGACGTACCGGACTATTGCGCGTCAAATCCATCGGCAGTAGTTGCAGATGAGGATGACTGTGCCCAGTATTTTAATTGCTCTGATCCCAACTCCAGAAATGGAACGGCCATGGAATGCAAATATCCAGACCTCTTCTCAAGACTGACAATGCATTGTGAAGTTTTCACAAATACATCATGTGATTCCAGGATGGAACCACAGGCCCCATGTGAGTTACTTTCTTTAACGTTGCTATGGTTTGTTGTGATAAGCCTTTATTGTTTTAATTATTTTAATGAAGAACGTAATCTGTTAAAACTGTATCCAAAGGAGGATAGGGATGAATTTGTGCCAAAACGATCACAACTTCCTCGTTGGACTGCGATATCAGAAGGGACGATCTTTTAATGTTGATTTTCTGTATTTTAATTGAAAAATCCACACTTACCCTAGCCGTAAAGACACATGAATCATTATGCATACATGTTACAGTTTAGGGAAGGAATCCATTGTGCTTCAAGGTTGTTTTTGCTTTTGAAGAGTCAGGAGCGAATCAACTAGTTTTTTTTATGTTAAAGGTGAATATCAACAGAATGTCTGCAACGGAAATGACCCGACGTGTTCTCCCTGTCCAGAGAAGCATTCCAGTTGTGTTGGTCAACCTGATGGAAGCAACCCTTTCATCGGTCGCGAATGGTCCGATTATTTTGTCACGTGTTTCCAGAACCGAACGATGGAGACAAATAAGTGTGCTGTCGGTTACTTTCATCCAGTTCTGAGAAAGTGTCAGGATAAAGTGACTCAAGGTAAGGACGGAATCATTTCCAAATCTACAACAAAGCATTATATAATGAGTATACTTCAAGGCATCAACACTTGATAGCTGATCAAGTCCAGATATAAACAATGTCTTAAGAACATTCGTCAAAAGTAAGACACTTTTGAAATGCAAAACTTTGATGTGAAGACGAATCGTAGTTTGTACAAATATAATTGCCAAATATGGATATGCACGAGGTGTGCTGGGTTTGGATGTATATTTTAGTATATATGTGGATTGTTCTCTCTTAGTATATGTATTCTAGATAAAGAGTTAAGAAATTGGAGGATATATATATATTTATATATATACATATATATATATATATATATATATATACATATATATATATATATATATATATATATATATATATATATATATATATATATATATATATATATATATATATATATATATATATATATATATATATATAATCGTTATTACCTATACACTTACAGGGACCATTCCTGACTATTGCAAGGCCCACCCAACAGCTGTGTTTGAAAGCGATACAAACTGTGCCAAATACTACAACTGCTCGGACGTCAAATCAAGAATAGGAGGGAATCCAGTCGAGTGCAGATATCCGGATCTTTTCTCCACTAAGACGAATCAATGCGAGAACTTCACGCTGGTTCAATGCGAAAATAGAACGGAACCACAGGCGCCATGTAAATTATCTTGATATATTAGACTGTTAAAATAAATATATTTAAACGTACCCAGTTTAATCTTATGCATGAACAAGAGGTATATAATTAAATTAAATCTATTATTTAAAAGTTTAAGGAACATTTAAAGCATTCACATACCTTGGTCGTATTTCTTGTTTTCAAACCGTTCTTTGTCCTCGATAGATTTTTGCCGTATAAAATCGATTTCATAGAGGGGGATGATAAGCCCCTTGAATAACATATCACAGTCATGTGCTAAATAATTCGACACGCTGTCATTTTCTATCTGCATTTATATGAATATTTGTAGTTAATCGCAAGCACACCTCTGAAACGTATATTCTATGTCTTCGTCATTCCGCTACTTACATAAAAGCATCATTCTTAGATGATAAATTTAATTTCGATTTCAGGTCAGTATGATCAAAATCTGTGTCATAGTACAAACTCGAGTTGCCTCCCTTGCCCTGACAGACTTCCTAGCTGTATTGGCCTCCCTGATGGTGCAAATCGATTTGTTGGTCGAGAATGGAAATCAGAGTTTGTCACGTGTTATATGAATCGAACCATGGAAATCAGCCAGTGTTCCAAGGGAGAGTACTTCCATCCGAAAGAAAGAAAATGCAAGACTTCGGTTATCAAAGGTACTAGAAATAACAACGGCATTTTTCTAAAGGCACTAGTTCCACTGTCATTATTGACTACATATATCATAATCGTCGCGCAGTCAAGTTCATATGCGAATCCTTCTCGAGTCCCCTTGAATCTGAAACTTGCATAAATGTAACTAAGCACTTCTGCATTGCGTAGGGCTAGCTTGAATTATAAATCACCCGTTGATGACGATTATATCAGAGGCAGAAGGAGTTCAATTAAAGAGGTTATGGAAGTTGTGATTACTACATTATTTATACATCGGAAATGTTTCTCAAATACACAGGAAATCAACAACATAAGTGACCGGTTCCAAAGAGATATTTCGTACTAGCAATGTAACATTGGATATTTATGTTAGAAAGGCTGTGATCAGGCACCAAAATTGTCTTCTATTTCTACAGATAGCTTGCTTGTCACTTACGTTATCGCATCAATGTCTTTTCCAGTCGATGTTCCAGATTTCTGCGTAGCCAATCCGACAGCCATAGTTCCGAGCGAGGATAACTGTGCCCAGTATTATAACTGCACTCATCCGAGAATACAACAGGGAGATGCTTTGGAGTGTCATTATCCGCATCTGTTCTCCAGGCAAACCTTACAGTGTCAGAACTTTACCAACACGTCTTGTGATAACAGAACAGAACCACAAGCTCCATGTAAATCCACATATCTTCTTCAATTCACTATGTTCGTGTACTAGATGTGCAAAGAGAATTCGATCTACATTGGAACACTGATACAATTTGAAAAAAATTCAGTCTATAATTTGTAATACGCATGTTTTTCTATTTATTCCTTTAGATCTGTTTGCGTGACAGAACTAATTGTGGTAATTTAATACCGTGGCAATGCATCTATTATTCTCTTGATAGTTTGCTAGAGATGATAAGTATGGAAATGTACTAACATTCAACCAAAATGACTGAATTTCAACGTTAAATTACATTATCGTAGCTTAGCAGATATAAAGATTTCTCTACCTTATTTGTAGGTGAATACGACGAAAATCTGTGCAAGACAACGAACACCAGTTGTAACCCTTGCTCAACCAGATTCTCGAGCTGTGTTGGGCTTCCGGATGGTGTGAATGTATTCGTAGGTCGTGAATGGAAATCCGATTACACAGTCTGCTTCAAGAATAGAACTATGGATCAGATAAAGTGTCCACACGGGCAGTATTTCCATCCAAAGGATAGAAAATGCCAAACAAAAGTTCAAACAGGTAAATTGAAAGCTATTACAAAATAGTTTGTGTTAGGCAACGAATATTTCAAAAACACTTTGTAGAACAGTAGACTGAGAGTCCGCTTGAATTTACTAGAGGATTTAATAGTGCACTTGCTTTTTGGTTCTTTAACTTTCAATAGGATGAAAGTAGATTTCTGATGATAGGTGATAGGTTAATAACCTTTTCCAAAAGTATACATCAAAATAGATAAGTATCGTTGGTTTGCCCGTTTCAGATAATTTACCGTTTTCAACGAGAAAACAAATAAGGCATCCAGTTTGCTCAGTATATAAGCCATGCTTGCACTGTTTACTGAGTTGACTTTCGTTTTAATAAATGATGCGATCTTTGTAATCGATGAAAATGTGTCTCTCACCTCAGTTGACGTACCGGACTATTGCGCGTCAAATCCATCGGCAGTAGTTGCAGATGAGGATGACTGTGCCCAGTATTTTAATTGCTCTGATCCCAACTCCAGAAATGGAACGGCCATGGAATGCAAATATCCAGACCTCTTCTCAAGACTGACAATGCATTGTGAAGTTTTCACAAATACATCATGTGATTCCAGGATGGAACCACAGGCCCCATGTGAGTTACTTTCTTTAACGTTGCTATGGTTTGTTGTGATAAGCCTTTATTGTTTTAATTATTTTAATGAAGAACGTAATCTGTTAAAACTGTATCCAAAGGAGGATAGGGATGAATTTGTGCCAAAACGATCACAACTTCCTCGTTGGACTGCGATATCAGAAGGGACGATCTTTTAATGTTGATTTTCTGTATTTTAATTGAAAAATCCACACTTACCCTAGCCGTAAAGACACATGAATCATTATGCATACATGTTACAGTTTAGGGAAGGAATCCATTGTGCTTCAAGGTTGTTTTTGCTTTTGAAGAGTCAGGAGCGAATCAACTAGTTTTTTTTATGTTAAAGGTGAATATCAACAGAATGTCTGCAACGGAAATGACCCGACGTGTTCTCCCTGTCCAGAGAAGCATTCCAGTTGTGTTGGTCAACCTGATGGAAGCAACCCTTTCATCGGTCGCGAATGGTCCGATTATTTTGTCACGTGTTTCCAGAACCGAACGATGGAGACAAAGAAGTGTGCTGTCGGTTACTTTCATCCAGTTCTGAGAAAGTGTCAGGATAAAGTGACTCAAGGTAAGGACGGAATCATTTCCAAATCTACAACAAAGCATTATATAATGAGTATACTTCAAGGCATCAACACTTGATAGCTGATCAAGTCCAGATATAAACAATGTCTTAAGAACATTCGTCAAAAGTAAGACACTTTTGAAATGCAAAACTTTGATGTGAAGACGAATCGTAGTTTGTACAAATATAATTGCCAAATATGGATATGCACGAGGTGTGCTGGGTTTGGATGTATATTTTAGTATATATGTGGATTGTTCTCTCTTAGTATATGTATTCTAGATAAAGAGTTAAGAAATTGGAGGATATATATATATTTATATATATACATATATATATATATATATATATATATATATATATATATATATATATATATATATATATATATATATATATATATATATATATATATATATATATATATATATATAATCGTTATTACCTATACACTTACAGGGACCATTCCTGACTATTGCAAGGCCCACCCAACAGCTGTGTTTGAAAGCGATACAAACTGTGCCAAATACTACAACTGCTCGGACGTCAAATCAAGAATAGGAGGGAATCCAGTCGAGTGCAGATATCCGGATCTTTTCTCCACTAAGACGAATCAATGCGAGAACTTCACGCTGGTTCAATGCGAAAATAGAACGGAACCACAGGCGCCATGTAAATTATCTTGATATATTAGACTGTTAAAATAAATATATTTAAACGTACCCAGTTTAATCTTATGCATGAACAAGAGGTATATAATTAAATTAAATCTATTATTTAAAAGTTTAAGGAACATTTAAAGCATTCACATACCTTGGTCGTATTTCTTGTTTTCAAACCGTTCTTTGTCCTCGATAGATTTTTGCCGTATAAAATCGATTTCATAGAGGGGGATGATAAGCCCCTTGAATAACATATCACAGTCATGTGCTAAATAATTCGACACGCTGTCATTTTCTATCTGCATTTATATGAATATTTGTAGTTAATCGCAAGCACACCTCTGAAACGTATATTCTATGTCTTCGTCATTCCGCTACTTACATAAAAGCATCATTCTTAGATGATAAATTTAATTTCGATTTCAGGTCAGTATGATCAAAATCTGTGTCATAGTACAAACTCGAGTTGCCTCCCTTGCCCTGACAGACTTCCTAGCTGTATTGGCCTCCCTGATGGTGCAAATCGATTTGTTGGTCGAGAATGGAAATCAGAGTTTGTCACGTGTTATATGAATCGAACCATGGAAATCAGCCAGTGTTCCAAGGGAGAGTACTTCCATCCGAAAGAAAGAAAATGCAAGACTTCGGTTATCAAAGGTACTAGAAATAACAACGGCATTTTTCTAAAGGCACTAGTTCCACTGTCATTATTGACTACATATATCATAATCGTCGCGCAGTCAAGTTCATATGCGAATCCTTCTCGAGTCCCCTTGAATCTGAAACTTGCATAAATGTAACTAAGCACTTCTGCATTGCGTAGGGCTAGCTTGAATTATAAATCACCCGTTGATGACGATTATATCAGAGGCAGAAGGAGTTCAATTAAAGAGGTTATGGAAGTTGTGATTACTACATTATTTATACATCGGAAATGTTTCTCAAATACACAGGAAATCAACAACATAAGTGACCGGTTCCAAAGAGATATTTCGTACTAGCAATGTAACATTGGATATTTATGTTAGAAAGGCTGTGATCAGGCACCAAAATTGTCTTCTATTTCTACAGATAGCTTGCTTGTCACTTAAGTTATCGCATCAATGTCTTTTCCAGTCGATGTTCCAGATTTCTGCGTAGCCAATCCGACAGCCATAGTTCCGAGCGAGGATAACTGTGCCCAGTATTATAACTGCACTCATCCGAGAATACAACAGGGAGATGCTTTGGAGTGTCATTATCCGGATCTGTTCTCCAGGCAAACCTTACAGTGTCAGAACTTTACCAACACGTCTTGTGATAACAGAACAGAACCACAAGCTCCATGTAAATCCACATATCTTCTTCAATTCACTATGTTCGTGTACTAGATGTGCAAAGAGAATTCGATCTACATTGGAACACTGATACAATTTGAAAAAAATTCAGTCTATAATTTGTAATACGCATGTTTTTCTATTTATTCCTTTAGGTCTGTTTGCGTGACAGAACTAATTGTGGTAATTTAATACCGTGGCAATGCATCTATTATTCTCTTGATAGTTTGCTAGAGATGATAAGTATGGAAATGTACTAACATTCAACCAAAATGACTGAATTTCAACGTTAAATTACATTATCGTAGCTTAGCAGATATAAAGATTTCTCTACCTTATTTGTAGGTGAATACGACGAAAATCTGTGCAAGACAACGAACACCAGTTGTAACCCTTGCTCAACCAGATTCTCGAGCTGTGTTGGGCTTCCGGATGGTGTGAATGTATTCGTAGGTCGTGGATGGAAATCCGATTACACAGTCTGCTTCAAGAATAGAACTATGGATCAGATAAAGTGTCCACACGGGCAGTATTTCCATCCAAAGGATAGAAAATGCCAAACAAAAGTTCAAACAGGTAAATTGAAAGCTATTACAGAATAGTTTGTGTTAGGCAACGAATATTTCAAAAACACTTTGTAGAACAGTAGACTTGAATTTACTAGAGGATTTAATAGTGCACTTGCTTTTTGGTTCTTTAACTTTCAATAGGATGAAAGTAGATTTCTGATGATAGGTGATAGGTTAATAACCTTTTCCAAAAGTATACATCAAAATAGATAAGTATCGTTGGTTTGCCCGTTTCAGATAATTTACCGTTTTCAACGAGAAAACAAATAAGGCATCCAGTTTGCTCAGTATATAAGCCATGCTTGCACTGTTTACTGAGTTGACTTTCGTTTTAATAAATGATGCGATCTTTGTAATCGATGAAAATGTGTCTCTCACCTCAGTTGACGTACCGGACTATTGCGCGTCAAATCCATCGGCAGTAGTTGCAGATGAGGATGACTGTGCCCAGTATTTTAATTGCTCTGATCCCAACTCCAGAAATGGAACGGCCATGGAATGCAAATATCCAGACCTCTTCTCAAGACTGACAATGCATTGTGAAGTCTTCACAAATACATCATGTGATTCCAGGATGGAACCACAGGCCCCATGTGAGTTACTTTCTTTAACGTTGCTATGGTTTGTTGTGATAAGCCTTTATTGTTTTAATTATTTTAATGAAGAACGTAATCTGTTAAAACTGTATCCAAAGGAGGATAGGGATGAATTTGTGCCAAAACGATCACAACTTCCTCGTTGGACTGCGATATCAGAAGGGACGATCTTTTAATGTTGATTTTCTGTATTTTAATTGAAAAATCCACACTTACCCTGGCCGTAAAGACACATGAATCATTATGCATACATGTTACAGTTTAGGGAAGGAATCCATTGTGCTTCAAGGTTGTTTTTGCTTTTGAAGAGTCAGGAGCGAATCAACTAGTTTTTTTTATGTTAAAGGTGAATATCAACAGAATGTCTGCAACGGAAATGACCCGACGTGTTCTCCCTGTCCAGAGAAGCATTCCAGTTGTGTTGGTCAACCTGATGGAAGCAACCCTTTCATCGGTCGCGAATGGTCCGATTATTTTGTCACGTGTTTCCAGAACCGAACGATGGAGACAAAGAAGTGTGCTGTCGGTTACTTCCATCCAGTTCTGAGAAAGTGTCAGGATAAAGTGACTCAAGGTAAGGACGGAATCATTTCCAAATCTACAACAAAGCATTATATAATGAGTATACTTCAAGGCATCAACACTTGATAGCTGATCAAGTCCAGATATAAACAATGTCTTAAGAACATTCGTCAAAAGTAAGACACTTTTGAAATGCAAAACTTTGATGTGAAGACGAATCGTAGTTTGTACAAATATAATTGCCAAATATGGATATGCACGAGGTGTGCTGGTTTTGGATGTATATTTTAGTATATATGTGGATTGTTCTCTCTTAGTATATGTATTCTAGATAAAGAGTTAAGAAATTGGAGGATATATATACATATATATATATATATATATATATATATATATATATATATATATATATATATATATATATATAATCGTTATTACCTATACACTTACAGGGACCATTCCTGACTATTGCAAGGCCCACCCAACAGCTGTGTTTGAAAGCGATACAAACTGTGCCAAATACTACAACTGCTCGGACGTCAAATCAAGAATAGGAGGGAATCCAGTCGAGTGCAGATATCCGGATCTTTTCTCCACTAAGACGAATCAATGCGAGAACTTCACGCTGGTTCAATGCGAAAATAGAACGGAACCACAGGCGCCATGTAAATTATCTTGATATATTAGACTGTTAAAATAAATATATTTAAACGTACCCAGTTTAATCTTATGCATGAACAAGAGGTATATAATTAAATTAAATCTATTATTTAAAAGTTTAAGGAACATTTAAAGCATTCACATACCTTGGTCGTATTTCTTGTTTTCAAACCGTTCTTTGTCCTCGATAGATTTTTGCCGTATAAAATCGATTTCATAGAGGGGGATGATAAGCCCCTTGAATAACATATCACAGTCATGTGCTAAATAATTCGACACGCTGTCATTTTCTATCTGCATTTATATGGATATTTGTAGTTAATCGCAAGCACACCTCTGAAACGTATATTCTATGTCTTCGTCATTCCGCTACTTACATAAAAGCATCATTCTTAGATGATAAATTTAATTTCGATTTCAGGTCAGTATGATCAAAATCTGTGTCATAGTACAAACTCGAGTTGCCTCCCTTGCCCTGACAGACTTCCTAGCTGTATTGGCCTCCCTGATGGTGCAAATCGATTTGTTGGTCGAGAATGGAAATCAGAGTTTGTCACGTGTTATATGAATCGAACCATGGAAATCAGCCAGTGTTCCAAGGGAGAGTACTTCCATCCGAAAGAAAGAAAATGCAAGACTTCGGTTATCAAAGGTACTAGAAATAACAACGGCATTTTTCTAAAGGCACTAGTTCCACTGTCATTATTGACTACATATATCATAATCGTCGCGCAGTCAAGTTCATATGCGAATCCTTCTCGAGTCCCCTTGAATCTGAAACTTGCATAAATGTAACTAAGCACTTCTGCATTGCGTAGGGCTAGCTTGAATTATAAATCACCCGTTGATGACGATTATATCAGAGGCAGAAGGAGTTCAATTAAAGAGGTTATGGAAGTTGTGATTACTACATTATTTATACATCGGAAATGTTTCTCAAATACACAGGAAATCAACAACATAAGTGACCGGTTCCAAAGAGATGTTTCGTACTAGCAATGTAACATTGGATATTTATGTTAGAAAGGCTGTGATCAGGCACCAAAATTGTCTTCTATTTCTACAGATAGCTTGCTTGTCACTTAAGTTATCGCATCAATGTCTTTTCCAGTCGATGTTCCAGATTTCTGCGTAGCCAATCCGACAGCCATAGTTCCGAGCGAGGATAACTGTGCCCAGTATTATAACTGCACTCATCCGAGAATACAACAGGGAGATGCTTTGGAGTGTCATTATCCGGATCTGTTCTCCAGGCAAACCTTACAGTGTCAGAACTTTACCAACACGTCTTGTGATAACAGAACAGAACCACAAGCTCCATGTAAATCCACATATCTTCTTCAATTCACTATGTTCGTGTACTAGATGTGCAAAGAGAATTCGATCTACATTGGAACACTGATACAATTTGAAAAAAATTCAGTCTATAATTTGTAATACGCATGTTTTTCTATTTATTCCTTTAGGTCTGTTTGCGTGACAGAACTAATTGTGGTAATTTAATACCGTGGCAATGCATCTATTATTCTCTTGATAGTTTGCTAGAGATGATAAGTATGGAAATGTACTAACATTCAACCAAAATGACTGAATTTCAACGTTAAATTACATTATCGTAGCTTAGCAGATATAAAGATTTCTCTACCTTATTTGTAGGTGAATACGACGAAAATCTGTGCAAGACAACGAACACCAGTTGTAACCCTTGCTCAACCAGATTCTCGAGCTGTGTTGGGCTTCCGGATGGTGTGAATGTATTCGTAGGTCGTGAATGGAAATCCGATTACACAGTCTGCTTCAAGAATAGAACTATGGATCAGATAAAGTGTCCACACGGGCAGTATTTCCATCCAAAGGATAGAAAATGCCAAACAAAAGTTCAAACAGGTAAATTGAAAGCTATTACAGAATAGTTTGTGTTAGGCAACGAATATTTCAAAAACACTTTGTAGAACAGTAGACTTGAATTTACTAGAGGATTTAATAGTGCACTTGCTTTTTGGTTCTTTAACTTTCAATAGGATGAAAGTAGATTTCTGATGATAGGTGATAGGTTAATAACCTTTTCCAAAAGTATACATCAAAATAGATAAGTATCGTTGGTTTGCCCGTTTCAGATAATTTACCGTTTTCAACGAGAAAACAAATAAGGCATCCAGTTTGCTCAGTATATAAGCCATGCTTGCACTGTTTACTGAGTTGACTTTCGTTTTAATAAATGATGCGATCTTTGTAATCGATAAAAATGTGTCTCTCACCTCAGTTGACGTACCGGACTATTGCGCGTCAAATCCATCGGCAGTAGTTGCAGATGAGGATGACTGTGCCCAGTATTTTAATTGCTCTGATCCCAACTCCAGAAATGGAACGGCCATGGAATGCAAATATCCAGACCTCTTCTCAAGACTGACAATGCATTGTGAAGTCTTCACAAATACATCATGTGATTCCAGGATGGAACCACAGGCCCCATGTGAGTTACTTTCTTTAACGTTGCTATGGTTTGTTGTGATAAGCCTTTATTGTTTTAATTATTTTAATGAAGAACGTAATCTGTTAAAACTGTATCCAAAGGAGGATAGGGATGAATTTGTGCCAAAACGATCACAACTTCCTCGTTGGACTGCGATATCAGAAGGGACGATCTTTTAATGTTGATTTTCTGTATTTTAATTGAAAAATCCACACTTACCCTAGCCGTAAAGACACATGAATCATTATGCATACATGTTACAGTTTAGGGAAGGAATCCATTGTGCTTCAAGGTTGTTTTTGCTTTTGAAGAGTCAGGAGCGAATCAACTAGTTTTTTTTATGTTAAAGGTGAATATCAACAGAATGTCTGCAACGGAAATGACCCGACGTGTTCTCCCTGTCCAGAGAAGCATTCCAGTTGTGTTGGTCAACCTGATGGAAGCAACCCTTTCATCGGTCGCGAATGGTCCGATTATTTTGTCACGTGTTTCCAGAACCGAACGATGGAGACAAAGAAGTGTGCTGTCGGTTACTTTCATCCAGTTCTGAGAAAGTGTCAGGATAAAGTGACTCAAGGTAAGGACGGAATCATTTCCAAATCTACAACAAAGCATTATATAATGAGTATACTTCAAGGCATCAACACTTGATAGCTGATCAAGTCCAGATATAAACAATGTCTTAAGAACATTCGTCAAAAGTAAGACACTTTTGAAATGCAAAACTTTGATGTGAAGACGAATCGTAGTTTGTACAAATATAATTGCCAAATATGGATATGCACGAGGTGTGCTGGGTTTGGATGTATATTTTAGTATATATGTGGATTGTTCTCTCTTAGTATATGTATTCTAGATAAAGAGTTAAGAAATTGGAGGATATATATATATATATATATATATATATATATATATATATATATATATAATCGTTATTACCTATACACTTACAGGGACCATTCCTGACTATTGCAAGGCCCACCAAACAGCTGTGTTTGAAAGCGATTCAAACTGTGCCAAATACTACAACTGCTCGGACGTCAAATCAAGAATAGGAGGGAATCCAGTCGAGTGCAGATATCCGGATCTTTTCTCCACTAAGACGAATCAATGCGAGAACTTCACGCTGGTTCAATGCGAAAATAGAACGGAACCACAGGCGCCATGTAAATTATCTTGATATATTAGACTGTTAAAATAAATATATTTAAACGTACCCAGTTTAATCTTATGCATGAACAAGAGGTATATAATTAAATTAAATCTATTATTTAAAAGTTTAAGGAACATTTAAAGCATTCACATACCTTGGTCGTATTTCTTGTTTTCAAACCGTTCTTTGTCCTCGATAGATTTTTGCCGTATAAAATCGATTTCATAGAGGGGGATGATAAGCCCCTTGAATAACATATCACAGTCATGTGCTAAATAATTCGACACGCTGTCATTTTCTATCTGCATTTATATGGATATTTGTAGTTAATCGCAAGCACACCTCTGAAACGTATATTCTATGTCTTCGTCATTCCGCTACTTACATAAAAGCATCATTCTTAGATGATAAATTTAATTTCGATTTCAGGTCAGTATGATCAAAATCTGTGTCATAGTACAAACTCGAGTTGCCTCCCTTGCCCTGACAGACTTCCTAGCTGTATTGGCCTCCCTGATGGTGCAAATCGATTTGTTGGTCGAGAATGGAAATCAGAGTTTGTCACGTGTTATATGAATCGAACCATGGAAATCAGCCAGTGTTCCAAGGGAGAGTACTTCCATCCGAAAGAAAGAAAATGCAAGACTTCGGTTATCAAAGGTACTAGAAATAACAACGGCATTTTTCTAAAGGCACTAGTTCCACTGTCATTATTGACTACATATATCATAATCGTCGCGCAGTCAAGTTCATATGCGAATCCTTCTCGAGTCCCCTTGAATCTGAAACTTGCATAAATGTAACTAAGCACTTCTGCATTGCGTAGGGCTAGCTTGAATTATAAATCACCCGTTGATGACGATTATATCAGAGGCAGAAGGAGTTCAATTAAAGAGGTTATGGAAGTTGTGATTACTACATTATTTATACATCGGAAATGTTTCTCAAATACACAGGAAATCAACAACATAAGTGACCGGTTTCAAAGAGATATTTCGTACTAGCAATGTAACATTGGATATTTATGTTAGAAAGGCTGTGATCAGGCACCAAAATTGTCTTCTATTTCTACAGATAGCTTGCTTGTCACTTAAGTTATCGCATCAATGTCTTTTCCAGTCGATGTTCCAGATTTCTGCGTAGCCAATCCGACAGCCATAGTTCCGAGCGAGGATAACTGTGCCCAGTATTATAACTGCACTCATCCGAGAATACAACAGGGAGATGCTTTGGAGTGTCATTATCCGGATCTGTTCTCCAGGCAAACCTTACAGTGTCAGAACTTTACCAACACGTCTTGTGATAACAGAACAGAACCACAAGCTCCATGTAAATCCACATATCTTCTTCAATTCACTATGTTCGTGTACTAGATGTGCAAAGAGAATTCGATCTACATTGGAACACTGATACAATTTGAAAAAAATTCAGTCTATAATTTGTAATACGCATGTTTTTCTATTTATTCCTTTAGGTCTGTTTGCGTGACAGAACTAATTGTGGTAATTTAATACCGTGGCAATGCATCTATTATTCTCTTGATAGTTTGCTAGAGATGATAAGTATGGAAATGTACTAACATTCAACCAAAATGACTGAATTTCAACGTTAAATTACATTATCGTAGCTTAGCAGATATAAAGATTTCTCTACCTTATTTGTAGGTGAATACGACGAAAATCTGTGCAAGACAACGAACACCAGTTGTAACCCTTGCTCAACCAGATTCTCGAGCTGTGTTGGGCTTCCGGATGGTGTGAATGTATTCGTAGGTCGTGAATGGAAATCCGATTACACAGTCTGCTTCAAGAATAGAACTATGGATCAGATAAAGTGTCCACACGGGCAGTATTTCCATCCAAAGGATAGAAAATGCCAAACAAAAGTTCAAACAGGTAAATTGAAAGCTATTACAGAATAGTTTGTGTTAGGCAACGAATATTTCAAAAACACTTTGTAGAACAGTAGACTTGAATTTACTAGAGGATTTAATAGTGCACTCGCTTTTTGGTTCTTTAACTTTCAATAGGATGAAAATAGATTTCTGATGATAGGTGATAGGTTAATAACCTTTTCCAAAAGTATACATCAAAATAGATAAGTATCGTTGGTTTGCCCGTTTCAGATAATTTACCGTTTTCAACGAGAAAACAAATAAGGCATCCAGTTTGCTCAGTATATAAGCCATGCTTGCACTGTTTACTGAGTTGACTTTCGTTTTAATAAATGATGCGATCTTTGTAATCGATGAAAATGTGTCTCTCACCTCAGTTGACGTACCGGACTATTGCGCGTCAAATCCATCGGCAGTAGTTGCAGATGAGGATGACTGTGCCCAGTATTTTAATTGCTCTGATCCCAACTCCAGAAATGGAACGGCCATGGAATGCAAATATCCAGACCTCTTCTCAAGACTGACAATGCATTGTGAAGTCTTCACAAATACATCATGTGATTCCAGGATGGAACCACAGGCCCCATGTGAGTTACTTTCTTTAACGTTGCTATGGTTTGTTGTGATAAGCCTTTATTGTTTTAATTATTTTAATGAAGAACGTAATCTGTTAAAACTGTATCCAAAGGAGGATAGGGATGAATTTGTGCCAAAACGATCACAACTTCCTCGTTGGACTGCGATATCAGAAGGGACGATCTTTTAATGTTGATTTTCTGTATTTTAATTGAAAAATCCACACTTACCCTAGCCGTAAAGACACATGAATCATTATGCATACATGTTGCAGTTTAGGGAAGGAATCCATTGTGCTTCAAGGTTGTTTTTGCTTTTGAAGAGTCAGGAGCGAATCAACTAGTTTTTTTTTATGTTAAAGGTGAATATCAACAGAATGTCTGCAACGGAAATGACCCGACATGTTCTCCCTGTCCAGAGAAGCATTCCAGTTGTGTTGGTCAACCTGGTGGAATCAACCCTTTCATCGGTCGCGAATGGTCCGATTACTTTGTCACGTGTTTCCAGAACCGAACGATGGAGACAAAGAAGTGTGCTGTCGGTTACTTCCATCCAGTTCTGAGAAAGTGTCAGGATAAAGTGACTCAAGGTAAGGACGGAATCATTTCCAAATCTACAACAAAGCATTATATAATGAGTATACTTCAAGGCATCAACACTTGATAGCTGATCAAGTCCAGATATAAACAATGTCTTAAGAACATTCGTCAAAAGTAAGACACTTTTGAAATGCAAAACTTTGATGTGAAGACGAATCGTAGTTTGTACAAATATAATTGCCAAATATGGATATGCACGAGGTGTGCTGGGTTTGGATGTATATTTTAGTATATATGTGGATTGTTCTCTCTTAGTATATGTATTCTAGATAAAGAGTTAAGAAATTGGAGGATATATATATATATATATATATATATATATATATATATATATATATATATATATATATATATAATCGTTATTACCTATACACTTACAGGGACCATTCCTGACTATTGCAAGGCCCACCCAACAGCTGTGTTTGAAAGCGATACAAACTGTGCCAAATACTACAACTGCTCGGACGTCAAATCAAGAATAGGAGGGAATCCAGTCGAGTGCAGATATCCGGATCTTTTCTCCACTAAGACGAATCAATGCGAGAACTTCACGCTGGTTCAATGCGAAAATAGAACGGAACCACAGGCGCCATGTAAATTATCTTGATATATTAGACTGTTAAAATAAATATATTTAAACGTACCCAGTTTAATCTTATGCATGAACAAGAGGTATATAATTAAATTAAATCTATTATTTAAAAGTTTAAGGAACATTTAAAGCATTCACATACCTTGGTCGTATTTCTTGTTTTCAAACCGTTCTTTGTCCTCGATAGATTTTTGCCGTATAAAATCGATTTCATAGAGGGGGATGATAAGCCCCTTGAATAACATATCACAGTCATGTGCTAAATAATTCGACACGCTGTCATTTTCTATCTGCATTTATATGGATATTTGTAGTTAATCGCAAGCACACCTCTGAAACGTATATTCTATGTCTTCGTCATTCCGCTACTTACATAAAAGCATCATTCTTAGATGATAAATTTAATTTCGATTTCAGGTCAGTATGATCAAAATCTGTGTCATAGTACAAACTCGAGTTGCCTCCCTTGCCCTGACAGACTTCCTAGCTGTATTGGCCTCCCTGATGGTGCAAATCGATTTGTTGGTCGAGAATGGAAATCAGAGTTTGTCACGTGTTATATGAATCGAACCATGGAAATCAGCCAGTGTTCCAAGGGAGAGTACTTCCATCCGAAAGAAAGAAAATGCAAGACTTCGGTTATCAAAGGTACTAGAAATAACAACGGCATTTTTCTAAAGGCACTAGTTCCACTGTCATTATTGACTACATATATCATAATCGTCGCGCAGTCAAGTTCATATGCGAATCCTTCTCGAGTCCCCTTGAATCTGAAACTTGCATTAATGTAACTAAGCACTTCTGCATTGCGTAGGGCTAGCTTGAATTATAAATCACCCGTTGATGACGATTATATCAGAGGCAGAAGGAGTTCAATTAAAGAGGTTATGGAAGTTGTGATTACTACATTATTTATACATCGGAAATGTTTCTCAAATACACAGGAAATCAACAACATAAGTGACCGGTTCCAAAGAGATATTTCGTACTAGCAATGTAACATTGGATATTTATGTTAGAAAGGCTGTGATCAGGCACCAAAATTGTCTTCTATTTCTACAGATAGCTTGCTTGTCACTTAAGTTATCGCATCAATGTCTTTTCCAGTCGATGTTCCAGATTTCTGCGTAGCCAATCCGACAGCCATAGTTCCGAGCGAGGATAACTGTGCCCAGTATTATAACTGCACTCATCCGAGAATACAACAGGGAGATGCTTTGGAGTGTCATTATCCGGATCTGTTCTCCAGGCAAACCTTACAGTGTCAGAACTTTACCAACACGTCTTGTGATAACAGAACAGAACCACAAGCTCCATGTAAATCCACATATCTTCTTCTATTCACTATGTTCGTGTACTAGATGTGCAAAGAGAATTCGATCTACATTGGAACACTGATACAATTTGAAAAAAATTCAGTCTATAATTTGTAATACGCATGTTTTTCTATTTATTCCTTTAGGTCTGTTTGCGTGACAGAACTAATTGTGGTAATTTAATACCGTGGCAATGCATCTATTATTCTCTTGATAGTTTGCTAGAGATGATAAGTATGGAAATGTACTAACATTCAACCAAAATGACTGAATTTCAACGTTAAATTACATTATCGTAGCTTAGCAGATATAAAGATTTCTCTACCTTATTTGTAGGTGAATACGACGAAAATCTGTGCAAGACAACGAACACCAGTTGTAACCCTTGCTCAGCCAGATTCTCGAGCTGTGTTGGGCTTCCGGATGGTGTGAATGTATTCGTAGGTCGTGAATGGAAATCCGATTACACAGTCTGCTTCAAGAATAGAACTATGGATCAGATAAAGTGTCCACACGGGCAGTATTTCCATCCAAAGGATAGAAAATGCCAAACAAAAGTTCAAACAGGTAAATTGAAAGCTATTACAGAATAGTTTGTGTTAGGCAACGAATATTTCAAAAACACTTTGTAGAACAGTAGACTGAGAGTCCGCTTGAATTTACTAGAGGATTTAATAGT
Source organism: Unio delphinus (assembly GCA_029339505.1). Classification (NCBI taxonomy): domain Eukaryota; kingdom Metazoa; phylum Mollusca; class Bivalvia; order Unionida; family Unionidae; genus Unio; species Unio delphinus. The sequence goes on along the minus strand of JAQISU010000202.1, from coordinate 2,511,066 downwards.
GCACTTGCTTTTTGGTTCTTTAACTTTCAATAGGATGAAAGTAGATTTCTGATGATAGGTGATAGGTTAATAACCTTTTCCAAAAGTATACATCAAAATAGATAAGTATCGTTGGTTTGCCCGTTTCAGATAATTTACCGTTTTCAACGAGAAAACAAATAAGGCATCCAGTTTGCTCAGTATATAAGCCATGCTTGCACTGTTTACTGAGTTGACTTTCGTTTTAATAAATGATGCGATCTTTGTAATCGATGAAAATGTGTCTCTCACCTCAGTTGACGTACCGGACTATTGCGCGTCAAATCCATCGGCAGTAGTTGCAGATGAGGATGACTGTGCCCAGTATTTTAATTGCTCTGATGCCATCTCCAGAAATGGAACGGCCATGGAATGCAAATATCCAGACCTCTTCTCAAGACTGACAATGCATTGTGAAGTCTTCACAAATACATCATGTGATTCCAGGATGGAACCACAGGCCCCATGTGAGTTAATTTCTTTAACGTTGCTATGGTTTGTTGTGATAAGCCTTTATTGTTTTAATTATTTTAATGAAGAACGTAATCTGTTAAAACTGTATCCAAAGGAGGATAGGGATGAATTTGTGCCAAAACGATCACAACTTCCTACTAGCCGTAAAGACACATGAATCATTATGCATACATGTTACAGTTTAGGGAAGGAATCCATTGTGCTTCAAGGTTGTTTTTGCTTTTGAAGAGTCAGGAGCGAATCAACTAGTTTTTTTATGTTAAAGGTGAATATCAACAGAATGTCTGCAACGGAAATGACCCGACGTGTTCTCCCTGTCCAGAGAAGCATTCCAGTTGTGTTGGTCAACCTGATGGAAGCAACCCTTTCATCGGTCGCGAATGGTCCGATTACTTTGTCACGTGTTTCCAGAACCGAACGATGGAGACAAAGAAGTGTGCTGTCGGTTACTTTCATCCAGTTCTGAGAAAGTGTCAGGATAAAGTGACTCAAGGTAAGGACGGAATCATTTCCAAATCTACAACAAAGCATTATATAATGAGTATACTTCAAGGCATCAACACTTGATAGCTGATCAAGTCCAGATATAAACAATGTCTTAAGAACATTCGTCAAAAGTAAGACACTTTTGAAATGCAAAACTTTGATGTGAAGACGAATCGTAGTTTGTACAAATATAATTGCCAAATATGGATATGCACGAGGTGTGCTGGGTTTGGATGTATATTTTAGTATATATGTGGATTGTTCTCTCTTAGTATATGTATTCTAGATAAAGAGTTAAGAAATTGGAGGATATATATATATACAATCGTTATTACCTATACACTTACAGGGACCATTCCTGACTATTGCAAGGCCCACCCAACAGCTGTGTTTGAAAGCGATACAAACTGTGCCAAATACTACAACTGCTCGGACGTCAAATCAAGAATAGGAGGGAATCCAGTCGAGTGCAGATATCCGGATCTTTTCTCCACTAAGACGAATCAATGCGAGAACTTCACGCTGGTTCAATGCGAAAATAGAACGGAACCACAGGCGCCATGTAAATTATCTTGATATATTAGACTGTTAAAATAAATATATTTAAACGTACCCAGTTTAATCTTATGCATGAACAAGTGGTATATAATTAAATTAAATCTATTATTTAAAAGTTTAAGGAACATTTAAAGCATTCACATACCTTGGTCGTATTTCTTGTTTTCAAACCGTTCTTTGTCCTCGATAGATTTTTGCCGTATAAAATCGATTTCATAGAGGGGGATGATAAGCCCCTTGAAGAATATATCACAGTCATGTGCTAAATAATTCGACACGCTGTCATTTTCTATCTGCATTTATATGGATATTTGTAGTTAATCGCAAGCACACCTCTGAAACGTATATTCTATGTCTTCGTCATTCCGCTACTTACATAAATGCATCATTCTTAGATGATGAATTTAATTGCCATTTCAGGTCAGTATGATCAAAATCTGTGTCATAGTACAAACTCGAGTTGCCTCCCTTGCCCTGACAGACTTCCTAGCTGTATTGGCCTCCCTGATGGTGCAAATCGATTTGTTGGTCGAGAATGGAAATCAGAGTTTGTCACGTGTTATATGAATCGAACCATGGAAATCAGCCAGTGTTCCAAGGGAGAGTACTTCCATCCGAAAGAAAGAAAATGCAAGACTTCGGTTATCAAAGGTACTAGAAATAACAACGGCATTTTTCTAAAGGCACTAGTTCCACTGTCATTATTGACTACATATATCATAATCGTCGCGCAGTCAAGTTCATATGCGAATCCTTCTCGAATCCCCTTGAATCTGAAACTTGCATAAATGTAACTAAGCACTTCTGCATTGCGTAGGGCTAGCTTGAATTATAAATCACCCGTTGATGACAATTATATCAGAGGCAGAAGGAGTTCAATTAAAGAGGTTATGGAAGTTGTGATTACTACATTATTTATACATCGGAAATGTTTCTCAAATACACAGGAAATCAACAACATAAGTGACCGGTTCCAAAGAGATATTTCGTACTAGCAATGTAACATTGGATATTTATGTTAGAAAGGCTGTGATCAGGCACCAAAATTGTCTTCTATTTCTACAGATAGCTTGCTTGTCACTTAAGTTATCGCATCAATGTCTTTTCCAGTCGATGTTCCAGATTTCTGCGTAGCCAATCCGACAGCCATAGTTCCGAGCGAGGATAACTGTGCCCAGTATTATAACTGCACTCATCCGAGAATACAACAGGGAGATGCTTTGGAGTGTCATTATCCGGATCTGTTCTCCAGGCAAACCTTACAGTGTCAGAACTTTACCAACACGTCTTGTGATAACAGAACAGAACCACAAGCTCCATGTAAATCCACATATCTTCTTCAATTCACTATGTTCGTGTACTAGATGTGCAAAGAGAATTCGATCTACATTGGAACACTGATACAATTTGAAAAAAATTCAGTCTATAATTTGTAATACGCATGTTTTTCTATTTATTCCTTTAGGTCTGTTTGCGTGACAGAACTAATTGTGGTAATTTAATACCGTGGCAATGCATCTATTATTCTCTTGATAGTTTGCTAGAGATGATAAGTATGGAAATGTACTAACATTCAACCAAAATAACTGAATTTCAACGTTAAATTACATTATCGTAGCTTAGCAGATATAAAGATTTCTCTACCTTATTTGTAGGTGAATACGACGAAAATCTGTGCAAGACAACGAACACCAGTTGTAACCCTTGCTCAACCAGATTCTCGAGCTGTGTTGGGCTTCCGGATGGTGTGAATGTATTCGTAGGTCGTGAATGGAAATCCGATTACACAGTCTGCTTCAAGAATAGAACTATGGATCAGATAAAGTGTCCACACGGGCAGTATTTCCATCCAAAGGATAGAAAATGCCAAACAAAAGTTCAAACAGGTAAATTGAAAGCTATTACAGAATAGTTTGTGTTAGGCAACGAATATTTCAAAAACACTTTGTAGAACAGTAGACTGAGAGTCCGCTTGAATTTACTAGAGGATTTAATAGTGCACTTGCTTTTTGGTTCTTTAACTTTCAATAGGATGAAAGTAGATTTCTGATGATAGGTGATAGGTTAATAACCTTTTCCAAAAGTATACATCAAAATAGATAAGTATCGTTGGTTTGCCCGTTTCAGATAATTTACCGTTTTCAACGAGAAAACAAATAAGGCATCCAGTTTGCTCAGTATATAAGCCATGCTTGCACTGTTTACTGAGTTGACTTTCGTTTTAATAAATGATGCGATCTTTGTAATCGATGAAAATGTGTCTCTCACCTCAGTTGACGTACCGGACTATTGCGCGTCAAATCCATCGGCAGTAGTTGCAGATGAGGATGACTGTGCCCAGTATTTTAATTGCTCTGATCCCAACTCCAGAAATGGAACGGCCATGGAATGCAAATATCCAGACCTCTTCTCAAGACTGACAATGCATTGTGAAGTCTTCACAAATACATCATGTGATTCCAGGATGGAACCACAGGCCCCATGTGAGTTACTTTCTTTAACGTTGTTATGGTTTGTTGTGATAAGCCTTTATTGTTTTAATTATTTAAATGAAGAACGTAATCTGTTAAAACTTTATCCAAAGGAGGATAGGGATGAATTTGTGCCAAAACGATCACAACTTCCTCGTTGGACTGCGATATCAGAAGGGACGATCTTTTAATGTTGATTTTCTGTATTTTAATTGAAAAATCCACACTTACCCTAGCCGTAAAGACACATGAATCATTATGCATACATGTTACAGTTTAGGGAAGGAATCCATTGTGCTTCAAGGTTGTTTTTGCTTTTGAAGAGTCAGGAGCGAATCAACTAGTTTTTTTTTATGTTAAAGGTGAATATCAACAGAATGTCTGCAACGGAAATGACCCGACATGTTCTCCCTGTCCAGAGAAGCATTCCAGTTGTGTTGGTCAACCTGGTGGAATCAACCCTTTCATCGGTCGCGAATGGTCCGATTACTTTGTCACGTGTTTCCAGAACCGAACGATGGAGACAAAGAAGTGTGCTGTCGGTTACTTTCATCCAGTTCTGAGAAAGTGTCAGGATAAAGTGACTCAAGGTAAGGACGGAATCATTTCCAAATCTACAACAAAGCATTATATAATGAGTATACTTCAAGGCATCAACACTTGATAGCTGATCAAGTCCAGATATAAACAATGTCTTAAGAACATTCGTCAAAAGTAAGACACTTTTGAAATGGAAAACTTTGATGTGAAGACGAATCGTAGTTTGTACAAATATAATTGCCAAATATGGATATGCACGAGGTGTGCTGGGTTTGGATGTATACTTTAGTATATATGTGGATTGTTCCCTCTTAGTATATGTATTCTAGATAAAGAGTTAAGAAATTGGAGGATATATATATATATATATATATATATATATATATATATATATATATATATATATATATATATATATAGATATATATATATAACCGTTATTACCTATACACTTACAGGGACCATTCCTGACTATTGCAAGGCCCACCCAACAGCTGTGTTTGAAAGCAATGCAAACTGTGCCAAATACTACAACTGCTCTGACGTCAAATCAAGAATAGGAGGGAATCCAGTCGAGTGCAGATATCCGGATCTTTTCTCCACTAAGACGAATCAATGCGAGAACTTCACGCTGGTTCAATGCGAAAATAGAACGGAACCACAGGCGCCATGTAAATTATCTTGATATATTAGACTGTTAAAATAAATATGTTTAAACGTACCCAGTTTAATCTTATGCATGAACAAGATGTATATAATTAAATTAGATCTATTATTTAAAAGTTAAAGGAAGATTTAAAGCATTGACATATCTTGGTTGTATTTCTTGTTTTCAAACCGTTCTTTGTCCTCGATAGATTTTTGCCGTATAAAATCGATTTCATAGAGGGGATGATAAGCCCCTTGAATAACATATCTGTCATGTGCTAAATAATTCGACACGTTGTCATTTTCTATCTGCATTTATATGGATATTTGTAGTTAATCGCAAGCACACCTCTGAAACGTATATTCTATGTCTTCGTCATTCCGCTACTTACATAAAAGCATCATTCTTAGATGATAAATTTAATTTCCATTTCAGGTCAGTATGATCAAAATCTGTGTCATAGTACAAACTCGAGTTGCCTCCCTTGCCCTGACAGACTTCCTAGCTGTATTGGCCTCCCTGATGGTGCAAATCGATTTGTTGGTCGAGAATGGAAATCAGAGTTTGTCACGTGTTATATGAATCGAACCATGGAAATCCGCCAGTGTTCCAAGGGAGAGTACTTCCATCCGAAAGAAAGAAAATGCAAGACTTCGGTTATCAAAGGTACTAGAAATAACAACGGCATTTTTCTAAAGGCTTTAGTTTCACTGTCATTATTGACTACATATATCATAATCGTCGCGCAGTCAAGTTCATATGCGGATCCTTCTCGAGTCCCCTTGAATCTGAAACTTGCATAAATGTAACTAAGCACTTCTGCAATGCGTAGGGCTAGCTTGAATTATAAATCACCCGTTGATGACAATTATATCAGAGGCAGAAGGAGTTCAATTAAAGAGGTTATGGAAGTTGTGATTACTACATTATTTATACATCGGAAATGTTTCTCAAATACACAGGAAATCAACAACATAAGTGACCGGTTCCAAAGAGATATTTCGTACTAGCAATGTAACATTGGATATTTATGTTAGAAAGGCTGTGATCAGGCACCAAAATTGTCTTCTATTTCTACAGATAGCTTGCTTGTCACTTAAGTTATCGCATCAATGTCTTTTCCAGTCGATGTTCCAGATTTCTGCGTAGCCAATCCGACAGCCATAGTTCCGAGCGAGGATAACTGTGCCCAGTATTATAACTGCACTCATCCGAGAATACAACAGGGAGATGCTTTGGAGTGTCATTATCCGGATCTGTTCTCCAGGCAAACCTTACAGTGTCAGAGCTTTACCAACACGTCTTGTGATAACAGAACAGAACCACAAGCTCCATGTAAATCCACATATCTTCTTCAATTCACTATGTTCGTGTACTAGATGTGCAAAGAGAATTCGATCTACATTGGAACACTGATACAATTTGAAAAAAATTCAGTCTATAATTTGTAATACGCATGTTTTTCTATTTATTCCTTTAGGTCTGTTTGCGTGACAGAACTAATTGTGGTAATTTAATACCGTGGCAATGCATCTATTATTCTCTTGATAGTTTGCTAGAGATGATAAGTATGGAAATGTACTAACATTCAACCAAAATGACTGAATTTCAACGTTAAATTACATTATCGTAGCTTAGCAGATATAAAGATTTCTCTACCTTATTTGTAGGTGAATACGACGAAAATCTGTGCAAGACAACGAACATCAGTTGTAACCCTTGCTCAACCAGATTCTCGAGCTGTGTTGGGCTTCCGGATGGTGTGAATGTATTCGTAGGTCGTGAATGGAAATCCGATTACACAGTCTGCTTCAAGAATAGAACTATGGATCAGATAACGTGTCCACACGGGCAGTATTTCCATCCAAAGGATAGGAAATGCCAAACAAAAGTTCAAACAGGTAAATTGAAAGCTATTACAGAATAGTTTGTGTTAGGCAACGAATATTTCAAAAACACTTTGTAGAACAGTAGACTGAGAGTCCGCTTGAATTTACTAGAGGATTTAATAGTGCACTTGCTTTTTGGTTCTTTAACTTTCAATAGGATGAAAGTAGATTTCTGATGATAGGTGATAGGTTAATAACCTTTTCCAAAAGTATACATCAAAATAGATAAGTATCGTTGGTTTGCCCGTTTCAGATAATTTACCGTTTTCAACGAGAAAACAAATAAGGCATCCAGTTTGCTCAGTATATAAGCCATGCTTGCACTGTTTACTGAGTTGACTTTCGTTTTAATAAATGATGCGATCTTTGTAATCGATGAAAATGTGTCTCTCACCTCAGTTGACGTACCGGACTATTGCGCGTCAAATCCATCGGCAGTAGTTGCAGATGAGGATGACTGTGCCCAGTATTTTAATTGCTCTGATCCCAACTCCAGAAATGGAACGGCCATGGAATGCAAATATCCAGACTTCTTCTCAAGACTGACAATGCATTGTGAAGTCTTCACAAATACATCATGTGATTCCAGGATGGAACCACAGGCCCCATGTGAGTTACTTTCTTTAACGTTGCTATGGTTTGTTGTGATAAGCCTTTATTGTTTTAATTATTTAAATTAAGAACGTAATCTGTTAAAACTTTATCCAAAGGAGGATAGGGATGAATTTGTGCCAAAACGATCACAACTTCCTCATTGGACTTCGATATCAGAAGGGACGATCTTTTAATGTTAATTTTCTGTATTTTAATTGAAAAATCCACACTTACCCTAGCCGTAAAGACACATGAATCATTATGCATACATGTTACAGTTTAGGGAAGGAATCCATTGTGCTTCAAGGTTGTTTTTGCTTTTGAAGAGTCAGGAGCGAATCAACTAGTTTTTTTTATGTTAAAGGTGAATATCAACAGAATGTCTGCAACGGAAATGACCCGACGTGTTCTCCCTGTCCAGAGAAGCATTCCAGTTGTGTTGGTCAACCTGATGGAATCAACCCTTTCATCGGTCGCGAATGGTCCGATTACTTTGTCACGTGTTTCCAGAACCGAACGATGGAGACAAAGAAGTGTGCTGTCGGTTACTTTCATCCAGTTCTGAGAAAGTGTCAGGATAAAGTGACTCAAGGTAAGGACGGAATCATTTCCAAATCTACAACAAAGCATTATATAATGAGTATACTTCAAGGCATCAACACTTGATAGCTGATCAAGTCCAGATATAAACAATGTCTTAAGAACATTCGTCAAAAGTAAGACACTTTTGAAATGCAAAACTTTGATGTGAAGACGAATCGTAGTTTGTACAAATATAATTGCCAAATATGGATATGCACGAGGTGTGCTGGGTTTGGATGTATATTTTAGTATATATGTGGATTGTTCTCTCTTAGTATATGTATTCTAGATAAAGAGTTAAGAAATTGGAGGATATATATATATATATATATATATATATATATATATATATATATATATATATATATATATATATATATATATATAACCGTTATTACCTATACACTTACAGGGACCATTCCTGACTATTGCAAGGCCCACCCAACAGCTGTGTTTGAAAGCAATGCAAACTGTGCCAAATACTACAACTGCTCTGACGTCAAATCAAGAATAGGAGGGAATCCAGTCGAGTGCAGATATCCGGATCTTTTCTCCACTAAGACGAATCAATGCGAGAACTTCACGCTGGTTCAATGCGAAAATAGAACGGAACCACAGGCGCCATGTAAATTATCTTGATATATTAGACTGTTAAAATAAATATGTTTAAACGTACCCAGTTTAATCTTATGCATGAACAAGATGTATATAATTAAATTAGATCTATTATTTAAAAGTTAAAGGAAGATTTAAAGCATTGACATATCTTGGTTGTATTTCTTGTTTTCAAACCGTTCTTTGTCCTCGATAGATTTTTGCCGTATAAAATCGATTTCATAGAGGGGATGATAAGCCCCTTGAATAACATATCACAGTCATGTGCTAAATAATTCGACACGTTGTCATTTTCTATCTGCATTTATATGGATATTTGTAGTTAATCGCAAGCACACCTCTGAAACGTATATTCTATGTCTTCGTCATTCCGCTACTTACATAAAAGCATCATTCTTAGATGATAAATTTAATTTCCATTTCAGGTCAGTATAATCAAAATCTGTGTCATAGTACAAACTCGAGTTGCCTCCCTTGCCCTGACAGACTTCCTAGCTGTATTGGCCTCCCTGATGGTGCAAATCAATTTGTTGGTCGAGAATGGAAATCAGAGTTTGTCACGTGTTATATGAATCGAACCATGGAAATCCGCCAGTGTTCCAAGGGAGAGTACTTCCATCCGAAAGAAAGAAAATGCAAGACTTCGGTTATCAAAGGTACTAGAAATAAGAACGGCATTTTTATAAAGGCACTAGCTCCACTGTCATTATTGACTACATATATCATAATCGTCGCGCAGTCAAGTTCATATGCGAATCCTTCTCGAGTCCCCTTGAATCTGAAATTTGCATAAATGTAATTAAGCACTTCTGCATTGCGTAGGGCTAGCTTGAATTATAAATCACCCGTTGATGACGATTATATCAGAGGCAAAAGGAGTTCAATTAAAGAGGTTATGGAAGTTGTGATTACTACATTATTTATACATCGGAAATGTTTCTCAAATACACAGGAAACCAACAAAAGAAGTGACCGGTTCCAAAGAGATATTTCGCACTAGCAATGTAACATTGGATATTTATGTTAGAAAGGCTGTGATCAGGCACCAAAATAGTCTTCTATTTCTACAGATAGCTTGCTTGTCACTTAGTTATTGCATCAATGTCTTTTCCAGTCGATGTTCCAGATTTCTGCGTAGCCAATCCGACAGCCATTGTTCCGAGCGAGGATAACTGTGCCCAGTATTATAACTGCACTCATCCGAGAGTACAACAGGGAGACGCATTGCAGTGTCAATATCCGGATTTGTTCTCCAGACAAACCTCACAGTGTCAGAACTTTACCAACACGTCTTGTGATAACAGAACAGAACCACAAGCTCCATGTAAATCCACATTTATCTTTCATTTCACCTTGTACGTTTTCTAAATATGCAAATCGAAATGCGGAACCTACAATCAGATTTGTGATACATGTTATTACAGTTCTCTTTTTTTCTAACAGTCTGTTAGTTTCGTTGAACACGTCGTCGTTGTTTGATTTATTTTGTAACACGGTCATTGTTCTTTCTTGATTTTTCTTGATACATTATAATAATCACTATAACGGGGTTGTGTCACTTTTTACATGAGCAATTTTATTTTATGATGTTGACGCTTTTGCATCCTTATTGAATGTTCCGTTCTGTGAGTCTAGTTTAGAACTTTCAAAACATGAATATGTCAGTTGAATTATTTTGGTGGGGTGTCAAAATGATACAGAGGAAATTGGCGGTATTTATCATTAATGACTCAAGTTTTTATTTTATTGAGTGTAGTGATCGATGAAGCATATTAGTTTTTTATTATTAGATTGTATTGTATATTGGTTTGCTTGGCCTGAAAAAAATGTATTGTGTGTGAAATATAACACTTTTAACTGGTTCTTGAGGTCATACTATAAATAAAAATTAAATTCGATTATAACACTTTATCCTGGGTGTATCTGTGTTTGGTGTTTTAGTTTTATCGAAATATGAACTGTAACAGTAATCTTTCTGATCTAAATAAGTAATATAATGGGCATTCATTTGTAAAATTGATCCTGAAGCATATTCCCATTATTGTATTTTGCTTTTGCTGTGATGTGATTCCTAATATAATGAGAAAGTTATTGACTCTAAAACTTCAGAGATTTTTCATAATTTATGTATTCGTTCACTATGACCTGGGTTTTTTACTGCATGATTGACAATGCAAAATATTTATATATTGCGCGTCAAACATTTCCTTGTATCAACTTAACAATGTAGGTTTTATTTCTATTTTATATTTCTGAAGGCAAAGGTCAGTGTTAGTATGCCTGAGTTTGTGCATTTTGTCAAATTAATGCAATTCATCGGAAAATGAAGATGTTTGATATTTCTTTTCTTAGACGGATCGGAACAGTAAATAGTGCTGCGATGGAAGTATCGTATAAACACCATACCGTCTTCGAATCCGCCAAACTTAAGAGTGTAACATCTTTAATGAAATTATTTTGATGACAATGCTTTCATCTATACGTTTCGATTTGAGTTTTTTTATTTTGTTTATTAGTGATTCAAACATGAAATCGTGTAGCCCTGGCAAAATTGCAACATAATCGGTAACGGACGTCCTTCCTATGTTCGAATGTCGCAATATCAGGTTTTGCAAGTAACCCTCGTTTGCCCCGATTTCACCTTCATGTTCAAATATGACTGTACTCAAACGACTGTGGATTTGATCAGAGTTTACATCGCTAATGAAACCATATTAGTATTCGATTGAATCAAGAGGTTTTCTTTTCTTTCCCAAAACAATCGCACCGTTTGTCGTGTAGTGTAACATAATGTTATATACAATATTTTATGTGTAAGACCTAATATCAAATACAAAGTATAGTTTATATATAAGACTGTATATCAAACAGAAATTATAATGTATGTGTAAAACTGAATAACAAAAAGGAACTATAATTTATGTGCAAGATTGAATATCAAATAGAAATTGATCATGTAAGTTCGGTTACTGGCAATATGCACCATTTGTGTGGATAACTATTGTTGTTCAAATTATTCCCTGTATCATTCCTTTTGCTGTTTTGAGTTCACTTTTAGTCATCTTTCATGCCACTGTATATACAAATATACAGTCCTGACAAGTGTACTCTCCATATCGCCTGTCCAGCGTCGACACAACATTGGAAACAGCAGTTTACCGGTTATTAGTCATCGCTGAATTGGCGTAGTCAGACACTAGGGGATGCTTCCGACGTTGGAAGAGACCAACAGGTCTCACTGGACAGCAACCTCCAGCCTCAAGATGGGCAGCCCCCAGATTATAAGGTGATGCCCCGCCACAGTTCGTCTGCCTTACTGGTTGCGTAGGGATTAAGGTACGCGAGTACCCGAGAAAGCGGACTAAAACCATAGCACCAAGAACCAACAAACGAAAACCAACAAGGAAAGCTCCAATCCTCAAGCTATGTAATTGGAATATATCCGGACCATGCTGACTGAACTATCAGATGATCTCCAGGCAATCAGCGATGTTCGAAAGACTTCCGTCCCCAAATGAGGAACTTGTATGACTCCCGGTCGACATCGCCGCACTACATGAGACACGGCCACCAAATTCCAGATCCCTTAGAAAATTGAACTACACTGAGAGAGAGAGAGAGAGAGAGAGAGAGAGAGAGAGAGAGAGAGAGAGAGAGAGAGAGAGAGAGAGAGAGAGAGAGAGATTGTAGGATTCGCCATCAGAAACTCTCTGCTTGGGAAAATAGAACCTGACAACAAGGAATCGGAAGATTGTTATCACTCTTCCTCCATACCTACCACAGGCCTGTCAAACTGATCAGCGTTTACGCTCCCACATTAAGTGCCTCTGCAAATATCAAGGATGAATTGTAGGAAGAACTAAACTCGCTCATCGTTAAAATTCCCAAGGACGAGAACATGATGTCACTGAGCTACTTCAACGCTAGTGTGGGTGCTGACCATGACATTTGGCAGCGACTCCTAGAGATGGGCTTAAATTCATCTTTGTCAGAGCATCCAGATCCAGTCAACAGTATATATCGGAAACATCAGAGGTATGCACGATGTCATAACGAAAGCAATGGGTCCCACGAAGAAATTGATAGCACAGCTGAATTCGTTTACAGGCGATACCTTCCTCGACAGAGGCAAGCAGATGGAGCGTTCGGTAAGTACTACTCTTAACGGTACTCTAGAGAGAACCACGTGACCAACGTTGCCCTCAATACCCTGGAAAACCTACCGCTCATGGCCAAACGGGACGAGAACCCTTCTGTGGCAGAACTAATAAAGGCCTTAGAGAAATGTCCTTAGGTAAATCCCCAGGGAAGGATGGCTTCTCAGCAGACTTCATCACGCAGCGTCCTGCTCACCCACCTGCACGACCTCATCTGGCAGTGCTGCAATGAAGGTGCAGTGCCTCATGATATGAGCGACGCCAACATCGTAACCCTGTACAAGAACAACGGCGACATAAGTGACTGATCAAATTCCACGGGCATATCTCTTCTCCGTCAGGCGATTGCAGGAGAAATGCACAGAGCAACACAAAGTCCTCTTCCTGGCCTTTATAGACCTCACCAAGTCATTTATTCTGGTCAGCGGAGACGGACTTTTCACAATCCTAGCCACGATTGGATGCCCTGCAAAGCTGATAAGCATGATCCAGTTCATCCACAAAGACATGAAAGGCATAGCGCAATACGATGACTCCACGTCCTGCCCCTTAACATGGACAGCGGAGTGGAACAGGGATGCGTCCGAGCCCCCAGTCACTGCGGATTCTTCTTCGCTGTTTTGTACAAGCATGCCTTTGGAACGTCCACATAAGAGATTTACCATGCACACGCTTACAGACGGCAAACTATTGAAACTGTCACGACTAATGGCAAAGAGGAAAGTGCGTGAATCAGCCAAAGGAGACATACTCATCGCAGACGATGCAGCCCTAACCACTCACACATAAGATGAGTTACATCACCTTATGGATTGCTTTGCTAAAGCATGCGGTGAGTTTAGGCTGGCCAATAGCCTAAGGAAAACAAACGCGACGGCTCAGAAAGCATTATCATCAACATATGCAAACGTGACGTAGTTTGTTCACGTGCCTCAGCTCTTCCATCACCAACAACGTATCGCTCGATGCTGAGCTAAACAAGCGGATTGCAAAGGCATCAAGAACTCTCTCCATTTTGTCCCAAACGGTGTGGAACAACAGTATGCTGACCCTGAACACTAAGATCTCCGTGTAACGTGAATTCTTGCTAAGCAGTGAAACCTGGACTATGTACACTTCACAAGAGAAAAGACTGAGCGCCTTTGACACGCGATGTCTCCAACGCATACCAGGAATCACTTAGAGTGATCATGTAACAGCAACAAGGTGCTTGAACGTACCAAGATTTCCATCAATGTCACACTTCTCCGCGAACTTCGCATCAGATGGCTTGTCCATATACGTTGAATGGATGATGGACGGATCCCGAAAGACCTTATTTATTCAGAACTTGAAACTGGCAAACGGTTGACAGGACGGCCAAATCTCCGTTTCAAGGATGTCTACAAGCGCAACATGAAAGCCTTTGACATCGGTAGCAATACCTGGGAAGAGCTTGCTCTAGACAGGCACAGCTGGCGACACGCTCGGATCACTGGTTTAAAAGCCGGCGAGGACACGATACGCTTACAAGCCAATGAAAAGCGATCTCGGAGGAAGACTAAGTAGCTCCAACACAAACCAGACTCAGCTTTCAAGTGCAGCAATTGCAGCAAGGCCTACGACTCCCGTGGGCTACATAGCTACTACAGACGCTGCACAACCACTAACCTGGACATATCTCATGGAGGCACTTCCATCGTCTCTGGAGACTAGCGGACGCCAACACACACGGTCCCGGTACATTTTAAGATCTAACTATAAGGAATTAAAGAGCATATAGGGTTTTATATGGAAATGAAATTTTAAATTATATATATATATATATATATATATATATATATATATATATATATATATATATATATATATATATATATATATATAATATGAGAGTATGTTTTCTAAATTCGAAAACTAAAGTAGTTATAAAAGCAATATCGCCACAATGGCGATATCAAATCTTTAACTCGACCAGCGAGATGATCATTGATAAACATTCTTTACAGCGTCATCATCATTGACACTCATATTTTACAGGCGAGTATATTGCAAAGCATTGTAACGGTTCCGATCCGGTTTGTCGACCATGTAAAGAAAGAGAACCTAATTGTATCGGTTTACCTGATGGACCTAACCCTTATCTTGAAAGACTCTGGAGCCCAGAATATGTAATCTGCTTTAAGAACCGAACGATGGAAGTAAACAAGTGTACCACAAGATACTTCGACCAGATCACAAAGTCATGTCAAGAGGATGTTGACCCAGGTAATTAGGCAGTCTCAGTGCCATACAGTTTCCATGCCTCTCTGTCTCTCTGGTAATTATTGTATTCAGCCAGTCTCCTGTCTACCATTCGCCCTGTTTTACAGTCTCCCATGTATTCAACTAGGATCATATCCATGCTTTTCTCTCTTCCCAGTGTCCATTTTGTTTTGAGGAGAAAAAACATTACAAATAAATGAGCGATGTTATCAGTTTTGATTAGGTTTGGGGATTGATAAAAGGTGACATTTTAATGTATAAGTAAATAACTTTCCATTAACAGTATTTCTTAATATATATATATATATATATATATATATATATATATATATATATATATATATATATGTGTGTAGGGATTGTAGGCAGACCCAAATATACAGACATAAATTAAACGATTGAGAGAACTATTATGTATTAATATATAACGAGGCAGAGGTAACATTTCAAGAGAAGGAAAGAAAACACTTAGCAATATAAACGAACATGTTTGGAGACATTTCACAATTTTTTTACAGTGAACATAGTGGATTACTGCACGGCAAACCCTGACGATATAGTGCCTGCAACTGACAACTGTGCACAGTTTTTTAATTGTTCGACAAGACAGACCCACCTCAGGAACCATCGTTTTGAATGTCCGTATCCAGACTTATTTTCTACGACGACACATTCGTGCCAGGATTTTACTACAGTCCATTGTAATGCAAGACCAGAACCAGAAGCTCCATGTATGCATACATTTTTGTGGCTTTCTACTGTCGTTCAGTTCATATGAGCTCTTATAAAGTAATGTAGCCCCTGTTATTGGATGGTTTATACATAGTTCTATAGTTGGCTATTATTTGCTTGTAATATTGTCATTCTTAAACCTTATAATCATTGTCATTTGGAGATACTCGGTACTTATTCAAATTGAAACATTGATATAACAGTAGAAAGCAAGTTAGAGAATAATATTTACAAGACTCCAATTTGCAGGCAATTTCCATTATGTTATCGTAATTCTTGTTATTACGATACTGCGTTGGCACCTTTCTTTTTACTATTAAAGTCGAATGTTGTGTAACCGTTAAGCTTTAAAACATACATGCATTGAAGGTGTATATATGTTACGTTAAATGTATACATTTTTCTGTATGATAAGGTATTTATCAGGTCATCATGTCGTCGATATTTCTAGTACATATCATAACATTGCTTTACAGTGATTTACATTTATTATGTAGGCGATTACGCGAACAACCTTTGCAGTCCCTCAGAGACAACCTGCACACCATGTCCGTCAAGACTTCCAAGCTGTGTTGGACTACCTGATGGGGAAAATGCATATCCTGGTTCATATAGGAACAATCGATATGTTACGTGCTACAGAAATAGGTCAATATCTTTTATGGAATGCAATGGTGGATACTTTGATAATGTGTATAAACAATGTGTGATGACGACAGTTACAACAATAAGTCCATCCATAACTCCTCATTCCACACTTTCGTTAACTTTGCCAGCCGGTTTCTTACCCATCATGACGTGGTCATGGATACATAATGGACAAACAAATCCTCATGAAACTGCAATTTCGAAGTTTCCGCCGGGAGTGACTACCACTCAATTGTCAACCACAACGAGAAATTTGTTTTCAAGATCTTCCACCATGCATTATACAACTTCGTATCAAATGGCCACAAAACATACGACTGAGCCACCTATCACATCTACTGAAAGCACATCAAGGCATGGATATAATTCACTGCCATATAGTTTTGTTCCTTTGTTTCCGGATTCAGAAAAGTTTCCAACATCACGTACACAGACCAATACGTTCAAACCACTAACAAACACTCCAAAATCTTTTGTGACGAATATTGAAAACACAATGCCCACTGGTGTTGTACCTATTCTGACAGATGCAACCACCCATGTCCCATTTCATTCAACAGTTCCAGAAAAATCAACTACAACTATAATCCACTTGCCAACCTCGCTTCCACCTAATCTGAATCCCATTCAAAGCGGAACATACACGCATTCTACAACTTCAACAAGACAAACTCCAGTTCATTCACACACACTTCTTCCCGAAAGGTCCAGCCCAGTGACGGTCCACACTAATGGTAACTCGCTTCCACCAAGCTTTGCCCCAATCCAAGCTAGATCGACCGATGACAACGAGGTTATAATACCCACAACTCCAATACAATCATACACAACATTTCCAGATACATCAAGTACTAATGACAAGTCGCTTCCATTGAGTTTCAAGCCAATACAAGTTGGACTTGTAGCATCAACCAAAAGAGAGATAGTCTCGACTCAGGTACCAGTACTTACAGAGAAGTCAACCTCGGGTATTATCTACACAGTAGCGAACACACTACCTCCGAGCTTTAAGCCAATCCAAGACGGATCGAATATGAAACCCAAATCCACGATGGCTTCACTTCAAGTTCAAACAACAACAGGAAAATCAGTTGACGAAATTAATAACACAAGAGACAATAGGCTTCCTTGGAGTTTTAAACCACTCGAAGCTGGATCAACTTTTGAACCTAAACTCACAAGGATATCAACGCAAGTACCGAAAACAACAGAGAAATTAATTACGTATAATATACACACAATGGACAACTCACTTCCTCCTAGCTTCAAACCAATCACGTTTGGATCAGTTACTGAACCCAAGCCCACAATCACGTCCACTCCAGAACCGTCAACAAGTACAGAGAAATCAGCTCCAGAATATATCCACACGATTATCAATACACTTCCTCCAAGCTTTAAACCAATTCAAGCTGGATCAATTGCAATCCCAAAATCTACAACGACTTCAGCCACAGTAATACGTACAACTACAGCGACCTCATCTTCAACAAATATCAATCCAATTAGCAACTCGCTTCCATTGAGTTTCAAGCCAATTCAAGATCGATCAACTATCGAAACTAAAATCACAAGGACATCAACGCAAGTACCGAAAACAACAGAGACGTCAAGCACATATAATATACAGACAATGGACAACTCACTTCCTCCTAGCTTCAAGCCAATCACGGTTGGATCAATTACTGAAACCAAGCCCACAATCACGTCGACTCCTGAACCGTCAGCAAATACACAGAAGTCAGCTCCAGAATATATCCACACAATGATCAACACACTTCCGCCAAGCTTTAAACCAATTCAAGCTGGATCATCTACAAAAACCAAAATTACAGTGAATTCAACCACAGTAATACCGACAACAACAGCGACCTCAACTCCAACAAATATTCACCCTATGAGCAACTCTCTTCCTCTGAGTTTTAAGCCAGTCCAGGCTGGATCGACACCAAATATTACGCAATCTACTTTATTGTCCGGAACGTCTGTTCCTCCAAGCTATCAGCCGATCTCGCTCGTCCCTTCAAAGCCGGGAGTAATAATTCACAGCACAGAAAACCCTCTGCCACCGAGCTTTGAACCAATTATGAAAGAATCATCCATGTCATCAGTTACGTTCAGTACATACTCACCTCGTGTAACGGAAAAATCAGTACCTCCCAGTATATTTTCGTTAATTAACGGTTCTATAAATACAGAATCGGGAACCACAAGTGAACCTCATATTTTCCAAACCTGGCGACCGCATACCACATTCCAGCCTGTATTACCTTTAGTAACAGAACGCTTGAGTAAGTCATTTTAGTTGATGTATTTCTTACATTGATCGTTTACATGTAACAATTTTTATTCATAAATGGTTATGTGTTTGTTACATACAATTTATAATGCCGATTAATCATGTGAACATTACAAAGAGTCATACGATTGTATCGTTACAAATATGATATTAATCCGTTTATTGTAATTCATTTGGTTAGACGGACAAATGCAGTTACATATTTCGCCAAAGAAACATATCTGACAAATTTGTTAAGGAAACATGATATATTGCATACCCGATATCAATATAATTACCATTTAGATATTTCATTATTACTTGCGCGATTTTATATTTATTTTGAACACACTATTTATATTTTCATAGATTCGAAGAAACGTGGTTATATTATATATTCAATGAAATGCTTTAAGAAAACTGCCGCCATTCTTCTTACAGACCTTTTTGGTGGATTGTGCAAATTGAATCTCGGCAAAATCATCCCAAATCCTCTCAACTGTGGACAGTACTATGATTGCAGGGATGTGAAAGGTCCATTTTTGTTTGAATGCATGTATCCTAACCTGTTTTCGGTTGATTCATTGAGGTGTGAGGAATTTATGACAGTAAGATGTGAAGATCGATACGAGCCTCAATCACCGTGTAAGTGATGTTTTACGACACAGATGTAAAAATTAAGTGTTGTATTAAGAACGGTGTTCGACGTGTTCGAATATTGCTTATCAAAAATGCCCACAGTGATAATATTAACCGAAGATATCTAAGAATACTTATATATTAAAACAGTTTGCATGGGTGCCGAAGGCTCTGTTTGCCATGACCAGACCGTTTGCTATTTCTTTGTCAATCTTGGCATCAGAGGATATCACACAGCCCAGGTAAGTGAAATAGTGGACTACATTCAGCTCTGTCTGGTCAATGAAAATGCTTGGTGGCCTGAAAGCTTCCTTGGCTGCTGCCTGGTGATGTACCACAGTTTTCGTGAGGCTGACCTCAAGACCAAAGAGCTGCCAAGCTTCAGCAAAGGTTCACAAATGTGACATTTCTCCTGGATCTGTCTCAGGACGAACACCTTGTCAGTTGTGCCCCTATTGGCTCTGAAACCATATTGACTCTCTGGAGCTTGTTCTCCTGGAATGGTGGGCACTAGTCTGTTCAACAAGATTCTAGCAAGGATTTTGCCTGCAACGGAGAGCAGAGTTGGCCCAAGGTAGTTTGAGCAGTCGGACCTTACCCACAATCTATATATATCACTATATATATATATATATATATATATATATATATATATATATATATATATATATATATATATATATATATGAAACAATTTCCATTGCCTTCTTATTTAAAAGTACGCACTATATTTATGGAGCAACTATACAAAGGAGGGAAGAAAGAGATTCAGCTATGTTTATGTTTCATGTTAATTGTGGAAATTTATGTAGACTATTTATTTAGCTAAGATTCTTGATTGCATTCTGTATTAATGCTGCATATTAATGTCACCATTTGATAATCAGTTTTATCCATAATTGTAAATTGACTACGCTAAAAGGTAAATCGTGTCATTTCAATTCCATATCCACGAATGCAACAAGAAATGATACTGTCTCTACATTTGAGTTTTCTATCCGTAGGTGAATACCAACAAAACCTTTGTCCATCTGGGATCCAGACATGTGTACCTTGTACGGAAAGATTCCCCAGCTGCGTTGCTCAAGAAGATGGGAACCATCCTTTCCCAGGACGAGTGGTGACCAGTGATTACTTTATATGCTTCCAGAACAGAACAGTCTCTGTTGAAACATGTGCTAAGGGGGTGTATGATCCAGAGAAACGGCAATGCATAGATTTTGCAACCAAAAATAGTAAGAAAATTGTTGCTCTCTAAAAATGGTAGACCATTCATTGACACAAGCCATAACGCTTAATCAGCCATATGGAATTAAGTTGAAATCCGTCTTTGAGTTTTAACATGTGTTTTATCTCATGTTTTCAGATTTATGAAACAAATAGCTATGCCATAAATAACATAATCTAACAATACTATTGGGTGCGTTTGATATCACACAAGGTGTTCTAATTATTATTATTGTACAATTGGTAACATTAACCATGCAAATAATTAGTGCTCTCTTGAAATCATGATGCTCTTTTTCTGTACTGCCAAAGATTTTGTGAGTTTTACCACCAACCAGTGGCGTAAATGGGGAGGGGGGTGGCCATCCCCGGGGGCAGCTATACGGGGTGGGTGGAACGGGCAAATGGATAGCTGAAATACAAGTTCAGGTTTTCAAACCTAAAGGAAAATTTACCAAAGTAAAAGTCATTTCCAATTCGCTTATGACATCAATGTATTATTTAAAAATCTACTTGCAAACATAATATATTTTCCGTGTTTACATTTTAAAATTATGTATGAGGGTACCATAGGATGGATTCGCCTCTGGTGCCAAATACTTTAGGTACGCTACTACCACTCACATGTCATTTTAAATATCTATTGTTTGACGAAAGAAACGTTTATGTAAAATAATTTACATGCATCGGATTCCTCACGGTTTAAACTCTTTACAGATGCATCGCTTGGCATTTGCGATGGAAGTTTTGGCAGTGTTGTTCCTAATCCTCTGAACTGTGCCCAGTATTACGACTGCAGAGATTTACTTGAACCTATTCTATACGAGTGTGAATATCCTCAGCTATATTCTCTACAATCTCGTTCTTGTGAAACATTCACGACAGTCAATTGTGGAAGTAGACCAGAACCTCAGGCACCATGTATGTATATCTGTTTATCAAGTTATTTGTTTTCTATTTCACTCTGTTTTGGTCTACAAATAGATTCGGTTAGCTTACTTAGCAAATAGTCATACTCATTTTTATCTTTGCTACAATGGAATAGTAAAAGTGTTGCTCTAACAACTAAATACCTTTCACTCAAATTATTTAGACATTTAAAATGTATTATGTATACATTATTTACGTATTGCGTCGAGTTCGAATTTACAATTTAAAACACGGCATTCTGAACGCAGATAAATAATTGTATGCTTCCCAAAACGTTTATTCACAGCGTTGCAAGGCTGACACAATAGGATACGGGTTTGAATCTTATCCTCAAATCAGCCCAAGTTAGCTGTCTTTTTTGTTTCTGGTAAAGAGACTTTACTTTGCTTGCCTCGGCACTATTTGATCATCACATGTTGATGTGCCGAACAAAATCAAACCATCTAGCTTAGCTAACTGGGGTTTGCACTGTATCAAACTATTTGGTGTTTACGTTGAAACGATCTTTCTGGTGTTACGCGGTATCACATTTAAAGGGTTAAGTTTAACTAGCTAACCTGGCGCTAAGGTAAATTATCGTGATGGTATGTCCTGCGCCCCGTGTTCCTCGTGCTACATCGGGTGTTCTTCGTGCTACATCGGGTGTTCCTCGTGCTACATCGGGTGTTCCTCGTGCTACATCGGGTGTTCTTCGTGCCACAACCGCTGTGCGTCGTGCTTCAAGTGTCTTCATTACTATTTTCAACTTTTATGCACAAACAATGGGACAATGTGATATATTTCAACTAACAAATTTTGGCAGAGAGATACCTGGCGGAAAACATCAGAAAATAAATAAGGACATCAAATATGGTCACCATTACCAAATTTAGAAAATCATTTTAAAGAAACTTTTCAATAACCCCTTAGTAGAATTGAACAAATTCGATAGAAAGCATTCCGAACTGAGGATGTTAGAAATTCATACACATGATGCCAATTCTACATCAAAGATCACATCTATATCTTCTTTTCTAAAACAAATAACTTACAATAAGAAAATGGCATGCATCATCTCAAAATCCACTCCACAGCAAATTGACTACGTATTGCATAAAGGTCTTTATTTTCCTTTAGTTTTTTTAAATAATTTTAGGGGCTTCAGCAAATGATGATGATCTGACATCGACTACGGCTGGTGTTACAAATAACTGGTGTTAAAAAAATAGGAAAAAGTTTAGATTTCATGTTCTTATAAAAAGGGACCAATTTTAACAAATTTGGGAGAGTGTCTCAGTTTGAATGACAGTCATGCTTGTACAAACAACATTGAACTACCTTCAAGCATGTTCACACTATCGTAAAAAGCGAAATACTTGGAACAAAAAGGTTTCTTAAAGACTAATCAAAAGAACTGTGTTCAATATGACAGCAAGACAGTCTAAATGTTTTTATAATTAGTGTTATACATGATACAGATATGTAGCCATAAAGGATGTTATTACTATACTATAAAATAATGCAAATGACAGCCTCTGAAAGCTGCTCAAAAGAATTTTAAAATTTGACACAATGATCCTGTAACATTCTGGTTAGCTAGCCCGGACAAAAAGACAAATGAACCCGTGGCTATGGTCCAACGTTCATTGTATGACGTGCGTCGTCATTATGTTTATTCTCCACCATTCGACTTTAAATATTAACATTTAGCGAATTGTTCTAAAAAAAAACCAGACCCATGAAAAGCCCATTTTCTAGTAAACATCCCCGTTTCAATGACTTTCAATTAGTACATATGTTAGTGATGCGCCATCAAATACGAGTTCTTGTACTAAAAGCAGAAGGAAAAAAAATTTAATCAACTTCTTCGCAAAGTGCGTTTTATAGAATTACCACAACGGCCTTTTAAATATAAACATGATATGTTGGCGCAGCATCAAATGCGGCCCACGTTGCTAAAATAGACACACTCTTAAAAAATACAATTGAAAAAGCACAATTGGCCTGGAATAAAGTATGTTCAACTATTAAAATGTATGCCTATTCGAAATAAAATGTTGGCTTTGTTTAAAAAAAACATTTAAAGAAACTTTTAGAAAGTATCGTTGAACAAAATAAGACTAAATTTGACAGAATGAATTCGAGAACGGTTTTATATTTCTTTATAATAGATGCCCATTCAGCATCAGCCATGATCATTGTTAATAACAACAGAATATTTGCAAATTACATATGTTAAAAAAAAACAACATCATCAGAGCAAACTTAGTATAGATTATCCTTGAATCACCGTTATTTATTTGTCCGAATCTGGCATGAAGGTTTTTGATGCTTGCTTCAAATATGGCTAATGTTATCAATATAAAATGTAGTTTAAAAATCATTAAATATAATTTGAGCAAGTTTAACGTCATGATATAAAAGGACACATTTTAAAATAGAGGCTCTTTAATTGTATACAGTTGATTCAACATCAAACATGGCCGCTGTTACTAACAATAGAAAAGCCGTTACATAACATTTTATTGTATCAAAAGCTGTTTTATTTGTACAAGTAATGTGTTATAAAGAAAGAAAAACCATTTGCATCTGCGCAAAATCCACTGACTGTGACCAAATTTGTTAAACATGACATTTCAAGTGTGTGCAATTCACATCCATATGCTGCTGATGTTGAAAAGATATCATGCTTACTTCCATTGTCAAAACATTACTAAATTTGACCAAATTATGAAGCGTCATGGGTCATTTACCATTAACGCTATGGCCATCACTATTCATTAGCTATTTACCCATATAACCATCATTAGTCATTAACTATTACCCATATAACCATCATTAGTCATTAACTATTACCCATATAACCATCATTAGTCATTAACTATTACCCATATAACCATCATTAGCCATTAACTATTACCCATATAACCATCAGAGGCATTAACTATTACCATATAACCATCATTAGTCATTAACTATTACCCATATAACCATCATTAGTGATTAACTATTACCCATATAACCATCATAAGGCATTAACTATTACCACTGTAAACACCAATAGTCATTAACTATTACCCATATAACCATCATTAGGTATTAACTATTACCCATATAACCATCATTAGTCATTAACTATTACCCATATAACCATCATTAGTCATTAACTATTACCCATATAACCATCATTAGTCATTAACTATTACCCATATAACCATCATTAGCCATTAACTATTACCCATATAACCATCAGAGGCATTAACTATTACCATATAACCATCATTAGTCATTAACTATTACCCATATAACCATCATTAGTGATTAACTATTACCCATATAACCATCATAAGGCATTAACTATTACCACTGTAAACACCAATAGTCATTAACTATTACCCATATAACCATCATTAGGTATTAACTATTACCCATATAACCATCATTAGTCATTAACTATTACCCATATAACCATCATTAGTCATTAACTATTACCCATATAACCATCATAAGTCATTAACTATTACCCATATGACCATCATTAGTCATTAACTATTACCCATATAACCATCATTAGCCATTAACTATTACCCATATAACCATCATTAGGCATTAACTATTACCCATATAACCATCATAAGGCATTAACTATTACCACTGTAACCACCAATAGTCATTAACTATTACCCATATAACCATCATTAGGTATTAACTATTACCCATATAACCATCATTAGTCATTAACTATTACCCATATAACCATAATTAGTCATTAACTATTACCCATATAACCATCATTAGTCATTAACTATTACCCATATAACCATCATAAGTCATTAACTATTACCCATATGACCATCATTAGTCATTAACTATTACCCATATGACCATCATTAGTCAGTAAGTATTACCCATATAACCATCATTAGCCATTAACTATTACCCATATAACCATCATAAGGCATTAACTATTACCACTGTAACCACCAATAGTCATTAACTATTACCCATATAACCATCATTAGATATTAACTATTACCCATATAACCATCATTAGTCATTAACTATTACCCATATAACCATCATTAGATATTAACTATTACCCATATAACCATCATTAGGTATTAACTATTACCCATATAACCATCATTAGTCTTTAACTATTACCCATATAACCATCATTAGTCATTAACTATTACCCATATAACCATCATTAGTCATTAACTATTACCCATATGACCATCATTAGTCATTAACTATTACCCATATAACCATCATTAGGCATTAGCTATTACCCATATAACCATCATAAGGCATTAACTATTACCACTGTAACCACCAATAGTCATTAACTATTACCCATATAACCATCATTAGGCATTAACTATTACCCATATAACCATCATTAGTCATTAACTATTACCCATATAACCATCATTAGTCATTAACTATTACCCATATGACCATCATTAGTCATTAACTATTACCCATATAACCATCATTAGTCATTAACTATTACCATATAACCATCATTAGGCATTAACTATCACCCATATAACCATCATAAGGCATTAACTATTACCACTGTAACCACCAATAGTCATTAAGTATTACCCATATAACCATCATTAGTCATTAACTATTACCCATATAACCATCATTAGGCATTAACTATTACCCATATGACCATCATTAGTCATCAACTATTACCCATATAACCATCATTAGTCATTAACTATTACCATATAACCATCATTAGGCATTAACTATCACCCATATAACCATCATAAGGCATTAACTATTACCACTGTAACCACCAATAGTCATTAAGTATTACCCATATAACCATCATTAGTCATTAACTATTGCCCATATAACCATCATTAGGCATTAACTATTACCCATATAACCATCATTAGGCATTAACTATTACCCATATAACCATCATTAGTCATTAACTATTACCATATAACCATCATTAGGCATTAACTATCACCCATATAACCATCATAAGGCATTAACTATTACCACTGTAACCACCAATAGTCATTAAGTATTACCCATATAACCATCATTAGTCATTAACTATTGCCCATATAACCATCATTAGGCATTAACTATTACCCATATAACCATCATTAGGCATTAACTATTACCCATATAACCATCATTAGTCATTAACTATTACCCATATAACCATCATTAGTTATTAACTATTACCATATAACCATCATTAGGCATTAACTATCACCCATATAACCATCATAAGGCATTAACTATTACCACTGTAACCACCAATAGTCATTAAGTATTACCCATATAACCATCATTAGTCATTAACTATTACCCATATAACCATCATTAGGCATTAACTATTACCCATATAACCATCATTAGTCATTAACTATTACCGATATTACCATCATTAGTCATTAACTATTACCCATATAACCATCATTAGGCATTAACTATTACCCATATAACCATCACTAGTCATTAACTATTACCCATAGAACCATCATTAGTCATTAACTATTACCATATAACCATCATTAGGCATTAACTATCACCCATATAACCATCATAAGGCATTAACTATTACCACTGTAACCACCAATAGTCATTAAGTATTACCCATATAACCATCATTAGTCATTAACTATTACCCATATAACCATCATTAGGCATTAACTATTACCAATATAACCATCATTAGTCATTAACTATTACCGATATTACCATCATTAGTTATTAACTATTACCCATATAACCATCATTAGGCATTAACTATTACCCATATAACCATCATTAGTCATTAACTATTACCCATATAACCATCATTAGCCATTAACTATTACCCATATAACCATCATTAGTCATTAACTATTACCCATATAACCATCATTAGGTATTAACTATTGCACATATTACCATCATTAGTCATTAACTATTACCCATATAACCATCATTAGTCATTAACTATTACCCATATAACTATCATTAGTCATAACTATTACCATATAACCATCATTAGGCATTAACTATCACCCATATGACCATCATAAGGCATTAACTATTACCACTGTAACCACCAATAGCCATTCAGTATTACCCATATAACCATCATTAGTCATTAACTATTACCCATATAACCATCATTAGGCATTAACTATTACCCATATAACCATCATTAGTCATTAACTATTACCATATAACCATCATTAGTCATTAACTATTACCGATATTACCATCATTAGTCATTAACTATTACCCATATAACCATCATAAGGCATTAACTATTACCACTGTAACCACCAATAGTCATCAACTATTACCCATATAACCATCCTTAGTCATTAACTATTACCCATATAACCATCATTAGGCATTAACTATTACCACTGTAACCACCAATAGTCATTAACTATTACCCATATTACCATCATTAGTCATTAACAATCACCCATATAACCATCATAAGGCATTAACTATTACCACTGTAACCACCAATAGTCATTAACTATTACCCATATAACCATCATTAGTCATTAACTATTACTCATATAACCATCATTAGGCATTAACTATTACTCATATAACCATCACTAGTCATTAACTATTACCCATATAACCATCATTCGTCATTAACTATTACCGATATAACCATCATTAGTCATTAACTATTACCCATATAACCATCATTAGTCATTAACTATTACCCATATAACCATCATTAGTCATTAACTATTACCCATATAACCATCATTAGGCATTAACTATTACTCATATAACCATCATTAGGCATTAACTATTACCCATATAACCATCATTAGTCATTAACTATTACCCATATAACCATCATTAGTCATTAACTATTACCCATATAACCATCATTAGTCATTAACTATTACCCATATAACCATCATTAGTCATTAACTATTACCCATATAACCATCATTAGTCATTAACTATCACCCATGTAACAATCATTAGTCATTAACTATGACCCATATAACCATCATTAGTCATTAACTATCACCCATGTAACCATCATTAGTCGTTAACTATTACCCATATAACCATCCTTAGTCATTAACTATTACCCATATAACCATCATTAGGCATTAACTATTACCCATATAACCATCATTAGGCATTAACTATTACTACTGTAACCACCAATAGTCATTAACTATTACCGCTATAACCACCAACAGTTATTAACCATTCGACTATAACCACCGTTAGTCATTGAATATTACCACAATAGCTCACATTAGACACTAACTATCAACACTATATCTAGAAATATATTTTATTTATAAATCCCGTTCCTTTTTAAACGAAATAATACTTAATGGAATGTATTCTGCCATATTTTCTTTTCTTTTCTTTTTATAGAAATGCCTTTTTGTTTTAAAACCTTTGAAAACTGACAAAAACATTCGTACAAAAGAACTGTAAAAGCTCGCACGAATGATGTAAATCGGCAATCTACAACAGCTACCGTTACTAAAACAAGAAATAAAAGGTCTACACAAATCATCTTAAAAACTTTACAATAGAATTTGATGAAATATTTAGGTAGTATCTTTGCTTATAGGTCATATATAGATGTGATGTCCCCTATGAATGTTGCTGATAAAAAATGGAAACATCTTTCAGTGACTTCATTTCAAAACTGCTAAGAAACCTTAATCAAATACAACGGAAATTATTATATTATGAAACCCTGAAAATTTAACACAAAAGATGCCGATCTGCCGTCAATCATGATTGTGTAAAGCTGATACAACAAGAAACAGCTTTTTCCAGAAGCGATTTACAGATTTTATAGAAATTTGAATGGAAAATATAATAACCCTGATTTAGTGGGGAAATTTGGCATTTAGGTCGATCTGAGCCACGTGAGATCTCAAAGACCCACTTGGACAATTTTTCATTCAATAGATCATATTCCTAAGTCGAACAATTTTGTGAACTGACTTAAATTCAATTGGATAAAACAGAAACATATACTACAAGCACATATCCTTCATGGGATTTCTTTGCTGTGTCGTTAGTACTAGCAATCGGCCTTTTCAAAATGACTTTTGCTATATCTTAATTTGCCTTATCTGAGTCTCTTTTTTATATCATTACCACTAACAATTCGCCTTCTTAAATTTCTTGGCTATCATTACTAATAGTAGTTTATTTACTTGAAATCTCTTGGCTATATCATTACTATTAGCAATCTGCCTTCTCGAAGTCTCTTTACTCTGTCCTTTATACTACTAAATTGCGTCTCGAAGTATATTTGCTGTATCGTTAGTACTAGCCTTCTTGAAGTCTCATTGCACTATGATTAGAGTCTAGAAGTCACTTTGCTAATTCATTAGCTTATTTAAGTCTTTTTGCTACATTATTGGCTTCCTGAAGTCTCTTTGCTATATCAATAGCTACCTGAAGGCTCTTTGCTATATCATTAACCTCTTAAGGTCTCAGTGCTATTTCGTTAGTTTCTTGAATTGTATATTCCCCAAACATTAGCATTAAGAGGTCTCTATGCTATATAATTAGATTCGTGCAGTCATTTTGCCACATCATGAGCTCATTGAACTCTTTGCTATATCATTAACTACTTGAAGTATCTTTGCTACATCAATAGCTGTTTGAAGTATCTCTGCTATACCATTAGTTACCCGTAGTTATTTGCTGTATCATTAGCGCATTGAAGTACATTTGCCTTGTCATTAGCTTCTTGAAGTCTCTTTGGTATATCATTAGCTTCTTAAAGTCCCTTTGCTATATAATTAGCTCCCCGAAGCCTCTTTGCTGCATCGTTAGCTTCTTAAAGTCTCTTTGCTGTATCATTAGATACCTGAAGTCTCTTTGCTATATCATTAGCTTTTTGACGTCTCTTCGATGTTGCATTAGCTTCTTAAAGTCTCTTTGCTGTATTATTAGATACAGGAGGTCTCCTTGCTACATCATTAGCTTCTTGAAGTCTCTTTGCAATACCAGTAGATTTTTTAGGTCTCCTTGCGATATCAATAGCGTTATGGAGTTACACTGCGGTGCCATTTGCTCCTTGAAGTCTCTTTTCTATATCATTAGTTTATTGAAGCCTCTTTGCTATATCATTAGCATTTTTAAGTCTCTTTCCTCAATCAGTAGCGTTCTGAAGTCTCTTTGCTATATCATTAGCTTCTTGACGTCTCTTTGATAGTGCATTAGCTTCATGAGGTCTCTTTGCTATATCACTAGCTTTTTGAAGTCTCTTTGCTGCATCATTAGCTTCTTGAGGTCTCGTTGCTATATTATTAGCTCCTTGACGTCTGTTTGCTATGTCATTAGCTACATAAAGTTTGTTTGCTATAGTATTAGCTTCTTGAAGTCTCATTGCTGTATCATCTTCTTGAAGTGTCATTGTTGTATCATTAGCTTCTAGGGGTCACTTTACTATCTCATGTGTTCCGTGAAGTCTCCATGCTATATCATTAACTTCTTGAAGTCTGTTTGCTATCTAATTAGCTGATTTTAGTATTTTGCTTTGTCATTAGCTTCTTCAGATTTCTTTGCAGTAACATGAGCTCCTGGAAGAGCCTTTGCATATCATTATCTACCTGAAGTCTCTTTTCTGTTGTATTAACTTTTTGAGCTCTTTACTGTATCTGTAGCTTCATGAAGTCACTTTTCTATATGATTAGCTCTATGAAGTCTATTTGTTATATCATTAGCTCAGTCAAGTATCTTTGCTATAACGTTAGCATCTTGAAGTCTGTGTATTACATCATTACTCCTTGAAGTCTCTATGCAATATAATTAGCTTCGTGAAGTCTCTTTGTCATATCATTTTCTTCTTGAGGTCTCTTTGCTATACCGTTAGCTTCTTGAAGTCTTTTTGCTATATCATCAGCTTCATAACGTTTCTTTGCCATATCATCAGCTTCTTGAAATATCTTTGCTAGATAATTGGCAGTGCAGACTTAATTATAGTATGCTAATTCTTTACGTTTACTCTGGTTGGAAAGTAGTACGTCAGAAGCGGTACTCTATTATATCCATTATAAATTTCAGTTTGAGAACTCAGTCCCACTTTCGTTATGTCCATTCATATGCAATCTCTCCCGAGCAAGAAAGTCCTGAAGATGTAATTTAAAAATACAATTGTTTAAAATAAAAACTGATAATGAATCCTTTGGGCAGATTGGAAATAATTTTTCCTTATGGATTAATGGTTTCTGGCCATCTGTCAATGTGTGCTTCCGTTTGGGAATATGGTGCTCACATTGATGTTACTTGTATGTCCTTTTAGAAAGACTAAACCTTATTCGTGGGAGATTGCATATGACTGGACATAAAATGACATTGTGTTTAAATATGTAATGAGAATTAGTACAGCCGTTATTAGGTTTAGCTTATTGTGCCTAATATTTTCTGGTTCAATGATACGATCTTCCATTCTCGTAAGGCCAGTTTCTGTAAATGTGGTAATTATATACCATGACGAGTACTTTAGCTAACCGTATCACGTGATCACTGTGACTTATTTTTTTCTGAACAGTGATATGTCTTAACTGTTTCTTTACATTTGGTTTCCGACAGCACATCTAGTTAGTATGTCGATACTTTGTCAGAAGTGTCATACATTAAATCAAGACTAAGTCACTGTTAACTATATTTCGTATTCCAGTAAGTTGCGAGAGCCTGTGCGTTTAGCTACGTTTGTTAGACACTGTTATTGCAGAGTAATTTAGCATGATAGATAGGATCATTAAAAGAAATGTTACATCAATGGACATATTATTGTTTTGCAATCTGCGTATACGGTAATTATCAGTAATTATCAAATTGTATAATTTTCTTATTAGGTGAATACCAGCAAAATCAATGTTCATCTATCAACGTTACATGCGTTCCCTGCATAGAGAGGTTGCCTAGTTGCGTTGGATTAAAAGATGGGAATCAGTCTTTTTCCGGAAGATTGTGGTCACCTGATTACATCACGTGCTACCTGAACAGGACGATATCGGTGACACACTGTCCAACAGGAATATTTCAACCTAACACTAATACATGCAGCAACACAATCGACAGTAGTGAGTTCTTCATATTAAATTATCTAAATCGTTACGGTTTGACGAGGTAGTGTAACGAAACGCAGATGGTTGATAAAGACACACCTCTGCATGTTGATATAAATATATTAGTAACATTTTCAACATCAAAATAAACCCAAACGTTTACGACGAATTGTTATTAACTGCTCAGCGTCTCTTTTTGAAATTTTTATGAAAATCACTATCACAGTATGCTTTTAAAATTGATATGTTTCATGAATACCGTTTGTTTGGAAGATTGCTTTGTATGCAGACACGTGTTACTTCGCTGCCAGTTTTTCGGCACGTACCATTGTTAAAGTCATACTTCAATGCTTTATCTGCAGACACATAATTAGATTCGCAGTCTGATGGGCGGCTTTCCGATAATTGTAATATCCCGGCACTGTTTTGCTATTTTAATACGTACAATATAAGTAAACGAAAATAACATTTAATTGGATATAAGATACAGTATGTAGCTTTTGATATAACAGAAAAATTGTTAAATATCATTGCCCCAAATTCGTGCAGAATTTCTGAATTTCGTCTAAGGTGTCTAAAGCCATACATCTGATACAATCTTCTCGTTTCTCCCAAAGTGATCTGCAACGTATTCTGCAATGTGATCAATGAGAGCATATTTTGGCGATACTAATGTAACGTAGTAATATGCAAATTTTATTTTATATCATATATTACTGTGCTGTACCACATATGCTTATTAAATTCATTTATGATCATTTGGCTGTATTTAGACGATACACAGTAACATAATTTTCAAAACTGCAACAGATCATCTTATGATTCTTGAAGCTTCTACGGTTTTATCAGTGTCTATTCCCACGATGCTATTATCTCTGATGATACAATTATCTCTGCTGTCACTCCTAGGATACTAATGTATTTGATGTCACTCCCAATCAATTAGTATATATTATGTCACTCAAACGATAATATATTTGATGTCACTCTCTGGATACTAGTATATCTGATGTCACTCCCATGATAATATTATCTCTGGTACTCTCAGGATGCAATTATCTATGATGTTACTTCCATGATACTAGTATCTCTGATGTCACTCTCAGGATACTAGTTTCTCTGATGTCACTCCCAGGAAACAAGTATCACTGATGTCACTCCCATGATATTATTATCTCTGATGTCACTCTCAGGACCGAGACTGACAAACGAGCTGTGTAAATGCGCAACATCAGAGATACAAGTATCGTGGGAGTGATATCAGAGATACTTGTATCTCTGATGTCTGTCAATAAAGCATTTTCCTTATTATATTCTAGCTTGGCCTCTGAGTAGCAGTATTCCATTCAGTCTTTTCATTGTGCAAATTGTTAGGTTTTATTTGAAATGTATAATGTCACAACATCACAATTTCAGGTAATGTGGCATTTTACTGCAAGACGCATCCATGGGACAGAGTTCCGCATCCGACCAACTGCGCTCAGTATTATGACTGTGCGGATGTATACATGATGAAAGGGGACTACTTTTATGAGTGTCCATATCCACAGCTCTTTGACCCAGGAACCAAGGAATGTAGCGCATTTACGCAGGTCATGTGTCAGTCTCGGTTTGAACCTCAAGAGCCGTGTAAGGGCATTTAGTAGTAGAATTTCTCTTTTGAAAATGCGTAAGCTCCATGTATATTATTGTTAGACAATTATTCCTAGCCTGATCTTAAAATGTGTTTCAGAATGTTAACTAATATCTCAAAGTAACTATACTATCAGTGGAGAATTCAGGTTATATCTGTGTTTTATTCTATTTGTAATGGTTATTTTCAGATAAACGTAAATTGAATTATGTTGTTTTGCTATGTTCTTGAACTGACCGATGTACACATTATTGTTTTAAAACGGCAAATTTCTGCATTTTGGCAAACACTGGACAATGCGGCTTGGCAGTTTCTATCTTGGTTTCGCTAAACATCCCTACTTCCTACTCAACCTATGTTTGCATTTTTTATATTCGTTTTTGTAAAAATATCGATCGGTGATATTATCTGCAAGGGTGGCAGGAAGAGAACCTGGTGCGTTCTATCAGGGTCATCATCAGTGAAGACGAGGCAATAGACGGGCTTTAATGACGATCGGATATACACAATCATCCTATAAAAACATCATGTTAAATACATAAACCAAGAGCAACCTCATACATTCATTAATATAATTGTTAAATCATGTGCTATATATATATATATATATATATATATATATATATATATATATATATATATATATATATATATATGTAAATTCGCTTGTAAATAGTAAACGTAATCATTACAAAAACATGAACATCTATTCATATCAAAGCAATTCAAGATTATTTGAGCGACGTTTTATTTATAAAATAATGAGTTAATGTTTCAAATTTATTCAATTTCAGGTGAATACTATCAAAATGAATGTTTTAAAGATGATTGCGTCCCCTGTCGATTTCGATTCTTAAGTTGTATTGGTAAACCGGATGGGTTACATGCGTTTCCGGGTGAAGAATTTACCAGTAAATATGTGCGTTGCTTTAGAAACCGGACTATTGAGGTTAACGAATGCGAATCAGGATTAGTGTTTAATCCCACCTCGAGAGAATGCGGATATTTTGTGACAGGTACATAAGTAACGAAATTTTGTTAAATGTTGCACCTTTTTATCATCTGCTAAAAAGATAATTCAATAAATCAATGTATTTTTGGCGGATACAGACGCTGTTACCATAATTATTTGTTTTACAAAAATACTGTTAGATGAAATGTATCTTTGATGCAGGTAATTAATATAGCAGAATGTCGATTGCCTAGCTTTATCGGGAGTCACTGAGTTTGTCAAGATATCAGATGAATTGCTACAAAACAAATAACGTATGTGGGTACTATGTTGGTCCATATCATCGAAAAGTTCAACAAATTGGCATCCGTACGATCGACGATATACTCTACATGTTCAAATATTAAGGATTAAATATACTATTGTACGAAGATGTAAAATAATATTTAGTTATTGTCGCACAATGTGATGCAAACAAGTACAAAAATTTCACAGATGGGATTGTGGGATTTGTATCGAATGAAAATAAAGAAAACGTACTCAATTTACATAACTCCAGAAAGTTCAAGCTCAATATACAGTAATTCCGATTGCACCGATTCCCTATGTCCGCTATACATGGTTGTCTGCTTATTTAAAAATAATATAACACATCAGTGTATCGATTAACACGGTAAAGTAAAGTAGCTCCGATCAGTCGTGTGCTAAAATGAGAAGTCTTTTACGACAGATTGTACGGTAGATATTTGTATGTGAACCTCCGATCAAATTGTGGAATGGTATATAACTATCTAAATTTTACTGATTAATTTATCACTATGGTTTAGTTTGCAGTCCTCGACATAAATTTAAAGCATCGCTGTAAACACATAATTTCAAATTTAATGCGAGTTTTGTCAAATATTAGTTTTAGTATTATAAATTATTGGCAGATAAATCAACCCCTCACCTATGATAATACTGACTGGCGGTTTAGGGGCTGATATCGAATATTTATTTAAACCTGCAAACATTTGTTGCCACTTTTGTTTGCACACAAAGATGTAGATTTTATACACTTGCCGGTATTTGTTCAAAGGGTTCTGTTGGCGATGTGCAAAAAGTTTTTCAAATCCACGTGGAATACAATCTTCTGTCTAGTGGTCATTTTGAATTTCGCACTAGATATAGCTGTTGCTAATTACTAGTACGTGTTTAAACTTTACGCAGACGTATTCCCGATAGAATGTCATGCAGCGCAATTGCCAATTTTAAAAACAGGTGACACCAGACCGAAATATCGTCCATCAGTATCAACACAGATTTGTGGGGCTGATTTATAGGAATATATATTAACGACGAAAAGAAATTGTACCATGAGCTTTGTACAACCAAATCTAATTTATCATTCTAGTTTACAGGCTGCAGTAACCTACTATTTTATTACAGGATCGATTCAAGAGGTGTGCAGCTTGTATCCCAATCTTGTACGACCACATCCCATCAATTGTGCACAGTTTATTGACTGTGGGGAGAATAATCCAATGTCCCTAGGGGCTATTAGAGAGTGCGAATATCCCAAATTGTTCCATCCATTGACACTCACCTGTCGACACTTTAATGACGTACAGTGTGGATACAGACACGAGCCAAGAGCGCCATGTAAGTGGGCAAAGGATTTATGTTGCTGATAATAATGTATAGAGTATTGATTCTCCGAACATTGATTATTTCAAATGCCTTTTCAGAAAACGGAGAAGTCTCCACCCACTAATTTCCAAAACTGCGCCCTAAAGATCAACATTTTTCTTCTTTGAGAAACATAGTTATACTGTTTAACAGACGGTGCATGCTGAAAATTTCACGAATATGGGAATGTTGAAAGATTTAGTTTTTTTGTTTTATAGTTCCAAACACAAAATAAATGACCCACTGGGCTCCTGATAAACTTTTCATAATTCTTATATCCAAGAACCCTAATCTGCATAGCACCACTTTTGATCCAATTTCGATTCGATATTCTGTTATCAGCTAATGCATAATTGTTTGATTCTAAAAATTACTTTCTTTTCTGTAGGATCAAGTCTTCCTCGCACTCAGCACTATGTTTATGTAAGGGAACTAAATCTTGGCAAAGAATCTATACTCTATCATTGATTGTTTCTCTTCTCCTGTTTGAAATTGCCATTGACTCACAAATTGGTAATATCTGATTCAATTTACGACAGGTGAATACTTGCAAAATCTGTGCAATGGTACAGACAAAGATTGTGTGCCCTGTATTGACAGACTTCCAAGCTGCATTGGTTTCCCAGATGGTGATAACCCTATCATGGACCACATGTGGTCCTCAACGTACCTCACGTGCTACAAGGAAAGAACACAAAGCATCCAAACATGCGTGGAAGGAGTATTTAATCCTTACACAAGAAACTGCTTAAAAGGTATGCCGAATTAAAATATGTAACGTGTTATAGTGTAGATAAGTTTAATATACTTTTGTCATCGTAAAGCATCAAACATTTTGAGGTAGTGGTGGGCTCAATTGATACAATTTCCGTTGGTAAACATTGTTTGTATCTTAACATGTTTAACAATTTCACGGAGAAATGCGTCACCAGCATCTAAAACAATCGTTAGAATTGTTTCTGAAATTTACAGATTAGAATGATCAAACTTCGAGGTTCGTCTGATTGTCTTTCAACTCGACTTCGAATTGTGTCTGAATATTTTTGCACTTGAACTGGACTTGAGTATCTTTGTAGTACCACACTACTACGAAGAATTCATATCTCAAAGCCATATCAGAGATAGATAAGTCTGACAAAGCTTGTCCTCTCTCTCTCTCTCTCTCTCTCTCTCTCTCTCTCTCTCTCTCTCTCTCTCTCTCTCACTGCCATATAAGAGATGGAAAAGTCGCACAAGATTGTCTTATTCCTGAAGACCATATCAGTGATGGATGAGTTGGATGTGTTGAACAAAGCTTGACCTATCCCTCAATACCATATCAGATATGGGTGTGTTGAACAAAGTTGTCTTTTACATCAATACTATAGCAGAGATGGATGTGTTGAACAAATCTGTCTTATACCTCAATGCCATATCAGAGATGGGTGCGTTGAGCATACGTCAAGGTCATGTCAGAGGTGGATGCGTTGAACAAAGCTTGGCCTATCCCTCAATACCATATCAGATATGGGTGTGTTGAACAAAGCTTGTCTTTTACATCAACACCATAGTAGAGATGGATGTGTTGAACAAAGCTTGTCTTATACCTCAAGGCCATGTCAGAAATGGATTCACTGGGTGAAATGAACAAAGCGTGTCTTATTCCTCAATACCAAATCAAAGATGGATGAGTTGAAAAATGGGTGTATTATTCCTCAATACCATATCAGAGATGGATGAGTTGAACAAATCTTTTATTGTACCTCAAGGTCATATCAGAGATAGATGAGTTGTACAAAGCTTGTCATATCCCTTAATGTCATCTCAGAGATGGATGCGTTGCACAAAGCGTATCCTTTCTCTCAGTGCCATATCAGAGATGGATGAGTTGACCAAAGCGTGTCCTTTCTCTCAGTGCCATATCAGAGATGGATGAGTTGACCAAAGCGTGGCATATTGCTCAACGCCACGCCAGAGATGGATGTTTTGCAAAACGTTTGTCCTATCCCTCAATGCCAATGTCGAGATGGACGAGTGTTCTACCTATCCCGCAATACCGTAACATAGAGCCATTTATGTATTGCATTATATATTTAAGTCAGATGCATCAGCACTCGTTAATTGTGTCTGCAAATTGTTCTTATAAAGGTCTTCCAATATGAGTGCCTTTTATTGTCTGGTCTGATCAAAACTCCACTTTTGTATATATGGTGATCTTAAAGTTTGCGATTAGCTGTGAATGTTACCAAACAACTCAGCTAAGACTGACTGTTTCTGCATTTGGCATATATGAGTTTATTTATTATTGTCACAGTCCCTTTTCAATTTTTACACTAGTTAGGAAAAAGAGTTTTCTTTTCGAAAACGATACGTTTCCCGCTGTTTTTTGATCGGCCTTTGTTATTGGAGCTTGATAATATTACAATGACATATAGTCATACATATTATTACGACATAATCATATATATTGTTAAGACATAATAGTACATATTGTTACGACATATTATTAAGATATTAATACATGTTGGTACAACATAATCATACATATTGTTAAGACATAACCATTTAGGCATAATAAATACATAATAAGACATGATCATACCTATAATGTTAAGATATAATCATGATATTGTTAAGACACCTTCATGTATATTATTACGACATAATCATACATATTGTTAAGATATAATCGGGCATATTGTTAAGACACAATCATACATATTGTTAAGACATAATCATACCTATTAAGACATACTCGTCTATATTGTTAAGACAATCATTCATATTGTTAAGACATAATCATACATATTGTTAAGAAATAATCATACCTATTGTTAAGACATAGTCATGTATATTGTTAAGACAATCATTCATGTTGTTAAGACATAGTCATGCATATTATTAAGACAATCATACACTGTTAAGACACACTCATGTATATTATTAAGACATAATCATACATATTGTTAAGACATAATCATTCATATTGTTAAGACATAATCATGCATATTCTTAAGACAAATAATCATATTGCTAAGACATAATCGTACATATTGTTGAGACATAATCATACATATTGTTAAGACATACTCATGTATATTGTTAAGATCATTTATGATATGAATGAATTAAAATCAAATTATCTTATGGCATATTTTTTACAAATGCATTTTCTTAGATGTTGTTGAAGAGATATGCAGCTCAAGTAGATATACTGTAGTACCACACCCTGACAACTGTGCACAGTTCTACAACTGTGAAGTAGAGAACACCAGGCTAGGTCATTACCTGATGGAATGTCCCTACCCACAGCTCTTTGATTCCAACTCTCTCATGTGTAAAGACTTCCAAGACGTCGAATGTGGAGTCAAGTTCCAACCTCTCAGTCGCTGTAAGCATTCGTAACGATACGGTCAATTCACGTTGTATTTGGAAGTATGGGGAAAAAGATCATATTATATGATAAACTAAATTTATATTAAAAAAATATTATTCTAGAATTGTATTTGTCTAGCCAATGAAGCCCCACGTGGTTTTGATAATAATTTGATAACATTATTATTATTATTATTATTTTTATCATTATTATTATTATTATTATTATTATTATTATTATTATTATTATTATTATTATATTTTTGGTTGTATTATTATTATTATTATTATTATTATTATTATTATTATTATAAAATTACATTATTATTATTATTTAAAATTAAATTATTATTATTATTATTATTATTATTATTATTTGGTAGTAGTAGTATTTTTATTATTATTATCATTATTAGTAGTAGTAGTAGTATTAGCATTTATATTGTTATTTAATGTTATTATTATTATTATTATTATTATTATTATTATTATTATTACTATTATTTAAAATTATTTTATTATTGTTATTATTATTATTATTATTATTATTATTATTATTATTATTATTATTATTCCAATTGGTTGTATATAAAATGACTTTAATAAGACTAAGATGGCAACAACAAAAAAGTATAAAAAGGACAAAAATAAAAAAATACAAGATACAGGAGATATTAGTACAT